>PVIJ01001555.1:0-23986 GCA_004024925.1 Scalopus aquaticus
CATTCATAGCAACACGAATGCAGTTAGAAGGGATCATGCTCAGCAAAATAAGCCAGAAGGAAAAAGAAAAATATCGAGGGCCTCCCCAGTGGCGCAGCAGTTAAGCGCTGCGCTGTGGAGCTGTCGGCAGCGGCAACGCGAGTTCGACACCCGGCCGGGGAGAATCCCACATGGTGCGGCAGACCTCTCCTGCCTCACCTGCTGCTCCCCTCAGCAGTGTATTTCTGATCTGCCTGTTCTGCTCTCCACTCTGTCTCTGGTGAACCCTCTCGCCGCCCCACGCCTCTGGCCTGTACCCCAACTTATATGTATAAATAAATAAATAAATCTTTAAAAAAAAAAAAGAAAAATATCAAATGTTTCACTTATAGTAGGAATGTAGTTGAGCCAAATAAGAAATCAGAAGAGAAAATAACACACACAACAAAAACAAAAACTAGCAGGCAACCACAAATAAGAGACATTCTGCAGGGGAGGGGGAGGAAGAGGGACCAAAACGGGAGAAAAGAGCACAAGGGACTATGGTGATGATTCACAGGTGAATTGGTGGCAGGCAACCTACAGGGAATACACAATAATGTAAAGGACATAAATAAAATAAAAGCAAATAAATAAATAAAAATAAAAGAACTGTTTTCTTTGTGAAGGTCCTTCCCAATTTTCACAATTTAGTTCTGTGGAAGAACAGTTATTATTTCTAATTTTAATCTAAATCAGATTAATTCCTGACTGTAGAATTGAGTTATCGGAGGGGCAGCAGAGACAAAGTAAGGAGGAAACAAAATGGACTTTGGTGGTGGTCTATGGGTGCCTTGGTGGTGGGTGTGATATGGTAACATACACCAGGCAGTTTTGGTCCTGTAACTCTAAATCACATACAGTGTTCTAAACCAGTGTTGCTTCAATTTAAAAAAAAAATGGTTTATTTATTTAAATTAAGAGAGAAATACTGTTAATTAGAAGTCAGTTTATATCTGCCATTTAATATAGCATAACCATATTATTTAATGTAGTTATTGTTTTTAAAGACTTTTTCCTTACTCCCAGACACATGCACTCACATTTTCATATTTTGATAAATATTTTTCCTTATATGGTATTTTAAAATGTAATTAAAAAGATTCTCTTAATTATTTTCTTCTTGATCCTGTAATCCAGTCCATTTAATTTTCTTTGACTTTTGAAACTATTTTGTCATATATAAGAAAAAATATGTATATGTACATTGTACATGTATACACATATATAATACAGATATGTTGGTAAATTTAATATAATTTAAATTTTGTTGTTTTTTGCCCTGGAAATTTTATTTTTTCAGTATCAACATTTCATTAATTTTTCTTGCCTTTTAATATCTAGGCTACTAAGGAGGAGTTGTTTTGTCTGTCTCCATTAGTACAAAGATTGAAACAAAATCACTATATACAGTGTATGTGATAGAGAATATTTAAAAGATTTGAATTTTTTATATTTTGTGTTTGTTAAGTTCTATATATCCATGTTACAAGATATTTTTTCTTACTAATTTCAAGAGCTATATCATTATATGACATACTAAAATGAAATAAACTTCAAATTATATAAAGTTGTGGGTTTTGCGAGTTATACAATTTAAAATAACCCATAGATTTTTGCCAGTGTTAAAGAGTAGGTATTTGGCATGTGTTGGTTTGGCAACTATTTCATGAAGGTCTATAGTGTGTCAGTACACTTGTACCATTAGACCAGGGTGGAGAGGAAACACAGACGTGGAGACAGATGTGGAGCATGGCTCAATGGATCTTAGAATCAATACTCTTTATATTCAAATACTTGTTCTTATGTACTAGGATCATCTGCCTTGATCATTATTTTAAAGAAGGGATTTGGCAACTGATTGTAACCAAAACCTAATTGAATATACAATGTCAGTATATATTGACTGAATTCTAACAGTTCTTGTTTAGTGAGTCAAGGGACTTATTTTTTAATCTCAAAGTAAGGTTAGTAAAATAAAATTGTTTGAATAAATTCACCATCTTTTTACTTTTAAAAAAATGTGGTAAAATGTAAAAGTTAATAATTTTAACCACATTGACAGTATTGTACAACTATTACCATACCCATTTTTTTAACCAACCTAAGTAAAAACTGTATAAAATCTTGACTTTCAAGTACTAGATGAATTTTTTTCCCTTTCTTTTTTGGGCTTAGTCTTACCTGTCTTGCAACAATCTAGTATGCAGTGAGATCTACTTGTATTTTTTGAAAGCTGAGCTTGTCATTTTAATTTGAATGGCTTCTTTTGGTTTGTACTTGTTCCATATGTTAGGTAACAATCCAATTGAATTATGTTTCATTTTATTGTAATTTTATTTTTTTTTGCTTCTTTTAGAGCAATGAAATAAATATACATGAAGTTTGAAGGAATTAAACTAAATAATGTAAACACATAGAAAGAAGGTCTTGAACAAGGGAGGAAAGAGTGGGAATTAAAGACTCTGATACACAGAAGTATCTGACAGTCTCAGATACAACTGGTTTTCCCCCCCTCCTACTAAATGCCTGGAACAGGAAACACCCAGTGTACAAAATATGTGGGCCTATGATCTTAAAGAGTTCAGTCCCCAATCACTAGATATGAATTGACTCAACAGAAAGGATTTTTCAGTAGGTATTTCGTCTGTACTACTCCATGTGCTCTAACAAAAATGTAGCTGTTTTAAAGAGATTTTTTTTTTAAAAGAACATTAGATACCCTATTCAGTTACTTTTATTTTGCTAAAATGTTAAGGTTCCCTTGGCTACTTTTCGTCCTTATCATAACAATCACACACTATGATAGAGAATTCACTCAGGGAATGTCTTTCAGAAAATTAATTTATTTTTTATAAAGCAAATAAGAACTTAAGACAAACATGGAGGTCATCTTAATTTTAATTTTTGCATGTTAATATTTTTTGTTACTTTGTATAATACTGTATTAATAGTTTCACATATTATATATTAATATTTTATTTCAAATAAAATTATATAATTTTCACATAAACAAAAGTACAGCTTTCATCTGTATTCTTTGTTTTTAAAGAGTGACACTTCTAATAAAATATATTTATTACAGCTCAAAGATGGCGGCAAGGCATCCCAGGCGAATGTAAGAATAGGTGATATGGTCCTCAGTATTGATGGAATAAGTGCACATGGAATGACTCATCTTGAAGCGCAGAACAAGATTAAGGGTTGTACAGGCTCCTTGAATATGACTCTGCAAAGGTAAGTTGCTATTTGTTCATTTCTGAGAGAGAAAGCAACACTGAGGAATGTGTTTTTAGGTGTCTGATTCATGGTGTGAACTAAGAAACAGTTTCTACTGCCATTGTTTCATATGCATCAAGAATGTAATGACTCTTATATTGGGTAATAGAACCGCATGAGAATTGGTGAAAGCTTTGGATTTTCTCCTCATAAAAGTACATGTATTTATATACTTAAAATTTTAGAGAATTTAAGAATTCCTGAAATTTTTCTATGTATTACAGGCTAAGAATTCTTATTACAGGATAAAGTTCTTGGCCTTAATCTTCTGGATAGTAGTGTACAGGGAGTGTTCTTTTAAGGTGAGGTTTGGCTATTATTAGTTCATCTTTTATCTGTCTTCCCTACAGGCAGAAATGTTACAGAGCAGCCCCGATATAAATGGGGTGCCTGTGTGAATTCTCACCCATGCGCTTAAAAGGTACTTAAAGACTCAACTGCAGACACACACAATAAAATTAATAAAAGGGTTTATTTACAAAAAGGGAAAGGAAAAAGATAAAGAATAAATTGGTGAATGCGTCCTACCAGTTCCGCTGAGCTGGAATCTTATGGCCCACTCAAAAAAAACTTGGCAATCCACAACCACAAGCAATTGCCCCCCTCCAAGCACACAGGTCTAGTATTTAAATCCCCAAAACCATTTCTAGATTCCACCCTCAGTCCTCAGCATCCTTCCTTCGGTGATGATGGCATTCTGGGATTTGTACTCCAGGTGTCTTGGATCTCTCTGGCTTGAGGTGGGGGTGGGGTCCTGGGACACTCCCCTTTCCTGAGTACCACCCTCTTACAAAAGATAATTTTTCAGTAAGCCTTTTTGGAAATGAGATTTTCTGAGTTTACTGTATTCTAAAGTTATTCTTTCCTTAATTATAAAATAACTAATCATATTATTTTTACTGTACTATATCAGGCATTTTGAGCATTCCAAAAATTCACCAGTATTGAAGTCACTTAGATTGCTTATTAAAAATACTGATTCCATGCTGAACAAAATATCTAGAAGTAAAGACCAGGAATTATATTTTAATCGGTTCTATGTGTTTTTTATGAATTATTAAGCTAGAATTTCTGCAGTTTCTTCAGCTGAAGGAAAGGGAGGAGAAAAAGGGAATGGAGACAGGAGATTGAATGAAAGATGTGAACATTTAGATATATGAAGAGGGTAAGTAGCTTGATCATTTATAAGGTAGTTAGTGGAGGGTTTTAAAGAAAGCTTGTTTTTGATGATTACAATAGTGTTCTATAATTTGTCAAATTTGAGGAAATCCATTTTTCACCACAGCACCTCATACTCTTCCATAAATTATCTTGTGTATTGTAAATCTTTAATAAAGGATACTGCATGTGGTACCTTCCAAACTTACTTATGGAACCCTTTTTTTTCTTGGAGTGCCTCTTGGATTAGTGTCCTCTGGAAAGCATTTCTATTCTATGTTGCTGTTGTACTGAGATTTCTATATAAAGAATGTATTCATGGTAAAATATGTGCTTGTCTAGATGAGTATAAATTTGGCCTTTATAACTGATAGGAAAAGATTTTGTGAATTTTAACTTTTAGAACTACTTTGATGTATCATGGCTTTCCAACCAGTTTCCTTTGGGGGCTGTTGTATGTGGAGAAATTTCTTTCAGTGGGACTGTGGAATCAGACGGTATGTGTATTTAAATTTTGATACCTACTAGCTAAACGTTGGCATGCATTTAAAAGTAATCATTTGGAAAACAAATCTTTCTAAAAATTTCAACTTAAGTAGTGTTTTCATGTAACACAAGAATTGTTATAAATTAAAGGTAGTCATTTTTATTTGACATTATTGCCAAGTATGAATTTTGTACAAGGAGTCAGCAGCTTAATTTGTCCATTTTCTGCAAAATAAAACAAATACAGATGATGCTGAGCTGTTTCTCAAATTCTAAAATTGAAAGGTTGTAAGTTCTTTTCCTGGGCAGTGTATCATTTCTTTCATTCCAACCCACTTGTTTTCACATTGTGCTCCCTATTTTATGACCCACGGCCTAGTATCTTATTTTCTGTTGAAAACATTTCTGGGTCCCATAAGAATAGATGAAAACCAGATGTTCCCCTGCTTGGATGCATTTCAAATTGAAGTAATCTGCTACTGATTCTGATGAAAGATTCTTTTAAGCTACTTAAATACAAAATCTTACAAAACCAACTTGTTACAAATACTCAAAGATACTATTTATCTTCATATTTCTGAATATAGATATTTAGGGGCCCAAAATATGAGAAGAAATATTAGCATCCTGTTGTTATTAATTGTAATATTTTTTTCAATTTTTTAAATACTTCTTGTGCTAATAATGTCAGTCAGAAAAGAGATTTGAATTTAAGAGAATTCGTGGAATAACACTCACAATGCTACTGAAGACATACAGTACACCTTTTAATGAAAAAATGAAACTATGAAGAGCTTCTTTTATACTATGGCCGTTCTCTCAAGTTCTCTTTTTTCTCATGTTAAAGCAAGTACTAGTTCTTCTACTTATTTGTGAATTTGAACGGCAACATCCTTAAATGACTGCAGTTACAGTCTTTATTCTATCACTAACCAGACCGCTCTGCGTTCTCCTTCCAAATTGAATGACCTATACTAGTACTTTGCATAGCTTTCCCCCCCCCCCCCCCGTAAACATGATGTTTTCCTTATGAATATGTATTGTCTTTCTTTATAAACTTGTCTTAGTTCAGTTTGCCTGGAAGCAGAACCTGAGTGGAGATTCATGTGTGAATGATATATTAAGGGAGTTGTTTCTGATGTTACTTACGTGGGAATGTGTGAAACAGGGTTGTGAAGAAGAAACTGAAACTGATAGCAGGAAAATTAGGAGCATCAAAGTTGCCAAAGGCAGTGCCCAAATTGCTTACTGGTCACTATATTGGTTCTGCACTGGCACGCACAACTGCAAGACTACTCAGGTTTAGGGAACAATAACAATGGGATTTATTTAACAAACAGGGAAAAAGCGAAGAATTACTAAAGTCAACATATGGCCGTTTACCTTAAAGCAATGTCCAGTCCGTTAAGTCCCAGAAAAGTAACAAAGGTGGCTTCTTCCCACCACTGCTGACATGGAGTTCCTCTTCCAAACAATAGGCCACCTTTCCACAATGGCATCGTTCTTCTTCTGCGGGCGCACAACAATTAGACTGTAGGCCAGGTTCCAACTCAAGAGGACAACACAAAACACAACTGGAGATGCTCCCGAAACTGCCATGGTGCCTCAACACAGCACCATGCCAACAACACTGCAAACAGCAACTAGAATGGCCAGATGGCCCAACAGACTGCACTCACACATTTTAGAAAGGCGCCTGCTTTGGGCCTCTCTCTTCTTCCTTTGGCTGCAGTAAAGACAAAACTGGGAGCAGTTTCCATTGCTCAGCTACTTGCAAAGCCTCCAAAGTGACTGGCCCCAAAGTCACTGAAGATTCAAAAACGTTTCTTCTTTTCCTGCATCATGGCGACTGCTTCCTCTATTCCTTCAGCATGGCAACTGCCTCTTTCATTCCTACATCATGGCGACTGCTTCTTCTTTTTCTACATCATGGCGATTGAATCTCTTTCTCCTTCAGTCCCTTTTATTTTTTATCAGAAACCCTGCCCCAAAATGCAAACTTAGCACTTTACCTGGGGCTGTTCATTCTCAACAGCAAACTCCTCCAGGGGGCACTACCTTTACGGGACTTTGGACTCAGCCCGGTTACAAAATGAGCAAGGGTTTGGTTTTAGGAGATTTCTAGCCTCAGTTTAATGTTTTAGGGTACCTGGGAACAAAATTGCATGATAGCGTCTATCTTGCCTCCAACTAAGGCAGTTGGAATTTTACTCCTCCCCTTGCATTTGATAGTAATTGACCACCAACTGACTAGAAGAGTCTGGGTGTATTATGCAGGAAAGGGCTGGGAAGTAGTTTCTGTTGCCTCCACAATCACAACCATTAGCAACAGTGCAGGGAGCACCTCAAGGATAGGTGTATCAAAACATTACAAGGATCTGAGAGAACCCTCTCTGAGCACAGATGCAAATATCAGGATGTTCCAGCCATACCTGGGTTCTCATTTAAGAGAGTTCAACTCGAAAATCTTGGCTAACTCAAATTGTCTTCTCAGATAATTACTACTCATCAGTGAATAACATGTTTCTATTTAGTATAGATTTTTCACCATCACTTATATTCATTTATGTCGTCTTACGAAATTTGCTTCATGTAGAGTGCCTACCACCTATTTACACTAAGTACATGCCTCTAGCATCCACAAACCTTATATCCAACTTCATTATCTATCCATAGTCTATTCTTCTTATTGCAAGTTGCTCATTTCCTCCCCCCTCTATACTACCCTAAATATATGCCATTTGATTTCACATTTAATGATACACTAAGTATAATCTGGAATAACAAGGCAGATTCCATAAGTCAAATACAAATAAACCTAATTAATAGTTATACCTAATACTGTGTTAGCGTTAGCTTCTATGAATAAGTTTTTTAACTTTTATTTCAATAATTCTCTGCATAACTTAGATAAACTTGCTATGGGTCAGTTGTTCTTCTAGTTTTTCAGCTATAAATGGGTAAATCTTGCTATTAAAACAAACCTGCTTATGTTTGGTTATTTTGGCTTGGAGAATCCAGGAAATTGGACTTTCTTCTTTGATGCTATCTTAAATTATGCCAGGTTAGCAAAGTGTCTTGTACTACTCTGCTGAATTTAAAGGGAAAGGTAGGTCAGTTGGAGATTCAGACTGCATTCAATACTTAAAAAGTACTTTATTTGTAATTCTTAAATAAATCCTCCCAGAATCACAGAGACTATATATAACTTTTCTGATCTTTTTTTTTTACATTGTCACTAGTGACACATTTGTATTTTGTTTTGTTTTGCTTTTCTTCCTAATATTTAATTATAACTTTATGATTAGAAGTGAAGATCTGAAAGGATTGAGTTTTGAAAAATATTGACGAGATCTCTTTCTACCTTTCCCTTCTTTCTCACCCTTTAAATAACAAAAGAATTGTTAGAGAACCAGTAACTACTAAATGATAGATTGTTACAATTTAATAATTAGGTACATAGAGTTAACAAGAAAAAAGAAAAGTAGCTGCTGTACCAGATTGAAGTTATTAGCCATCTTTTGTTTAATTTAACTGGGTTGCTTAGCATGCTAATATTGTTAGATCTATGGGTTCAACTCTGGTCTTTCTCTTACTGATAGCACAGGGGAAGGATGTTAGAAAGTGTTTTTATTTTAGTGAAGTTTTCAGTTTTCTATTTGAGAAATTATAATTCATGTGAATAGACATTTACTTTGATTATCTTTTATTTTCATCGGAATTGCACATTGCCACTTCTTTCCCTCTGGCATTTCACATGCTTTCCTAGTGCTTAGTGTCTATTCTGCATTTTGAGGTTAACTGGTTATTTTGTTTGCTTGTGTAGCTTTTAGGCTTTCTTTTTTTAATTCTTTGGTGGGTGACTTTTTCAGGAGCACTAAATCTTATAACAGTCCTCTCCTGGACTCAGCCATCCATCATTAAATTAGAAATTCTGCTTAGGAAAGGGGAAGAAGACAAGCATGTATTGACATCTCTTGTGAAAGCCTTTTTTTTTTTCCTTTGGGGAAAAAAACTTGCAACACTGTATATGATTCAGAGGTATAATAGGATCACACCTCCTTAGATGCATGTCACCCCACATCCACCAGTCCAACATCTCATTCCATTTTAGCCCCTTCTAATACTTGCTTTCCACCCTCCCAATCCTCCTAGTAGCCTAATTTGTATAGTCAGACTTATAAGCTTTGTTAATTCTTTGACTGTTTTGTTTATAATCCACATATGAATGGAACCATCCAGAATTTGTCTTTCTGCATCCGACTTATTTTGCTTAGTGTTATTACCTCCAGTTCCATTCATGTTATTTCAAATAGCAGATGTTCATTTATATATGTATGTTTTCCATAAGAAATGGACCCATCTGCATTCCTACCAACAGTGAATGAGGCTTCCTCTTTTCTCCAAGGGTTTCTTTTTTTCACCAATACTTGTTTCTGGTCTTTTTCACGTGGGCCAATCTCACATGTGTGAGGTGATATCTCATTATGGTTTTGGTTTGCAGTTCCCTGATGATAAGCATGTTTCAAGTGTCTGTTGGCTCTCTGTATTTCTTCTTTGAGGAAGTGTCTGTTTAGCTCTTTTGCCATTTTTTGATTGGTTTATTTTGTATTCTTATTGTTGAGGTGTATAAGTTCTTTGTAGGTGTTTATTGTCGGCTTCTTATAAGATAATATGATATGCAGATATTCCTCCCATTCAGTAGGTTGTCTTTTGTTTTACTGATAGTTTCTTTTGTTGGGCAGAAGCTTTTAGGGTTCATTTAGTCCCAATTGTTTATATTCTCTTTGTTTTCTTGCCAGTGTCACTGGAGCCAATGTCAAATGGAATGTGTTGGCTATGTTTTTTGTCTATTTTTTTTTAATGCTTTCAGGTCTTATAGCCATGTCTTTAATTCATTTTGATTAATTTTTTTATATGGTGTGATATAGTGGTAGTCTTTCATTTCCTTTGTTTTTGGCTATCCGGTTTTCCCCAAGCCTATTTGTTTCCTTTCTTTAGCATATGCTCTTGGTTCCTTTGTCATAGATTAACTGTCCAGTTAGGTTTAGGTATATTTCTGGTCTCTTAATTCTGGCCCATTAGTCTGTGTGTCTGATTTTGTTTCAGTACCATACTGTTTTGATTTTTATACCTTTGTATTACATTTTGAAGTATAGGAGTGTGATACCACCATTAATTTTTTGCCTGTGTTGCTTTGCTATCTGGAGTTTCTTGTGAATTTCATTAGTGTTTGTTCTGTTTCTTTGAAGGATGGCATGGAAACTTTAATAGGGTTTGCACTGAATTTGTATATTACTTTGGGCATGCAGGTCATTTAAACAATGTTAATTCTTTCAATTCTGGTGTCCTAGGCTAATCCTGTGCATGTGAGCACTTCTTTTCCAAAATGTTCTTTTGGTGAAATTCACCACACCCAGTAGTGCTGTGAGTGGCAGTTCCTTAGCCTGTTTTGTACTGGGTTTTCCACTGCTGTGACCAAAAGCCCCTTTGCCTCCTTCCTCTTTGTCTACCCAGCAAACCACCAACCTCAGTGTAGAACTTCCATGGGAAAGTCCTGAGACTATGTTGACAATCCTCTGTATCTTCCTTTGAGCAGATATATTTTTTAAAATTTGTGGTAAGTGAAAAAGATCCAAACCTGTCTGTTCTGCCATTTGTAGGTATGTGTGATTATTTTTAAAATGTGAAAATATTATTTTTCTGAAGGAAAAGCATTTCAATCTATTGGGAAAAAATTTTAAGAAAATAAGACATTCAAAACCTTGTTTGATTTTAAGTCTTTAAGAAAATAAGACATTCAAAACTTTGTTTGATTTTAAGTCTTTATAAAATTTTAATATAGAGAATTTTTTTGTATGTCCAAAAATTTTTAACAAAGCAATAGAATAGAGATATAAAGATGGGAATGGTAATAATGCTGGCTTTGAATTAGGCAAGCTTCTTACAAACTTTGATTCCACCACTTCCCAACTTTGTGACCTTAGGCAAATTATGTAACTGAGTATCAGTTAACTGTATGTAAATGGACATAGTAATTATAATACTGCCTCCTAAGCTATTATAAAGATGAAAAAAAAATTGTGGAGAACTTAGGGCATAATAAAGATAAGTTTTCTCTTTGCTCTTCTCCAAGGTTGATAAGTGTATATTAATACACTGTCCATTGTAGTTACTTGTGGGTGATCATGTTTATTTTGTTTCCTAGCAGCAAAATGGGTGTGACTGCTGAGAAACATGGAGAAAATGAGAGGGCAGTCAGCTAGGTAGTTTTTCTGAGAAGGTCAGGAAGATGATGATGCAAGTTTTAGAAGGAAGATTTAGTTGAATGATTTTGATGATAGCAATTGTAATTAGGCTTTTTAAAAGAGTGCAGTGGTTAAAATATTTTGCTTTCTGCCAGCTAACTGCTGCTTTGGTTCTAATTATTGTCTTAACCAATAACTTTTGACAGCAAAGAAAAACCAGTACACACCTATTGTGTTTATATTCTGCTAATTCCTCTTGTTCTCCTTAGAGAATAATGCAGATATAATTCTCTTTGATTGTGGGTTTAGTTAGAAAGACAGAATTATTTTTCTCTCTTTCCCATCCAAACCCTTTGTTTATTACCTTAAAATAATTTCCTGAGTAACATATTAAAATCAGTTTAAATGACTACTTCTTGGATTGTGCACTTGTGATACTTTTAGAAATAATTTTTTCTTAAAATGCTTGCTTCATCACTGCTACTGTTATTTCCTGGCTATAGTTGGAAGAACTTTCAAAATGCTCCAAGATTTTAAAAATTGGAATTTTCTCCACATTTACTTTATGACCAACAGCTGTAGAGTTAGATATGAGAGTGATTTATGGTTTCTGTCAGGAGTTTTTTGTTTGTTTATAGGAATAAGAAGAGACAGACACTCTTACAGGGTTTCAAAAGAAGGCAAGGTCCCATTCAGATGGAAAGCCTCTTAGAGGTGTCAAAATATGGATTGGGTTATGAAGGATGAGAGGGAAATCAGTTGTTGGAAGATCCTATGAGGGGTGAGGTAGCTGGCCAGTACCCAGATATATGTTGTAATAAGCATGTTGATCCAATGGAGACATCAGAATGAAATGAAAGATTAGAATGGATCTTCATGAAGTCTTAAACATGGAGATATTATTGGGGAGTTTTGATTAGAAAGTGACATGTCTAGGACGCTGTTTAATGAAACCACTTGAAGAAGATGGAAAGAATACAAAGGCAGGGAGACTCGTTAGGCAAGTAAATAGAGCAGTAATTTCGCTCTGCAAGGGCTTGGAGTGAAAAAAGAAAAATGAGAACCTGTGAACAATAATTCTCAAAATTACGATAATGGTGTTTAACATAAGGAAAGAGAGAAGGACCGAAGATTGCTTAGGTGTTAGTCTGCTGGTTACAGGCTTAGGGTTCTCCTTCTACCTTCCTCCTGCCCTTCTATTTCCTCGCTTATGACTTCTGTGCCTCTTGTGTCACTTAAACTGCATCATGCTTGGATATCACAGATTACCCACACTTTACATGGTCAAAACTGAACTTGTCTTACCATACAATATTTCCTTGTGTAATAGGAATGGCTGCATAAAATGTAACATGTGCATGATTAAGTGGCAACAAGATCATGCCCAACTCTTCAAGGATGAAAATAATGTACTATTTACTACATACTACAGCTCCTATTATGACTTAGATGTAAAACAAAAAATATTTATCCCTTGAGTTGTAGAGAATGTTACTTTAAAAAAATTTAGCAATTTTTGCTACTTTTTTCCTAAGTGTAGAAATAATGCACAAGAAGTTATGAGATAAAGAATGACAAACTGTGTAATTAATAGCAGTAGTCTCCTTGGAATTCCCAGTAAACATTTCTGTCCATAACACCAAGAGCTTTTGAAAGGATTGAAATTCAAGTCATTCCCAACTGTTTCCACTGGCTGTTGTTTCTATTATGGTCTCAAAGACTGAAATAGCTTAGGCTTTATATGGGTTGAAAAGTCAAATGTGCAAGACACATATGTGGTAGAGCATTTATACTGTCAAATGTTGCAGCTTACTTTTTTCTTTAATGTATTTTAAAGTCTACATTTTCACAGTGTATAAGCCTAATAAATGGATTTCCCAATGTTTTTTAGTCCTAATAATTTCACTTACTAGCCATGATCCTTACTAACAGTCTTTCTTTGAAATGAAAATGCACATGAAAAATAGTCATTCGGTTATTATTTTGTGTTTGTGAATTTTAATTTCTTGAATACTAGATTGTAAGTGTTCATTTCCACATTACAATAAAGATCCACAGAGGATAATTCTGAATTTAGTAACCACTCTTAAATTTGAGTCAGCCTCTATCTTGATTATTTTGGCTAAAGTTTATAATGCTGTTTTAATGTATAATTAATTCATCCTGTTATCGTTAATCTGAGGGACTTTCCAGATTCTCTTGTTCTACTGGAATTATGTTATAAAGACTGTGACTTGTAATAAGTATTATTTCTTAGTCCAGAATGTTTTTGTTAATCCTGAGAGTATTTTCGGTTACCAAATTTTTCTAAAACTAAGGGAAGTGTTTTTATATTTGAAAGATAAGTTAATTTACTGCCTCTTTGAAAGTAGAATTTTATTCTTCTTGACACCCTGTAAGATAGAATATTATGTTTTTCTCCCAGATTTTATAAATACTGTGTTTGTGCTGGTTTCATATACAGATGAGAAGTCTGTTCATTCTAAGGAGGTAATGAATTAGTTCCAGGGGATCAAAAATAAGTTGTTTCTTTAGTGGTACTTTGTTTGCTCTGATGTTTTTTAGTTTTGCATTAAGTCCTATTATGTATAGTATTTACAGTTGAAATTATTTTCATAATATGCAGAAAAGAGTTTCTTCCAAATTTACTGTTTTAAATAAATAACTTCATGTTGGTTATTACGGTATTCTTGTTTGCTAGAACTTTATTTAATAGTTTTTCTTCTGAGACATCTGGTTGCTAAGGAAACAGTTTCAGTCTTCTGAGTACACAAAGGAATTTAGGAAGTAAAGAATATTAAAGAAAAGAGTAGAAATTTAAATTCTTATTCTAATAAGTTAACAGAGAAGTGAACTTTATTATCTTAGTTGTTTAATCTTCATTGCAAATTATTGTACTCCACTTTATGGAAAGGTTAAATAAGCACTTCAGATTCACACGATTCATAAATAAGCCAGAATAATTCAGTTGTTTGCCTTTGAATGTAATGATGGTTTTACAGTATCACAGTTTCTTTTAATAAAGGAATTAATTTTTTTTAATTGTACAGTCATTATAATGCCTGTTGCCTGAAAGTTCATTTGCTCTTCCAAGTATGTCACAGTAAGAATTTTGTCGTTAAGTTTATTTCCATAGGAGACAATTATACAGACATTGTTTGATAGTCTAGTAATTTTCACATTCTCTAGGAAATACTAGCATGGATTCAATGCTCTTTGAAAAATTTGCCCTTTGGGAAGCTCATAAACTTTCTAGCAGTAATATTACCTCATTCATGCCTTTAGCAACTCCAGTATATGTATTATCTGGATAAATTAAAGCAGCTCTAATAATATCTTCATTTGTGAAACAGTCTTTCATTCAAATCAATATGCATGACTAAGTTCCAGTATTGAGAACAGATTTTAGATGTTGAGAGTTTGAAGCAACTCCAGCTATCAGCCATTAGAGAGCTCTTAATCCACCTACCCCATTTGTCTCTGTAGTTCAAAATTTATTTTAGATTTATGTAAAATAAATTCTGTGACAACTCTGTACTGTACTGTGACAGTAGTGAAAATGGGATTGAAGTCCTGCAGCAGAAGAGGAAGGGAAGGACAGATAGGTATTGGCTGTGATCTTAAACTGCCCACCCTATCTGCCTGATCACCCTGTCAGTTCCTTTCTACATCTGTCTTGTGGTCTAAGTACAGTGTTCTTCTAGTAACGCATCAGTATCTGATGGTAATTGTTGGGAATTCTGGATTTAGTGGTGGTTTGATTTAGAGCAAAAACCATAACTATTAAAAAAACAGCATGTTTTCTGTTTAATCTTCCCTCCTACTTTGAAGTTGTTCATTTTCCTGCATTTCTTTCTTTAGAGTGTTAAAATCTTTCGACTCTAAGGTATCAAAATGTACATGTCTGGCAATTGAAGAAATTATTTCTAACTGAATAACCAAAATAGGAAAAATGTTTGTTACTTTCGGTGGATATAGAGGCCTTGCAAACACTGAAGTACAATACCTGCCTCCCCATAGATGGGATGAATGGTGATGGCAGAAGGATCAGAGTAGTATAGTTCAGGCTTCTGGAATTTGAAGTTCTGAGAAGGAAGAATTTCTTTTTATCCTGGGGCTATAAAGAAATTTGTTGGGATCTTAAAGAAGAGAGTGAGAGCAATTCCATGATTAAACTACAGGACAAGTTACAGCTTAGTTCGAGTGCTCAGTTTTCCCAGGCATCAAATGAGATGAACTGGCTAAAAGTTGGTTACAAGCATAAATTTGGAAAAGAAACTTGAAAGGATTATATAAACCTTTGCAACAGGTAAATGAGTGACATGTTGAACTGAATTGCTTGTGACTCTCAACTTAGGCATGTGTATCTATAAAACACCCCCCAACTTCCTTTGTAGTGTGGAATGACTATGCTAGGATTAGGGAATACGCAGAAAAATAAATGCCTCTCTTAGCGGAAGAAGCCCCTAATGGGAAGAAACAGACATTTGTATTATATGGTATGATGGTTGTGGGAACTTGTATGTATACCAGCAGCATCTGGAGCGTGGAGGAAGGAATCTGAGGCAAAGAAAATGCCCCCATGAGATACTGCATGAGTTGAAGCTTGAACATAGAATAGGCACTTGCCAAGTGGTCAACAGAAGGCAGAAAGAAGGCCTTGTGGGAGAAAGGAGAGCTTAAGTAAAACTACCCACCTTTTGTTCCAAGAGCTTGTTAGGGGTTCACTATGGCAGAAACGTCATTTTTGAGAGGACGGGAAGAGTAAGAGATTATTAAAAGTTTAAGAGGATTCAAAAGATTATAAATGGTCTTGACTGCCATAGGTAAAATTTTAGTAAATCGTGGGGCCTCCCAGGTGGTGCAGCGGTTAAACACTGTGCTGTGGAGCTGTCGGCAGTGGCGATACGAGTTCGACGCCTGGCTGGGGAGATTCCCACATGGTGCAGCAGACCTCTCCTGCCTCACCCGCTGTTCCCCTCAGCAGTGTATTTTGGTCGATCTCCCTGTTCTGCTCCCCGCTCTGTCTCTGGTGAACCCTCTCGCCACCCCACGCCTCTTGCCTGTACCCCAGCTTGAATGCATAAATAAATGAATCTTTAAAAAAAATTTTAGTAAATGGAAAGCTATTGAAGAATTGTTTTCAATGCAATAATAACAGACAATGGTAATGAAATAGAAGGTAATATTTACTGAGCAGATGCAATATGTCAGGCATTCTTTTAAATGCTTTACATGTAACTCATTTAATCCTTTCAAGAGCTCTGCAAGGCCAAGTGCTGTTATTCTTCTATTAAAGATGAGAAAGTGGAGGGAAATAACACCTAATTTGCCTAAAGTAAGCCGCCAGGATCACAGGGCTGGGTGTTCTGGCTGTGTAGTATGTGGAGACCAGTTAGAAGACTATTTCACAAGTGTAGGTGGGAACTAATAGTTAGGAAAGAGAGAGTTGGGGTGGAGGAGTGAGAGTCATTCCAAAACTGGTTGAGTAACTTTTTGCCAAGCAGCTGTGCTGATTCATGTCTTACTCTACCTCCTTTCTGTTGCTTAGCTACCATTTAAAACTGTTCTGTTCCTATTGTTTAGCTTTCCTCTATCTCTCCTATTAGTAATATTTATTTGCTTATTCTTTTAACATATATTTGTCAAGTTTTTAGTTGGTGTGACTCTATATTATTTTTTTGTATATTTACAAAAGGAAAAAAAAAAGACCTTATCCCTGCTTTTCGTGAATGTTTGATGTAGTATGATCTATACGTCAAGTCAGTGTGAAAAAGGCCACCAGAATGATACAACTTTCTGGGAGAGCCATGTTGATTTGACTGTGTATTTCATCATCCCTTTGTATTTTTAAAACTACTTCAGACAGATTTACCTGGGTTGGTGAGGTCTACAGCTCCTTCCTTTCCCTAAAGATCAGAGCTCGCACCTTCATAGAGCCAATACATTTTCTATCTTCAGAATACTTAGTGTCCTCTAACGTAAAACACACATGTACATGCACATGCACATGCACGCGCACACACACACACACACACACACACACAACCCTCCCCAATTTTCCCATCATTTTCACCCTAAGAAAGGAAAAACTCCTGAATACAAAACTTCATTCACCTCTGTTAGTGGATTGTAGATTTCCAAGGGCAAAGACTGTGCCCATTTTATTTGTACTAGTTTGTCCTGACCTTTCTTATAGACTTGCCCCCTTGGTGTAGGTGTTAAAATATTTGTTAAATTGAATACTGCTTCTGAGGGTGAAAATTTCCTTAAATACTTTTACCAAGAATTAGAAAATGAAAGCACACAAACGTACAGAAATGAGTGAAACTAATGAGTACAAGTGGTGCTAAATAAAACTACACTAAATTATAGGCACAAATTGAAAAAGATTTTTGTTTGGTAGCCCCATATACCATATTCCTCACTAGAGAGTCAGAACTCAGTTTCCATAATTTTTTAAAAGATTTATTTATTTTTGCATACAAGAGCTGGGGTGTAGGCCAGAAGTGAGGGGGGGAGGTGAGAGAATTCACCAGAGACAGTGGGGAGCAGAACAGGCAAATCTACTGGAATACACTGCTGAGGGGAGCAGCAGGGGAGACAGGAGAGGTCTGCTGTGTCATGTGGGAAGCTCCCTGGCCTGGGATGGAACTTGTGCTGCAGTGGCTGCTGATAGCTTCATAGTGCTGAGTCTTAACCCCTTGTGCCACCAGGGAGGCCCTAATATATCTTTTTTAATGAGTTTTTTTTTTTTTTGGCATATGTTTTCTTGATGTTAGTACTATTTCCTTAGTTTAGAAAAGTCCCCCTAACATTTCTTGCAAAGCCAGTTTAGCAGTGATGAATTTTTTTAACTTTTGCTTGTCTGGGAAAATCCCTATCTCTCCTTCAGTTGTGAATATTAACCATGCCAGGTATAGAACAATGTGTTGGAAGTTTTTTCAAGTCATTGCTTTGAATATGTTTTCAGATTACTTTCTTCTGGCCTCTCAAGTTTCTGTTGAAAGTCTTTTGATAGTCTTAGGGGCTTTTCCTTGAGTGTGACAGGCTGTTTTTGTCTTGTTTTTAAGATCCTCTTTAACATCTGCTGTTTAATCATAATGAGTCCTGGTGTAGATCTCTTTGGGTTCCTTTTACATGAAACTATATGGGATTCGTGACCTGAATGCTGTTTTCCTCCCTGGATTGCAGTTTGGGGCCATTTTTTCCTCCAATAATTTTTCTAGCCTTTTCTTTTCTTCTCCTAACACTGTTACTATGTGAATATTATTTCTCTTCATGTTGTCCTAAAGGTGTCATAACCTGTCTCAGTCTTTTTAATTATTTTCTTCATTTTATTGAAGAAAGAGTGAATACGATTGCTCAGTCTCCAGGTCGCTTATCTGCTCCTCTGCTTCATTCAGTCTGCTTTTGTATCTTTCTACTGTATTTTTAATTTTTTTATTTTTAATTTTATTTTTCAGTTCTGTAACTGAATCTTAAAAAATCATCTTTATAATCATTACTTTGAACTTTTCAATTTTAAAGAAGCATCAAAAAATCATACTTTGAACTTTTTATCAGGTAGTTTGCTTATTTCCATTTCTTTGTTTTCTGGAGTTTTGTCTTGCTCTTTTGTTTGGAACCTATTCCTCTGCTTTCCTATTCTGCCTAATTTTCTGTGTGTTTGGCAGTTCTACTACCTCTCCTAAACTTGAAGAGCTGGTGTTGTGCAAGATGCCCTGTGGCGTTCAGGAAAGCATTCCTCTCTGACTTCTCAGGCTATGTGCTCAAGGCTATACATTCTGTGTGTGTAGTACTTGTCCACTTGCTGTGTCAGTTGTGTGGCACTGTTGGCCTAGCTCAGTTGTGATATTGTTACAGGGCAGCCCCCATATAAAATGGGGTGCCTGACTGTGGGTCCTCACACGTGTGCTTAAAAGGGGCTTATAATAAGACTCAATTGCCAGAACACACAATAAAATTAATAAAGGGTTTATTTACAAAAGGAGTGGAAATAAAAAAAAAACTCAAGGGAAAAAAAGAATAAATTGGTGAATGCGTCCTACCAGTTTTGCTGAGTTAGAATCCTAGTGGCACACCAAAACCCGGAGAACAGCCAAGAAATTCCCCAAAGCCCACATGTCTGGTTATTTACCAAACATGGCTGCTTAACGCCACCTTTAGTTCCCAGCATCCTCCCTTCAGTGATGATGGCATTATAGGATTCATAGTCTTAGGTGTCTTGGATCTCTCTGATCTGAGGTGAGGGTGGGCTCCATAAAAACCTATCTGTGGAGTTTGTTCAGGCCGTCCTTTCTCCCCCAACAATATGATGGTTGGGCTCCATGGAGGTTGTGAGCTGTGGTGTGCTGAGCAGACTGCACTTTGGGCGGGGCCCCACTTTGGCCCTCCTGCTACTGGGTCGGTGGATGGAGCTGCTGGTTCCTGCAAACTAGTCTATTGTTCCATCACTGAGTGGCTGCAGATGCATTGCACAGGTGTGATGAGTTTTTCAGGCACAGAACTGTTGACATATTGCTGCTGTGTTACAGAAGTATGTGGAGTTCACATCAGGCCTGCCCATAGGCTTGTGCACTGGATGGAGGGTATCAAAATGGTGCCTACCAGTGTGGTATTAGCAAAATTGAAAGAAGCTGTGAAAATGGCACCTGCCAGTGTTTCTTTTTTTTTTTAAAGTTTTATTTATTTATGCATACAAGCTGGGGTGCAGGCCACAGGTGTGTGTGTGGGGGGGGGTGGGGAGGATTCACCAGAGACAGAATGGGGAGCAGAACAGGCAGATCTACTGAAGTACACTGCTGAGGAGAGCAGCGGGCGAGGCAGGAGATGTCTGCTGCGCCTGGCCGGGTATCGAACTTGTGCTGCAGTGGCTCTGGATAGCTTCATAGTGCTGCGCTTAACGCATTGCGCCAACAGAGAGGCCCCGCACCTGCCAGTGTTTCCAGCCTGGAGATCACCCTAAGGTTTCCTATCTCAGTCATGTGCTGTAAGAGTAGTAAGTGAGTTGCTTTCACTTATGATTTAAGCATTTTTCAGACTGGTGTTGGGTCTTGGAATGAGTGAGTCTCCATGCAGGCCTTTAATGAGTAGGTTCTCTCTTCCCTATAGTTGTTTGAGTCTTGTGGGCATATTTCTTGCTGGTAGTTAATGCCTGGACCCCAGGTACTCATCTCCATTGAGGGTGCTGGAATTGTTGTAGAACCTGATGCAGATACAGTGTTCTCCCCTCTCCTCAGGGAAGAGTTCTGTACCTTCAGGACCCCCTCCCAACCATAAATTGCTACACCAGGG
Organism: Scalopus aquaticus; assembly: GCA_004024925.1. Classification (NCBI taxonomy): domain Eukaryota; kingdom Metazoa; phylum Chordata; class Mammalia; order Eulipotyphla; family Talpidae; genus Scalopus; species Scalopus aquaticus. The sequence continues at coordinate 20,487 of PVIJ01001555.1, forward strand.
TGGATTTTTTCCTTGATGAGCGTACATCCGTCTCTTCTACCAGTTTCGGTGCTGTCATTTTATCTTTTGTTGTGGAAACTGTGCTTTTCTGGCTTTCAGGTCATCTTCCATATGAATTATTTTATATGTACATTTTGATTTATTGTGTCCATGGGAGGAGGTGAGTTTAGGTCTTACTAAGTGACCATCTTAAACTGGAACCCTCAACACTTATTTTTGGTGAGGTATTAATTTCCTATTGCTCATGTAATGAGTAACCACAAAGTGAGAGAATTCTATTAGAATAACAGAATTTATTCTCTTTCAGTTCTAGAAGCCAGAACTGTGAAATCAAGGTGGCAGAAAGTTGTACCACTTCTGCAAGTTCTAGATGACAGCCTTTCTTTGCCTTTTCCAGCTTCAAGTAGCTGTCAGCATTCCTTATGGCTGCATCTTTCTAGTCTCTGCCTTCATAATCATATTGTCTACTATTGCTGTATCTGTGTCTAGTCCTCTTCAGTTCCTTATAAAGAGACCTCTCATTAGATTTAGGGCCTACATGAGTAATCTAGGGTACTTTTATTGTGATATTTTTAACTGTGCGTCTGTAAAGACCCCTTTCCCAAATATGTCACATTTGTGGAGTCTAAGAGTTAGGACATTGGGCACATCTTTGGTAGACCACCATTCAGTCCATGACAGGTTCATACTCTTATCAAGTAAGTGGGAATCTGTTATCATTAAGAGTCATGGCGCCCTACCACCACATGCGATGCCATGCTAATTTATTCTGCTGTATTTGTAGATTGTCTTTTGAGGTATTATTTGTATGATAGCTAGCCTTTTTTTTTATTTAAAAATTAAATCACACCCGTTAAGTTTTTTTCTTCTTGTATACTGTCTATTTTGGGAAGTATGTGCATAGGATTCATTGATGAATTTTCTTGATGCGAAGACTGGAGTTACCTCGCCATGGTTAACAAAAAGCAGAAGAGACAGTTCAGTGCTTTCAAGGTAGCACAGTCTTATTTTCTGGTTTTGTGAGAACAGATAGAAACATCAGCATTCTAATTCTTATCTCATCACTTGGTAACTCTAGGGCTGTGAAGAAGTTGCTTTAATTTTAGAACTTCAGTTTATTTACTCATAAATTAGGAATCCCTAATTTTGTAGACAGGTTACATTAGTTGAAAAGTTAAATTTGAGCATTTAACTTGCCTAAATTAAGCATATAAGCATTCTAAAAAATACAATTGTAATGTCTACATGTCTTTAAGCTTATTTTGGTACTCTTTATCTAGAAATAAATTTATTCTTTTAAAAGACTTCTTTGTATCAGAAATGATAAAGTTGCTTTTTTAGTTTAAAAAAATTTAATACATCGGCATCTTTCACCAACCATGTACATATATGGTATCTTTTAAAAAGCTCAAATATCATTTGCTTGGCTTGCTTCGGCATCTCCTCAGCACACTTTGGTTTGGTTGTTTATGTATCTTTTTCATTTTTGAAGGATCATTTCTCTTACTCACTGCCTGACATACTTACCAAAAAGGGAAAAATTGTAAGAAAGAATGTTGCTCTGATCACATCATCAAATTATTGTACTTAGAGCATTTTGTGAGAGATGTCTTGTTAAGGTTGGAGGTCACTGTTTCTTCTTAAGAGCACTGTTTTCCAATTCTGAGTAATATTTCCTCGACAGGAAATATGACCTTACTTCATTTTATTGTCTTTTTTAGTAGATGTTTATTGAGAATGTTGCATGAGATAAAGTGCTTCAGTCTAGTTGTTGTTCTTGTCTATTTATCATGGTTGTGGAAGTAAGCTTTTTTGATAAGGTCATTGTGGTCAGATATGTTTTTCATTTGCTTTCTGATGAAAGGACATATCTTCCTGCCTGATATTGTCTTTTCTTAGCCCATTAAATTACCAATAATTGAGAAATTTGCAGAAATTTGTCACTTAAAAAAACAGTATTTTTGGAAATAGTTCTTATTTCTTGACAATTCTAAGCTTATAGTCTTAATGTAATCTGTTTTAAATAGAATACTGGTTATGTAATGTAGAAATATGTGAAGTTGTAAGCCAGACTGAATAGTATTCATAAATATTTGTTTGCTCCTTTTTTAGATAATACAAAAGGATATAAATTTTGTATTGATTATTGGCCTATTTGGTGTTTGCTTCAGGAAGAATATATTTCCATGAGCCAAATATAGTAATGGATTTTTAAAAAATATTCTGATTCAAATGATACTGCATTACTAACACTAATATCATTAACTTAATATCCTGTTAGGGTAGAAAATGATTTGTTGTTAGTACAACCCATTTAAACATCCTAAGTTCCCTCACTCGCCACCCCCCCCCCCTTTTGTTAAGAGCAGAATAGTTTCAAATTGGAAATAATGTTACAGAAAAAGAAGATAAATTTCCTATAGAGAAGTACATGTAAGTAGTATTTTTCCTCATTACATTTTACTTTTTTATTGATATCAAATGAAAGCTATTTGGAAATGTTTGGAATGTATTCTGAAGAGGATCTAAACATGTCCTGTTTTCTGATACTCTTAACTCTCTAGGGGAAATGCATTAATATTTTTAATTGTTTATTTGATGTTAAATATAAATGGAATTCTCTGTCATAAATAGAAGATGCTTCGAAACATGTGGGTATTCATTATAATTTCCTATTGGTAATTTGAAGTAATTTTTAAAATAGAGAGCTGAGTTTAATATATGGTAAGTGACATGAAAACATCAGGAATGTCAACTTTTTAAACGTAAATGTTATATATATTACATTATATATATAAAGTTTTTACTTAATATATTCAACCTTAGCATTCTTTTTTTTTAAATATTTATTTACTTATGCATACAAGCTGGTGTGTAGACCAGAGGTGTGGGGTGGTGAGAGGAACCACCAAAGACAGATTGGGGAGCACAACAGGCAGTTTGACTGAAGTGCATTGCTGAGGGGAGCAGAGGGTGAGGCAGGAAGGTCTGCTGCACCATGTGGAAATCTCCCTGGCTGGGTATCGTACTTGTGCTGCAGTGACTCTGGATAGCTTCATAGTGCTGTGCTCAACCCGCTGCACCATCAGGGTGGCCCCAGTCCTAGCATTCTTGTTGGCAATAATCCATTCCTTTTTCAAATCTAATTATTTAATGGAATGAACATATTGAAAAGTGCATTTGGATTACGTTGTGGCTATTTCAGCTAGCACTGCAACTTACAGTTTTATAGTTAACTGTTAATGATTTTAGGTTTAAGGGAAAAAAGTATTTAGCCCAAGTTAGTGGTGAAACATCAGTTATCTTAAAATCTCAGGGCAAGGCTAATTTTGAATTACGGTAACAGAATAAGTAAATGTTCTAGATAAAGTGATATTAAATGCTTTAAATCTTTGTAATGTTTACTGTAACATTTAATAGAAGTCTTTCAAAAGTTATTTCTTTGTGCATTATTTTTCTGTTAGTGCTGTAACAAATTGCCACAAACTCAGAGGCAAAAA
>PVIJ01001555.1:24086-193748 GCA_004024925.1 Scalopus aquaticus
CCCCCCCGCAATGTGGCCAAGGGTAGGGACTTTCTTAGATCATATCATTATAATACAGACATTATTGTTTTTCTCTTCCACACTTAAGTACCTTGTAATTACATTAGAACCACCTGATTAACCAAGATAATCTATTTTAAGGTCAGTTGATTAACAGCATCTATTATACTTTAAGGGTACCTTAGAACTCTATTGGCACATTTACAGGTTCTGGATATTAGTACATGGACATCTTCAAGAGGCTGTTATTTTGCCTATACCATACATTGCCTTCTGATTGATTACGATTATGTAGATTACATGAAATAGGAGATTTGGCTGATTTATTTTATCATCATTGATTGGACCCAGGAGTGAAATTAAAAGCCCTTTTGGGGCTTCATCTCAGGTAGGTTGTTGGGCTCTCTTTGTGACTCTCCATACTTTTGTAGGTGACTGCACTTCTACACAAACAGTACAGATTTTCTATACTAGAGTCATCAAGGGCTATTGTAAGGATACAAACTGGTGCTTAATACCCCTCTCACTTCTGGGATGTACAATAATATTAATAATAGTCTTTCAGTTTTTCATTGTTTGTTACTGATAAGGGCCCTCTTCTCATCCTTATCATTATATCTTTTATCATTAATACAGTTGATGTGTCTGACCTTTAGTCTCTTAGGGTACCAGTTTTCTGACACTTAAGACTTTTATAAGATTCTGGTCTTGCCTTGGTTTGTGGTTCACCCTTTGTTTTTTTCACTTTTTTTTTTTTAATGTACATGAGTACATTTTTTCAGAGGAAGAAATAGATATTGGAGTAACTTGTATGCGGTTACTCAGAATGACTGAATCAGGGTTTGCACCAGGATACTTAATACAGGAGAGCTCACAGTGCCCATATGTTCCACTGAATTGCTATCCAACTTAAATTCCAAGCCCCTAGCCTTTTCTTTTGAAATCCATTTCTCATTATATTTTAATAAATAGATATTTATAGAAGGGAGAGCTTTACAACCATCATCATTTACTTTACTGGCTAGAAAAAAAAGGAGTGAAATGGAATGATACCTCACTCTATTTGCTTCGCCCCTTTAGAGGGCTAACCCAGGAAATTCTAGGGGTAATGTCTATGTTTTGGAGAGATTTAGTAGAAACAGCTCATATCCACCCCAATTTTCAGTTTAGGAGGAGATGGAGGAAATTGGGCTGTTTTCATGACATTCTTCTAAGGGAAGATAAGAGAGGAAATAGTGGGGTGAACCAAAAGACATCAGATATGAAGTGCCTGTTTACACTCTGTGAGTCACTTGCATAATTCTGCTTTAAAAACATGCTAGGAATTCATCTAATCTTCTTCAGGGCACACCCACTTCCCTCTAAACCCAGTAGAGCTCACAGATTAAATTGGTTTTTCTCAACTCAACACTTTTGGTATGTAAAAGTCTTTACCAACAGGTGATTTGATGTTCTGCACTGGCCACACTCTTCTTTCTCGATTTCTTCTTTATGTAAACAAGTACTCAACTAACAAATATTTTACTTAATCCTTAACTTTGTTTCCTTGGCAGTATTTCTGTGAACTGAAAAAGTCATCCAACTGTCTGCATAGTGATGGTCAATTTGTCTTTTAGTTCATGGTTTTTTTTTGAATTCTATGTTCCCACAAATGATTGTTTGCAGAGAACACCCACTTTATGCATATTTGCTTTCTGTCTAAAAGGTTAGGACACTGTGTGTTCAGTATGCATGTTAGTATTCTATTTGGAATAATATAATGTCTGCAAGCTTCATACATCTATATACAGAGAGGAAGTTTTGATAGTGTATCTAGTTAGTTGCTAAATGACATCTTTATTCTCTTTTCTCTATTTTAATATATTGTTTCTTATTCTTTTATTGCCTTTTTGTATGCATTCCCGGAAAAACCCTTGATGAACATGAGTCTGACAATAGGAGTTTCCATTTTAACATATTTACATTTTTTGTTAGCTTTGAATTTTGTTTTCGAGAAGAGAACATATGAAAGTATTCTTTAAAGTAGAAACTACTGAAAGTCAAGATTATAATTGTAGACTGTACTAGAAACCAGAACTCATGTTCTTTGCTTCTATTGTCAATTTTTCTCCCCAAAACTGAGAAATCTTTTCTACCTCACTGATTAAACCATAAGAATGTCTGAAGCTATTTACATAGGTTGGCATCAGAATAGTCTAAATCATCATCATACTTGCAATTAACCCTTGTCTCCAGCAAAAAAATGTTTTGAAAAAATATTTATGGTAATTTGGAACTGGGAAATTCAGTTAAGACCTGGAAGAATTTCTTGGGCATAGAAATTGTTACTATTTGAGCTGAGCCAGTAGTGCTTTGGGAGCAAACACATGCCCCAGTCCAGGCTGAACAGGGCACCCTTCATCAGGGATCTTCAGCAACCATCTGGTAAGCACTCCTGACCCCAGGCTGAGCCACCAGTGCTTTGGGAGCCGAAGCATGCCACGGTCCAGGCCAAGCAGTGCTTCTTCCTTCACCCCGGCCCCCAGCCACCTTTGAGAAGTGAAGCCACCCCATCTTTCAGACACCAGTGCCTCAGGAGCAGACACACACCGCGGTCTGGGCAGTGCAGGCCTTGCCCTTAAACATCGCCCCCCATCCTGCCATCTCCAGAAGTGTAAACACCCCAGCTCTTAGCAACCAGTGCCTTGGGAGCAGACGCATGCTATAGTCTGGGCTGTGACAGCCCTCACCCATCATCGCTGAACCACGGCCACTTTCGGAAGTGCAGTTGTCCTGTCTTTCAAGCACCAGCTCCTCTGGAGGAGACATATGCCATAGTTTAGGCCACTTTTGAGTCTTGCCCTTTACCGCCCGCCCCTAGCCACTTTCAGGAAGTACACCTCATAAAGCCCTCACCCACCAGTACCTTGGAAACAGATGCACGCTCATATTAGGACCACACAGGGCCTCACTCCTCATCAGGGATCTTTAGCAACTCTGAGCCCTCTTAGCAACCTGGACCAGGTCCAGAGACACTGCTCTCTGTCAGGGGAAGGCCCCCATGATTGGATCCCTTGACCCAGGACCATCCCAGCCACCAAAACTAGGGTCTAAAAGTGCTTCAGGAGAGGCCCTAGCATCACCAGAGATCTTATAATACCCCAGCGGTTGGGGTCACCATCAAGTAAATGCCCAGTGGGAGAGAAGGACTCACATATAACAAAAAGCTCCATTTACAGTAGAACAAAACCAAAGCAAACAATGGGGAGAAAGAAAAATATAAATTTTTTTTAAAAGATTGATTTATGCATACAAGAACTGGGGTATAGGCCAGAGGAGTGGCGGTGGGTTGGGGGGCAGAAATTCACCAGAGACTGAGTGGGGAGCAGAATAGGCAGATGTACTGAAATACACTGCTGAAGGGAGCAGCAGGCGAGACAGGAGAGGTCTGCTGTGCCATGTGGGAATCTCCCTGACCAAGGATCGAACTTGTGCCACAGTGGCTACCAATAGCTTCATAATGCTGAGACTTAACCACCATGGAGGCCCCAGAAAAATATAAATTTTAAACAAGTCCTCAGCACAATAATACCACTACATACAGAAAACAAAATACCAAAACCATACCACAAAGATATGGGAGAACTTTCTTACCTATCAGACATAGAATTTAAAATTGCCATGATTAAGAAAATTAAAGAATTTGAATGAAACAAAACTCAGAAAATCAGTTCAGAGATATGCAAGAAAGCACAGAAAAATGAATGTTATGAGAAACACAATCAGTGACAAAAGATTGATATTGAAACTTCAAATAAGAAAATAACGGAATTACAGGATGCAAAAAGATCAATGGAGGAGGTAAAATTTTGTGGAGAAAGCCATGAAAGTAGAATAAATCAAATGCAAGAAAAAAATCTGTAATATCAAAGATGAAAATGAGAAAAATTTTAAGGCAATAAATGTCTTTTAAAAATAAAAATCAGATAGCATTTATTATAAAGTACCAATATGCCATAGTAGGTGACAGGACGATTATAATGGAAAAAAATTTTATTTGGTGTTAATCCAATATTAAGGTCTCTGCTCTGCTATTTACATGAGTACTTAAGCAAAGTTTGTTAATATTTTGTGTTTTATTTCTCTTCAAAAAATGAAAGGCACAAAGCTTTTGTTATGAATATTCCTTCTCCTCTTACTGTCCGTTTGCCAATCAATTCTCCTTACAGCAACCAACCGAAGACAGGTAAGTATATTTTGAAGCATCCATATATTGAAACATTGTGCAGCTTTATCTTTGCAGATAGTTTATGCACATATATTTTTCTTACAAATGGTAGATTACTATGCATACTGTCTTTTGTCAGTATGCATATTGTCTTTTTTTAAAACCACAGACAATGTATATTGTCTTTTTAAAAAAACTATAATATAAACTTTAGCTTATACTGGGGATCTTCCTGTATCATTAGTGAAACATGCTCATTTTCAAATCAGGTATGTAATATTCCAATATATGGATGTAGTAAAATACATAAAACCATTTTCCTATTAATGGACATGTGGTTTGCTCTCTTAACAGTGCTTTCATGGCTTTCTTCATGGTTCTAATGATTTCTGATTGTTTTCTCTAAATATGTTTCATTTCATACGTGTGTAAGTATATATGCATTTATAAAATATAAATTTCTAGAATGGAGTTGCTAGGTCAGAGGGTATGTCCATTCTTCATTTTTAGAAGAGAACAGACCCTGCCTATGTCATAGCGCTGTATGTGTTCAAGTAATATTGCTTCTCTTTTATTCCTCATGTAGCACATGTGGATATTGTGGCATGTGGGTCAGCTGAATGCAGCTCAAGTCTAGCTTTTTGCTGCTGCTGCCAGCATTTTGCTGTTTAATTTGCCTCTGTACCTAAGGATAGAATGAGTCTTTTGGACATTTGTTTCATGCTTATCAATTTCAGAGATGGAAGCAAACATTTCCAAAATATTTTTTCCTTGAAAACATTTAATTCGTCACAGTTACATCATGTCTTTGACATGTCATCATATCATGCTAAATTTGAAAGCGTTGTCTTTGATTTTTTCTTTTTCAGTCACTGGCAGAGTGGAAAGCAGGCACTTTTCCTGTTTCCCTACCCTTCAGTCTCATCTGCAATTTGAATTTTCAGAGTCTGGGAGACAATCTGTAGTCAACAGAATTTAAGCTGATCTTTATTTATTCTAGTGTTTTCAAATTTTTCCTCCAGCTTCAGAAGATATATTTTCCAAAGATACATGCTTCTGACATATGATCATGTCAGAAAAATCTTTAGTTTTATTTTTTTTTCCTAGTTTGAGCTGAATTCTGGGTATTAGGTACATGAGCATTTCACAGTAGTCTTAAGAATTTTTGTATTTTACCTGCATGATAGCAATTCTTGAATGAACTTTTCTAATATTGTTCATTTTCTGAGGTATACCTTACTAATGGATGCATAGGAAAACAGTGAAAATGAATTCAAGAGCCATATACTGGAGTATCTGTCACATAGTTATTAATAGCTCAATCATTGTTCTGATTTATATATTAACACATATAATACACACTACTTTGTTCCTGTGAAGCACAAAATATTCTTGTTTATCTCTTTATATATGAGCAAAGTAAAGGCCAGAAAGGTGAGGTAAATAGCCTGAATTCACCCCTTTTGTAAACAGCAGTGCCTTACTTTGAACCCCATCTGGCTCTAGAGACCATAGTCTCCCTCTGCAGCATATTACATTCAGTTTAACAAATATATCGTTGGTGTGATACTCTGATACTCTTAGGGATTACTAAAATCTAAATGAGTATCATTTTAGCTGTCATCTATTACCTGACTCTGTCTGTCCCTCCTTACCCCCCCACCACAAATTTCGATGTCCAAAATGGTATGCTGACACTGTATTTAGATTGTACTTTGATTCACTTTTCTGTTTTTTGGTTCTTTTCTCCTCTCTGTACTCAGTGCATGTTTATTTGTTTGCTTTTCTTCCCACCCTGCCTGTCTTTTTTCACTGACAATAGAGCATATTACCCTGTAGTACTGTTCTTCCTTTTGAAATGTTTTTCTTTGTGACTTGTTACTTATCAGCATTGTACTAAAGGCTACACACCCATGAGAACACTCCTTACTTTTGATACAGTGAACAAAGCAGTCACTTTTTTCATCTATATTTATTCACTTTGTTTGTCAGAGAATCTTATTTAGTATTGAAGAAGGGGATTTTGTCAATAGTACTCCCTCATTCCAAACATTGGTTAAGTGTCTCTGGGGCCAGATTCTTTACAGCTATAAGGAGAACTGAGATTGGTCAATTGTAATGTCATCAGCAGATTTAGAGTCTAGAGAGGTCTTACTATACATGTTGTGATTCTAAAGTTGTGTTTAGTTAATATCGGCCTAAATATTGGGGGTACATAAAATTATATTTAAAAATTATTAATGCTTCTTGGGCCTCCCCGGTGGCGCAGCGGTTAAGCGCTGCGCTGTGGAGCTGTCGGCAGCGGCTACACAAGTTCGACGCTCGGGGAGAATCCCACATGGTGCGGCAGACCTCTCCTGCCTCGCCCGCTGCTCCCCTCAGCAGTGTATTTCTGATCTGCCTGTTCTGCTCCCCACTCTGTCTCTGGTGAATCCTCTCGCCACCCCACACCTCTGGCCTGTGCCCCAGCTTGTATGTATAAATAAAAAAATAATAATAATTAAAAAAATTATTAATGCTTCTTTGCTAAAAATAAAATTGTTCAGTAAATTTTCAGCAAAATATATGTTCAGTTGATAATGACACTATATACCTCATAGTTATATAATGATTTTGAAGAGTGTAAAGTTATGCTTACTTGCTGAAGTCAGTAGGACAGTAAAATATCCAATGTACATGCAAATTATATACATTGTGTGGAAATAATATAGTAATATTTTAATTATAAAATAGTTCAATAAAATTGTTATGGATACATTTTAATAGTTTGCTTAATTTATGATACATTTTGCTTAGTTCTATTTAGTGCATCTCTGTATTTGTAAATATTCTAATATATATGAGTTAGTTTTCTATTTAAACTGTATTTCCATATATTAGATTTAAAATTAAGATGTTTCAGAAAAAAAATATACATTATCTGTTCAGTTTTCAGTCTTTTCATCACATTGTAATAGTTAAAGACTGAATAATTCACTGGAGATAAGAAATTTAAAGAACTTTTAGCAAGTGTTTAATATGTGCTATCATCCTTGCAAAATTATTTTAAGCTCTATCTGTTGTCACAGACTGAAAGATGCAAGGAGACTATGTGGCTTGGCTAGAGCTTATCACTTCTCAGAATAACTTAGGTGTATTATCTTTATTGGTATTTCAGCCTAGTGGCCCACTTCAAAATGACCATTAGATACACCACAAATTGACTTAAGCTCTTTGATGACTTGCAGTTTCTTAAGTGTTGGAGACATTTAAAGTTTTGCAATAAAAAACACCACATTTGAACTTCTGCAGCAGTTCTCTATACTGAAGGGCAAAGAGGATAGTTCTGATATTTGTAATTAATGATATCTTTATTTCTCTTATTAAAAATTACTCATCAAATATTTGGTATCTTATTTGCACAAGCATTCTTAGCAAGAAATCCATGAAAATAATGCGTAATCTTTTTTTGGAATACACTCTACCTGAAATAGAAGGTTAAAGTCTAAATATTTAAGTAGATATGGGAAGTAGAAAAAAATGAGTACAGATAGGAGACATGAGAAATGTTAAAAAAAGTAACAAAAAATGAGGATTTGATTAAAAATGCTAGTTTTAAAATACAAAAGGAAGAGCATTTGAGAACAGTTTAGAACAAGGGGAGAAGATTACCCTTCTATTACATATTGCAATATGAAAATTAATGGTAATGTTACAGCAAAATCATTTTAATGCTTCTACCAAGAGAGAGAGATCATTCCCTCTCAGAGTTTTCTAGTCTTTGTCTAGTACAATTAAATCCACAATTTTTTTTAGTGAAGCTATTCAGTGCATTAACTAGCATTTATTTGGTAAATATATAATGTACATACTGCCAAATGCTAAGGATAGAAAAATTAGTAATCTGAAGGTCCTGAAATTTTATTGACCTTTAAAAGTTTGAAGCAGATTACTGGGTTTCACCCCTAGAGATTTTGATTCTAGAGTTAGTATTCCAAAGCCTATATATTTAATCACTGGTTCATATTACTAGGTTCATCCTCCTAATAAATGTGAAGGAAAATGCTTGAAGGAAGCATTCATTTCTTAATCAGATATGTGATATCTCCTACAATAGCCATAACAGAATTTTTAAAATACAAGAGATGCTAAAATATGCTGCAATGTAAGGAATTAAATCCAGGTAGCATAATAAGGGTTAACTAATGAACCTGGTCTAATGTTTGGTACATGATCCATAAAGGAAAAAGTACTAACAACTGAGGTCAACTCTGAACGAAAAGTGTTCTTCTATGGCTGAGTATCAGTTTTTCTCTTATAAGAGGAAATGAAGGAGCAGAAGCCTTCTTTTTGATTTAGGTCCAATTGATTTTTTTTTCTCCTATATACGAACTTAGTACTTACATGTAGAATAGACAAAGATATTGATAACAGCTTTCTTAATTAAGATAAAATTTTTGGTTCTGTCTAATGATGTTAAAAATTGCTTAATTATTGTTCTCAGTAGCTACCCAATGCTTGAGAAGAGTGTGATTCTTTACTGCGATGAGCAGTAGATGTGTACTTGTGTTTTACTGAAGTGGTAAAACAGTCGATGATAATGGATCATCAAAGTAAACTTTTTTCCAAAATATGATGAGTTTAATCTCCTTTACAAGTCATATTCCATTTAGTGACAACTGTCTCTCGACAGTATACAGTCTAGTATAATTTAAAAATATCCATAAGTTATGAGGTTGAGTGGCTCCGAGATTTGTTTAAAGAAATGTGGGCAACATTCTTGTGGTTGGAAAATAGGAAGAAAGAAAAGGAAACCATTGTTTTACAGAGAGTTTTAAAACTTGTATTATGAAATGGATTATATCTGATATTTAGGATCTTTTTAAAATAAAAATGAGAACAGACTAAATTATAACTCTATAAAGGTTGTCTAAATAGGAGCTCCTGGAAGAGATTGTATTAATTTTAACTTCTAATTATACATTCTATGATCTTAGTAAAATGTTGACTAATTGAATGAAAATAAATATGAAAATTTCATATACAGGAAAGTTTGCTCTAGATAAAATCTCATTTTAGTATATACTGATATAGATGAAAGTCAGAATATGAAATTTTCCATAAGAAAAATAGAAAAAAGGATAAAATCATAGACAAGGCAAAAGTTCTTTTTCAATTTAGATTTTATTTCCTAAAATAGTGCTGTTTGATATTGACTAAAAAGCGTTTGATCGAGTTTCATGTGGTGCAGCAAAACACTTGAGGAAACATGAGACACATCTATGATGTGGTCTTAGAGTCTTGAAAAAAGGACAAGGCAAGATTGGGTGACTTTAGGTTGTCTTACCTGGTTAGTACATCTGAAGTAGGAGTAGAATAGATAGAAATGTAGTGAAAGTGTGTATGTTGTTAGATGTTTTTCTGTGTTTCCTGTTTCTTTTCAGAAATCTAAGTTTTTCTCATGTAATAGTTAAAATTTTTAACTTATAAATTTCTGTGTATATATATGTTAGTGTTACTATGATGCTTTATTTCATATTTTGAATCACCAGTATACTTAAAAGTTTAATTTTTTCAAAATAATTTATGCAAATAGTATAAGAATTAAAAGATATATACAAAAATCTCCACCAGTTTCTCTTTTATTCCTTCACTTACCTGATCTCTTTCAGCAGAAGCACCCAATTTTTTTTTCTGATGTATACCTTTATATTTCTAAATAATTGTTCACTGACTTCTTGTTTTGCTAGATTAGAATTGTACGTTTTATGTAGAGCTCTCTCTCTTTTGATAATATATAACACTAACAGTGTTATCCTTTAATAATAAAATTTTAAAATCCTTATTCAATCTTTCATTCTTAAAGGATTATAAATGTTCAGTGCTGAGCCAAAGTTTACGAGAAGTCATTGTTCAGAATTTTGTAGGGGACTCTATAGTATCACACAGAGAGTTCTTAAGGACTCCGGACCCTGAAGGGGAGTGTGTGAGCCAGCACACCGCAGTCTATAGGGATTCGCTCAGTGTCTTTGACCCTGAGTCTCTTCTCACTAGATTGCAGAACGCTTCATGTGTTGTGTTTAGTGTTTGCATGCTTTAAATTCAGTCTGTGTGATCAGTATTCCACAGAGAGTATATTTATACATTGCAATAGAGGGTGAATAGATTATTAAGTTTGTGGGAAATGTGAAAATATTTTCTGAAAATGTTTTATTGAATAATCTTCTTTATTCTTCATACATTTATTTATGTTGTTCCATAATGTTATCTCTACAGATAATATGTCTTTGCAATCACTTTGTCATGAAAATCCTTGCTAGGAAAGAGCCATTCTTCTTCCCTTTTGTTACAGGACTTCTCATCTTTCTGTTTTCGTTATATACTTTCATTTTATTATTAAAAACTATTCAGTGGTTTTTCTTTGTGTGTCTTTTCCTGAGTGCATCCATATTCTCGTTTAGAGACTATCTTCCATCAAGAGATTATAAAATCATTTGAGTTTAAGTGGTTTTCTAATTAATGCTGTTTTCTATGTTGTTCTGTATTTCAAGCACTTTTTTCGTTAAGAAAATGTTTAATGACTACTTTATAAAACAAATGCATATTGAAGAACATTTCAAAGAAACAGAAAATACGAAACCCATTCTATCTAGAGAAAGCATTTTGTTATATTTTCTCCTCGTCTTTTTTCAGTTTATATGTGTAAGTATGTGTATGTGTGTATATACATACACACGTCATAAAGTCTTTAATTTATTTTATTCATACATACAAGAATTGGGGTGTAGGACAGAGGTGTAGGGGTTGGGAGAGGTGAGAGTATTCACCAGAGACAGAGTGGGCAGCAGAACAGGTGTATCTACTGAAATACACTGCAGAGGGGAGCAGCGGGCAAGACAGGAGAGGTCTGCTGTACCATGTGAGTTAGCTCCCTGGCCTGGCATCAAAATCATGACACAGTGGCTGGCTATAGTTTGGTAGTGCTGAGATTTAACCCCTGCGCCACCAGGAAGGCCCACAGTGAATAAAGTAGACTTGATACCTACCACCATGAAACTGGTATACTACCTAATAGAAGAGATAGTTAACATATAATAATTATTTAATTATAATTTTGACAAATGCATATGTTAAAAGAGCACAAACTGTAAAGGAAGAAAGTAGCATTGAATTTGTGAGCAGGTTTTGTCTTAAAAAACACATCATAATTTATAATAAAGTGCTTCTGTGGTATGTTATATATGTGTGTGCGTGTATATTTACATTTATATTTAATTAGTCTCTAATGTATGTGTGTAAGTTTGTCAAATGTTATTTCTCCTTAGGAGATACAGAATTAGTGGACTAGTAGAATTGAATACTAGTGTGAGGAATCATCCTGCTTTTAACTTTATCTTTAGTTCATAAACTTTCTCATTTAAGTCTTTCACTTTGACTACTAATGAAGTGCCAGAGTAGAGATACAGACTGCTTATAATGAATTTGCCCATGAAAGCACCATGTGTTGTTTATAATGTTAAGCATATTCATATTATAAATACTATACAAATTCTAGGTTATTTTATTTACCACTACAAGTCATAAGTATAGTGCAAGATAATATCCATATAATATATCATTTAATCCTCAGAATAATCCTGTGGGATAGTTGGTAACCTCTTTAATAGATAACAAAGCTAACTCAGAGAAGTTAATTAACTTAGAGTAACTTACTGTTGTGAAGATAGTATTGAGATGTAAATCTTGTTTGGTTCCAAATAAAATGCATGCTTGTATTTTCTTGATAATATACTGTTTTCTACTAAATGTGAGGTAAGTAAATGGGAATTCTGAAACCCATTTCTGAGAAGAGAAAACTTAAGCACAGAAAACACTGTGTGTGCGTGGTTAGAAAATGCCATTGAAACATCAACGTGTTCTTTCTGAATGTCAATTTTCCTGTCCTTATATAAGATTCTTCTACATCAAACTCGATTTGAAAGTGTCCACAGTAATGGTATCAGAAGGCCAGTGGATTATATTCTGAATTTTCTGCCTGTACCTGTACTTTAACCAGAGAAACTGTGCTTTTCCTTGTTTTTTATTTTGGACTTTGAAATAAATTCAAGTTAATCAAGGATTATAACTTAGTTTGAGAATAGAAATTTGAACTTTAAGGTTTGATTTGCTGTTTTACTTTTATTCTAGGTGAAATCACAGTACATTTCTCTTTTTTTGGTAAAATGAACTGTGAGTCTTTTGTTAGTAATAAATTTTAAAATTAAGTTATGTAAGAGTTCATTGGTATTGATGAATGTTTCTAATAGAACCTCATGTGTTGGATTCCCTCTGTAAGTAGTTATGATGATTTTTTTCTTTGTCTGAAACTTTTCAGCTGTAGCACTTTTGCTTGAGTCTATGTATGTAAATAATCATCTGAGTATTTTTTGTAAACTAAAGAAAATAAATTTATATTATAGAATGAGCAGTTTTGATTATTCTAGTAGGAAATTGTGATAGTTTGACATAGATCAAGGTGTCTATAAGAAGATCTGAAAAAATGAGAAAACATTTTATTATGATTTTGAGGTTGATATTGGGTAATGTCAGTTTAGATGACCTGTCAAGATTTGTCTGAGTCTTTTATTTCTCAGCTTTTGGAAGGATTATATCAGATTTCTGAAACTGGCCTTGTTTTCTTAGTATATGATTTTATCGATTATAGACTATTGAAAAAACTTAGGTTACAGTAAATAGTTTTGGTGACCTTGAAATGGAAAGTTGTAATTGTCTGACCAGCTCTTCGATCTAGGGCTTTTTTTTTTTTTTTAATAAGACTGTCCTACCTCTACAAATGTTCCCTCTAAATACTTGGTTTTGTGTACCAGTACTCATCAGTATTCCAGCATACTTGTCTGTTAGTCTCTTTCTTCAGAAATCACATGAAAT
Organism: Scalopus aquaticus; assembly: GCA_004024925.1. Lineage (NCBI taxonomy): Eukaryota > Metazoa > Chordata > Mammalia > Eulipotyphla > Talpidae > Scalopus > Scalopus aquaticus. The sequence continues at coordinate 37,201 of PVIJ01001555.1, forward strand.
GCATAATTCAACAAGAAGAGCAGTGAGTCACGCTGCATCTTGTTTTCATAGAAACACCAAAGCATAAACACATGCCAGTGTTTGCTTTGGGGTAGGATTCCCTAGAAAATAGAGATCATTGAGATTCTAAGTTGCAATTATATGTGACAGACAACTGAAAACAAAGGCATGTGTTAAAGGAGCAAATCTCTTAGATGCTGTGCATGTCAAAATGGGAACAAAAATTATAATACAAGTTTAATTTCTTTCAATATGGATCCTTACATTAATTGACATACACTGCTCACTCACAGCTTTGGGTATGGCTCATGAACACAGTGGCTACATCTGATCTGTAATTATGATGCGTTGTTGCCATGTATAACTAGACCTTTGGGTTGTAATCATTGATGCAAAACAGAGAGAAGGAAACACATTGGATATGGAGTAACACATTTTTTGGGATTTGACTTTTGTGTCTTCATTATTACTTTCATTCATGTAACATTAGCACTTAAAAGCACTTTAGAAGAAAGTTTAATGTGCTGGATTTCTTCATCAGGATTGAGAGCAGTTTGTTTTCCATCTAGGTTTGCTGTGTTTGAAGTCAATGATAGTGTTGGGTATTTGCCAGTCTACGTGAGTTTCTCCCACCTTGTCCTAAGTAATACATTTATGAGAGAAAGAAAAGAATTAGCTAATATAAACAAATTTTCAGAATGAAAAAGAACACTGTACAGTACAGACTTGTGATAGAGGTGTCATGTTTTCCTTAGCTTGGAGGGACCTATGAGCCAACTTGTTTAGCCTTTTATGAAGGAATCCCTGAAATGGTGAAATAACTTCTTTGTGAACATCACCACTCAGCAGCCTTTTTCATTTAGACAACTCTTATTAAGAGAAAGTCCATTTCATTAAAATCTCACTGTTGGAGGGGCCTCCCAGGTGGTGCAGTGGGTTAAGCACAGCACTGTGGAGCTGTCGGCACCTGCTGCGAGAGTTCGATGCCCGGCCAGGGAGATTCCCACATGGCGCAGCAGATCTCTCCTGCCTCACCAGCTGCTCCTCTCAGCAGAGTATTTCGGTCGATCTGCCTGTCCTGCTCCCCACTCTGTCTCTGGTGAACCCTCTCACCACCCCATGCCTCTGGCCTGCACCCCAACTTGGATGCATAAATAAAAAAAAATCTTTAGCAAGAACATTTTAGAAAAGCAGCCAGAAAGAGTTAAAAGTCAAAATAGCCCTGGAAAAAATCATTTTGATATTGAAAGAAATCAGATACTCTGATGGCAGTTATACTGGTCAACAAATTTTTACAAAATTCATATTACTGAAATAAAATTAGTCATTTCCTATCAATTTGTATGTGTTCAACAGGAATATGACAGTCAGATTCTGATTTTGGCTCTAGTTTTGTTTGTAATCTGCAATAAATTGATGTTTACATCACAAAATGCATGCCAATAGTAATAGGCCTATGGTTAATACCTGTAAAAAATCAAGTCATAGACTACTACTTAGATTTCTTCGCTTGTCTCTTGTACAGCTGATCAGGAATAGAATAGATGGAAGATGGCTTCCGTTGTACAAAAGGCACAGCCTTAAGACTCAGTTCTGAAGAGTCTAGAAATAGTCTTCACTCTTGTGGGTCATGAGTGATTTCTAAGGCATTCATGAGGCCCTCAATATCGGAACAGAATACCAGAGTACTTTCCTTTCTGAAGAAAGGCTCCAACTGCTGGTGACGCTTTCGATAGAAAGTAATTGTGACATCTTCCTCTAGAAGATTCCATTGTTGGAGTCTTGATCCGAGCAATTCTGCCTTTTTGGATAAGTCCAGATCACGAACCAGGTCATTTAGTTCTTCCTGTGTTAGTCTATGTGGGGTTGATGATGCACGACAGTGAAAATATGGATCTCTGCTTGCTGATGGAACAGGAGAATAACAGGTCGGCTCACCCTTGTTCTCATCAGATGAATCAAGAGAATATTCTGCTGGAGGTTCTGGAATAGGAAGTCCCTCATCATGTGGAACTGGTCTCAATGCAGATGGAATGTTTGGGTAGACTATTCTCAACTTCTTTTGCTTAGTTATTCCACCAGAAGGAGGAGGAACCAAGCAGAAGTAACAGTCTTTTATGTGGTTGCTTGGCTCTCTCTACACCATGGGGACTGCAAACGACATTGATGGTCTTTTGCCATTTAACCACTGTGCAAGCTGTGTTGTACATGGAGCACAGCATAATGTGGGGCCCAAGGCTTGTCTTGGTCACCAACCTTGCATCCGAAGTCAAGATGATAAGCCTTCTTTGCTTGAGAAGTGATACTTTTCTTCTGGTTGGCAAATGTCACTTCCCCACATATAGAGCATAAATTGTCCACGCTATTAACGCACTTTCGAGGCATGACTGTTCTGTATTGTGCCTAAATGGATAAAATAATAACAGTTCTATGGAATAGCAGCTTAAACTGTCTCGCACAAAGTCTGAAATATTTGCAATGCTCAACCTTTCCGACAGGGCTTTCTATAGTGCACTGCTGACATCCACTTACTTCAGCAGCCGCCTGGCAGTAGTATTGCATTGCATCAGAAAATGATGCAATCAACTCTGGATTGATGTGTGCATGATGGTATTATGCAATGCAATGCAATATTACATCATTCTAGGCTGATTTAGGATGTTGTTGCAGTCCTACTGAATAAATTTACACGATGAAACATATAAAAGGAATTATATGAAATATCTTCAAAACGAGAGTTAATAAAAAATTTTCAGGGTTATATTCATGTTCAGCACACCAAGATACTACAGATTAGGACCTTTTTAAGTCAGTAATGATCTCACTGTTGACCAGTGTTATCTAAATGCTCCTTCATTTATTTTAGTTCATGTTTGTAAGATTGCAAGTTCAGAACACATTGTATGTTTTCCTATGTACTGGCTTTTACCCTGTGAGGCATCCCATGCCCTTGTGTGAATCTAATAAAAGGAGGAAATAAATATGATAGAAATCTCCTACTCCCACTTTCTAGAGATCTTTTAGCTGGCTAAGAGGGATACCATTAGAGGACATGTTTTTCTAAGAAATTGATATATTTCAGATTATTTTGCTTAAGAGTTATATATTAGTATCTGGCTTCCTAAATTTTCACACATTATCAAATTGGAGAAATCCCTGTTTTTTCATTCAATTTATAAGTACGTGCTAGAGGAAATCATTGCTGAGGCAATATGTGTAGTAACGTGTGGTCAACCTTTTTTGTTCTTTTCAGTGATTATAATTTTGTCATAAGCAGATTTTGGAGATGTAGAGTTTTTCAAACATGTCCAAGTCAGAATGCTCTGTTAATTACTTTTCTTGCTATGTCTGTTTATTTTTGCATTTGAGGATATTCTTGAATATAATACTTTTGAAAAGTTGAATCTAATCAATACTGTTTTGCAAATGAACATTTTCAATTCAGTTCAGTGAGCCCCTGTTGTGTGACCACTGTTAACTAGTTTCATTTTTATTATATGACAAGATTCCGTATCCTGATTTTTCTACGTTTGAGATTAGTGTTTATGAAAGTGAGAGTTAATCATGCACTCAGTATTGAATTAAGAACAGCTTCATCCCCTCCCCCACTTTTCTGGTTTATGAATTAAGCGGACTAGAACACAATATATTTTAGTGGACTGCACATGAGAATATGTGTTTTTTGGGTTCATATTTGTATTAGCTAGGTCATAGCCTAACCTTTATTCCTGACCATGTGATAAAAATGTTTAACAGCAGTGTTCTAGCTCAATACCTGTCTTTGTGGTCCCTGGGCCCTAAGACCAATGACCTCTATTCATGGTCTGTGTCACCACATGTACTCAAATTGAGAACAAGCATTTAGAAACTTTTGTAACAATTTGACATTGTCAACATTTTCAAATCTTACCAATGGACTTGTCCCATTTCACAGGAGTAGATCAGTTTGTATGTTTTTTAACTTGCATGGTAAGTCATATATTGTGAGTTGTCTGCCTTTAAGACCACTATTGAAGGCAATTTTCTATATTAATATGTTGATGGAGGGAATTCAAATTAATTTTCTCAGGATAATAACCCTGCCTTTTTTTATAACAGGTGTCATAGTGCTAATTTTGACACATACCAGATTTTCTTCCTATAGTGACAGAGGTTTTCCATGTAGACAATATTTTTATTTATTTTTAATGTTTTGTATGGTTTCTGTTAAAAACAGTTAGACTTTGTTAACATTGGGAAGATTTGGAATTCTAATGTGGCTTAAATTTTACAACAAAACCTATTAAATTATCAATCAGAAATGTCAGCAAGGCTCTTATTAAAATAAATGTGAAATTAAGGGGTCATCTTAGAGTTACTAAACAAGCATAGATTTGGCTGTGTATGGCTAAAATAGCTGTATTAGATTATTAATTTTTAAATTTCTTGACTCTGAGTAACTCCCTCTAAATTTTATAAAGAATATAAACCTATCCCAAATTATTAACTGTTGAATATATGGAGAAAACTAAATTAAGACTATAAAGAATGAAAAGTTTTCATTTCGTGCGCTGTCCACAAGACAGCTGACTGTTTCCTAATAAGGCTCTGCTGAATTCTGGAATGCTTGTCTCCTTGAATTTATTGAAATAACTAAAAATACCACTTTATTTAAAAAAACTTTTCATTTTAATGTGGTTAGCCTAGACAAAAACAAACAACAACAACAAAAAGAATGTATTTGGAAAAAATTAGTGGCAAATTGTGCTTCTGCTATTAACATAGGACACAGAGCATATAAATGTGAACCACACAGAGCATATTACACTTTGAAAGAATGGAGAAAAAATTAGACATTTTGCCACTTTCCACTCCTATTTTATTTTGATATATTTAAGATTTTGGGGGAAGTTTTAGTCCATTTTTCTTCCCCTTCTTTTACTTAGTAAGTAGGCTTATATAGTTCAAACATCTATACAGGCTAATATATTGCTCAATATATAAGTAATGCTATATTTATATGTGTATGTGTATGTATAATACTGTACTTGGATTTAACTTTAATTAGATTTAGAGTCTCACAAAATGAAGTACTGTGTTTAGGAATACCTTTTATATCATTCAGAATGAAAGACTAGATCCCCATAGTGTGCTAAAGCACTTTATGTGTTCTGGTCTCCATGATCTCTGATTTCGTCTCTTACTGCTCTCCCAGCTTTTAATCCCATTCTAGCTCCACTGACTCAGAGACTTTGCCCTTGCTATGTGATTCTGCCTATAATTCTCTACATCAGGTGTCAGCTCAGATTTCATATTATTATAGAAGTCTGCTCTGATTTCTTTATGTAGAATAATGTATCCCTGTCCATCTTGCCTTATACTCCAAGGCATTTATTCCTATTTCTCATATATTTTGCTTTGTTTTCAGTCTACCTTTCCCAAGTAGAACATAAGCATCGTCAAACTAGGAATTTTTGTCTGTTTTATACATTACTGTTTTCCATCTCCTACAACAGAACCTGCTTTTAGGGATTCAGTAAATATTCGTGGAATTAACAAATCAGCATGATAAATAAGAAAAAAGACACAGTGCAGGTGTTGCCCTTGAACTTCAGGTCACACTGGATATAACACCAGTCAGTCAGGAATGAGAAGGTGCTGTTAAAATTACTTAAGGTGATATAGGAGACCATATAATCATAACAAATATGGTAGTTAAGGAAACTAGATTTTGACTATAACATAAGGGTGTGTTTGTTTGTTTATAAAAGTACAGGCTGATTCAAAAAGAAGACTATCAAAAGTATATTATTCAGTTACTAGGTATTTATATATTTTAAATATTTACATATGTAGATATATATATATTCAGTGACTAGATATATATGGATGTATAACAAAAGCCAACTGGAAAAGGAACCATCATGTTTGTTTCTGTCATCTTGCATGCTCAATATATGTCACTGTATCACAGGTGATTCATTCTTTGTATTGGTAGAATATCACAATCTATGTTTGTAGACCGCAATACCAATGCCATTATTTTTTAAGGACTGCAAGGAAGAGACAATATAAACATGAGGTTCTTGACACATACCTTTAAGCAGCTTTTGTGATGTGCTGTCATGGACTCAGCATGATCGCTAACCTCAGAAGTTAGTTGATATTTTGAAGAATACCCAGTTTAGCACCATAGATGATATTCGAAGTGATCTCCAGCTCTAGCTTGCTGGTAAATGAAAGTATTTAAAATTCCTGTTTCTCTGGGGGGAAATACTTCTCTAGAAAAACAAGGAGGAATAAATTGAAGTCTTGTTTAATTTTCATGTTTCTAAAGCTTTCCTTGGGAATTTTTTGAAGAACTTACACACATATAGCTCAAGCTGTAAAACATACACTATAAATAGATACGTACTATCTATTATGTCATCTATATAAACTACATATAAACATATATGCATGTATTACAATGGATAACTTTTGTGTTTATATAAATTAATAGTTTTTCATTGTTTGAAACCATAACACTTCGGAGCTCTTCACCAAAATTACTTTTGTGACTTACTTTGCTATTCCTAGTGGGTAGAGAGAGCTGTGTTTAAAGCATTTGGAGCACTGGGGTTCAAATCCTGGTTCTGCCATTTTCAAATTCTTAAGTTATGTTCAAATTTCTTACCTTGTTTGGCCTTCTTTTTCCTATATTAAAATGAAATCAGTGTCACTTTCTCAGGGAGAATAAATGAGATAATTTATATAATGGGTGAATGAAAATTTTGGTACTGGTTTATACTCACTGAATGGTGTTTCCACTTTTAGTTTATTTTTGGTTTCTCTTGAAACTTATCCTATCAGAGTATTTATTTTGATTATAATGACATATAATTAGAGAAGAATAATCTCTAAAACTCCAGAATCAAATTTTCTGTGTAAGCAGAAGAAAAGTAGTACTTGTCATTGCTTGTTTTGTACCAAACATTTGCTAACAATGTAGCATGCTACTTTTATCCTTTCTCCAACATCTGATTCTTTTCTAGGTTTTCCTAAAGAAGTTAATTTTTAATGTTTTACTTGAACACTGTGAAAATTTAGTTATGAATATGGTTTGGTTACTGATGCCTATTCTCCTAATAAGAATTTTAAGTGTGTTTGTTTGTTGTTTCATGTAGTATTAAGAGAATAGTATTATGAAAGAGTCAGAAAATTGTAGAATTATGTGTGGAACTCTGGTGATTTGCTTTACAAGGCATATTATTTCCATACTAGTAATGTAGTACATTGATAAAATTATTTTTGGTTTTCCATCCTATTGCAGCTGAAAAATAAGATATACTAAGAAGTAATTACCATTATGTCCAAAGGAATCTATAAATCTAATGTTTTCAGGGAGTGCAACTTTGTTGTAGGTTGCCTGTTTTTATCAATCCTAAAAGCATTGCAAGTCATGCCTAATAGGAAATAAAGTATAGCGTTTTGGTGGAAAACAATGAGAAAGTGGGAAATTATACATTCAGCTTCTTTTATGCAATGCATGGTGAGTCCTTTTTCAGTTGTTATTTTAGAATTTTTTTGACAAACAATTACTTTACTAATAGTTCTATTTATAATAGAAGCAGAAGATGAGAGAGATTTTTAGTAGCCTATATTATATATTAGCAAATGAATTGAAGTGCCCAGTTAGTAGAATTAAAAAATATATGTTTAAAATGTCATCTTTCATCCAATAATCTTAACTTTCACCAAGCTTCACTATCAGTGACATAAGGTGTGAATCTTTCTTCTATGGGTGGTTTGGAAATTTAAATGGATCATTCAGGTGCAAGTAATATTAAAGTTTGAGGTAGAGAAGTTAAGAGGAAATGAAAGGTAGTATCCTAGCACCACAGAATGAGAAACTAAATCCTCCTTTCTTACACATATCAGTGTTTGAACAAATTTTAATTAGGGGTTTTTCATTATGTAGAATGATTATGGGAAGTAGAGTCCAAAAGAAACAATAGTCATGTAAACCAAGGGTTGGTGAACTATCACCTTTCAACAAATCCAGCTCATGATCTGTTTGTATAAATAAAGTTTATTGGTTCTCCACCATAATTTTGCCTTTATATTTTATCTATGCCATCTTTCTTGCTGTAATGGCAAAACTGAGTAGTTGAATCCAAGATCCTGTGACCCACAAATCCTAAATTATTTACTATCTGGCCTTTTAAAATAAGGGTTGTGTGGTTTTTGTTTGTTTGTTAGTTTGCATTTTGTTCTTTTGTTTGCTTGTTTGTTTGTTTTTTAATTGTTATTTATGTCTTTTACATTTTGTATTCCCCTTGGGCAACCCACCACCAATTCACCCATGATCCATCTCCATGGTCCCCTGTATTCTCCTCTCTTCCATTTTGTGGTCTTATCCTCCCCTCCCCCCCCCCACCTCCCCACCGCTGAGTGTCACTCTCCCACCCGGCCTCCCTATAGTCCTGTTTGAAAGGGCGTGTTTATCAGGAAAAGGAAAAAAAAGGTGTCTGCATAGACACAGGCAGGCAGAGAGCTGTATTGCTAGAACAAGGAGCATTCTTATGTGGTGTTCAAATTTGACATTTCTTCACAATGGGGCATATAAAATAAAAGGCTATATAAAACTCCTTAGTGAAATGGCTTTTGCCAATCAGAATAAATTTTCTTGAAGTTTGAAATTCCTTTTATTTAGCCTTGAATACATCTAAAATACTATGCAGTCTCTTCAACAATGTTTTTGATAGGAGTTATTTTATAAATACTAAGTAGAAAAATGCATTTTTCCTCTTAAATGGTCTTGATTGTGGACATGACCATAATGGAAAGTGCTTTTTTTTCCCTGATAAAAGTGTTTTTGTGGAAATAAATGTTGAGTTAAAAAATAATTTCATCCATCTAAGTCAAGTAGGGTAATATGGATTGTACATTTATCACTATGTGAAACTTATTTATGGCCTTTCTTATTGTCTAACTTCTTCATTAGAAAATAGACTCTTGGCAGGGACTTCTTTGATTTACCTACTATTGTATTCTCAATCCTGGAGCACTGCTTAAGGCTTAATAAATAGTGATGGATGGGCAAATGAAATGATGACCACAAGTGAGGGATGTCAAGTAAAGTATAAGTATTGTCAAACCAGCTATTTAATTTAATTAGTATTTGCAAATCAAGACCAGAAGGAGCTATCACTATATACCTATTCAGTGGCCATTGTCATGCACTCTTATGCTCACTGCAGCTCTATTTACATTAACAAAGTTATGGAAACAACCTAAGTGCCCATTATCAGGTGAATGCTTTAAGAAGTTGGAGTAAATGGACTATGAGGCAGGACTATGGGTGTTTCATTGGTGAGTGCACTATCCTGGCTCCACCCAATGGAGAAATCCTGTACTTCCAAAAACACTAAAATGTAAATCAATGGCACCTTAATTTTTTTAAAAAAGAATAATAATAAAAAAGTTCTATTATATATACACAGTGGAATACTACTAAAAAAAGATGAAGTCTTGCCATTTGCAACAGTCTGGATGGAGCAGAGGTGATTAAACTAAATGAAGTAAGTCAGAAGCTGAAAGATAAGTACAGCATCATCTCACTGATATGTGGAATATACAACAACAAAAAAGGAATAGGCAAAATAAACTAAAACAAATCCTAGAACTCTTTCTATAGAATTGAGATTAGCAAAGGTGGGAATAGAGACAAGGTGGGGATGGTCTCAATGGATTGTGTTGGCGCATTATTGATGCCTTGTGTGATGTATGAGGTGTACATCTGCAGAGGGCTGTGTTCTGAATCATATACAGTGTTGTAAACTAATATTAACCTCAGTAAAAAGTAATGCGGCAAACAAACAAAAAAAGAAATAAGAAAAAGAAAGCAACATATCATAAGAGCCAGAATTTTTTTAATTTTTTGTCTTTGCTAGGCAACATGGATATATTAGGAAGAGAATGATGTGAATATTGATGTTAAACTTGTAGTGGTCCAAATTATTGAACATTTGTAGCCTTTATTTCTGATACTTAAACAATGTATTATATACAAGGATTTTAATTCAGTGCTGAGCCCTAGTAAGGACCCCAGTAAATACAGCTATAATGCTGATTCCAGTGCTCTCATTATTTGTACGATGGGGATATTTTATCCTTTTAAATTTAATCTATGCTCCCTTCTTTTCTGTGCTCCCTTTTTCTCCTTGGAAATAATGTGAGTCAGGGAAGCTCTGTACAAGTTGTGTCCTTCATCCTTCCCTCCTTCTCTCCCTTTCTAGCTTGATTTAGAACAGGGTGATAATTTTTTCAGTAACTGATTCAGCAGCTATGACCACCTGAAAAGTTTATTTTCAACAAAAGCTCCCAACCTTATCCAGGGAAGTATTAAGTGGTAACTTGCTCTGAATTTACTCGCGCCATACCTGCTCTCTGGCCTACACAGAGAGCAGTATTCATGGACTAGAGCTGTTCCTTTTTCCTGTCTCTTAACTTCTTACTCTCCTAAGTGTCTGTCAGCTTTGAGTTACGTCTTTTTGACTGGAGGAAAAGTATACTTTATCAGTTTCTAAAGTAAGAGAATATGCAAAGAGTGAGAGAAACGTGTGTGTATGAATGCATTTGTATGTAGTGAGTACAGTCTTCTGTAAGTTAAAAGATAGCATGCTGATATATCACTTCTATACTTTGTTCTATAGAAAATATAATCTTATTTACAAAATTTTAGGGGAAAAAGACACTGATTCATCCCCTTCATATTCCCACACATTGAAATGTTTAAAGTTTGAGTTTTTAGGAAAGCAGACTTACTGAAAGGACAAATATGGGGAAATTGTTTAAGGATATATTTTTGCACACTTGAGTGTTCACTTTTTTTCCCCTATGGAGTTGCTTTGTTATTGCAAATTGACAACTTCGCAATTAAGGTGATTAATGATGTGCCCTATTGTTTATGGGTCCTAAGGTCAGCGAGCCTGAAGTTGGCTATGCTGTGGGAAACTTAGATAGCGCTCATCTCACAGAAGATGAACTGAAATCTGCCTCCTTTCTGTATGATTGTTTATGTATTAAGTATGTTAGATATGGTAGGAGCCACCAAGGCATAATGAGTAGTGATGTGAATAAACTTTATCGGGTTCTGTTGCTTAATTCCTCTTGCTTAGACATTAATTTGATCATTCTTTGGCCATTTCATAATCTAAAAAGTATGTTGTTTTATAAATTGGTATTAGAAAAATGTGTTAATTAGTAAATATAATTTAAATATAACACCATTGTTTTTATTTTTTCACAAGATCCAGTTTCACTTGATTCCTTTGACTCTAATACTTGAAGAGAACTCTTGCTTATTTAAGGCATTATTTTTCCTGTACATGTTTTAACTAGGGCATCCCACCTCTAGTTTCTAATGTAACTTAGAACTCTCTCACTGTTCCATCAAAATTCCAAAACTGGTTATAATGTATCAGAGGATTTTGTTTTGGATGCTCCCCTTGTAAAAGTCAGTCAGCTTTCAAAATAATTACTGTAGCCATACTGATAACTTTTATTCTCTGATTTCCACTATCTGAGGATAGCACTAGGCCAATATATTGGCTCGGTACAAAGTGATGGGAGAACAATAATCAGTCTTGCACCCATGGCACTAAGCTGTTGCCAGTGCTTCTGTTTTGAGGTGCCACCACACAAAAGTGACTTCTGATGCTCACTGTATTGAAGGAGAGAGTATCCTCATATATATTTCTCAGAATTTGAAGAGGAAAATGTAGGAATAACTTTTCATGATACTATGTCAGTTTTAAAAACTGTTCACTTATAAGTTCTTAAGAACTATTTACTTTTAAGTATATATGGCATTTCCAAAGGAGCAAATCCCTACTGTATTACTTTTCTTTTTAAAAAAATAACTGTAAAAATTTTAATTTTGAGAAATTTTTTCCTTATATAGTTTTCTTTATTCATATATTAGGATTTCTCCCCAGGGTATATTAGAAATGTATATTTCAGCTTGCCAAATGAAGTGGGATTTTCCTCCTTTAAACATTGATTAAATTATCCTCATAATCTTTGGGTGTTTTAGTAAATGTAATGTTTAGCAAAGCACTAGTTTGATAAGAAATAATCTATAGCAAAAGATTTTGAGGGTTTTATAGATTTTTGTTTTTCCTTTTATTTTAGCCAGTTTTAAGAAACTTAAGTAAACAGTTCAGTCTTAATAGAGATTCAGTTTCCTGAAAATAGCATTTCCCAACGGGTTTTTTTCCCTTCCTAACTTTAGTCTTGAGAAATATTTTTTAAATAAATGAGTATTCTGAATAAGTGAGTATTCCATATTTCAAATGGGTATGCACAGCAATTCACAATATTTTTTTTCTTTAGGCATTAACGACTATGAGAAGTCCTGTGGTTAAGATGTTTATATAACCTTAACTTCATGTTTTCTGGGAGTGTGTGTGTGTGTGTGTACGTTGTGAAAAGTAGTTTTCTATAAACATGCTTTGAGAAATAGTCTCTATTATAAAAAGTAGTAGATGTAGACTCTATAAAACATAAAAACACACAAAGGAGTGAAAACAAATATCATTCACGGAGAACCTCCACTAAAATGTTGGTGTGTTTCCATACACTTTTTCCCACGTAGTGATCATGCTATATATGTTATTTTATATCTTCCACTTTTCATAAACAACATAAAGTAAGCATGTTAGCAGTCTACTCACAATTCTTTCTAGAAACTAATCATCGCGTACTGTTATTCGTTATGTTACAGTTACCCATATTCTCATGGTATATTTAATCAGTTTTTTCCAGATTTTTACTATTGTAAGTTATAGTGTAGGAAATGAATCTTTTTACATTCTGTCTTTTCCATATTTCAGATTATTTCCTTATGACAGTTTCCTAAATGTTGATTTTCAGGTCATAGCGAATGAATTTTCCTCAAGATTTTTGAAAAATAAATATTAAATTATTTTCCACTAGGGCTCTACTAATAATACCGTCTTTCCAACAATGTTCAGAGTGTCTTACAATGCTTATATATTAACATTAAAGAGAAGTATTTACATACTTGCATGTAAATGCAATTCTTTTTGTTTTGTTATTCTGTGATAACTCATTTGGTTTTTTATTTTTTTTAAATGTTATTGTTAATTGCTATTCATTAATTTTTCAGGTTTCATTTGTCTTGTATTCTGAATTTCCTGTGCTATGATAGTGTTAGTGTTGTGAAAGTATAAAACAAAAGTATGTAATTACACTAAAATATAAGATTGTGGCATACTGGTCTTTAAAATATAGCTAATACAAGTTATAGATTTTTTGTGTATATGCCATGTCAAAAGTATTTTTTCAAATATTTTTATTGTGGACAAGTTGACTTACGTTTACTCAAAAGAGCAAACTAACACTAAAATCTAGATAATTTTAAACAAAGAATTCAGACGATACATGGCTTAAACTATGGAAACAGCCTCAGTGACCAAAAATAATGGTTTAAGATGTGGTACATCTTCCACACAATGGAATACTATTCAGCAAACAAAAATTAAATGAACAAACTCATGCCATTTGTGGCAACATGGATGGATCTAGAAGGTATTATACTAAGTGAAATAAACCAGAAGGAGAAAGATAAATACGGATGGTATCACTTATAAGTGGAATGTAGAGGAACCAGACAAAGGGTCAGATAAAGCCAAACTCAAAAATTAGTCTTTGAAAGCAGGCTCTAGAACTGAGACATTCAGAGACAGAAGAAGGGGAGAGGGGTGAGCATAAAGTGGGGAGGGTGCAAAATGGACTTTGGTGGTAGATGAAATGGTATTTTGGTAGTGGGAGTGTTACAGTAAAATCATGGGACGGGGGATCCTCTACTTCCAAATTGCAGTATAACCAATGTTACCTCAATAAAAAAAATATTAAAAAAAAATTAACAACATATAGATACCACTTCATATTTATTAGGATGGCTGTTACTGAGGATATGAAGAAACTTGAACTCATAGTTTGCTGGTAGGAGCATAAAATGATATTGCTGCTGTGGAAAACAGATGGTTCATATAGATTCATGATGATTATACCCCATTGTAAATGTACTTAATGCCAGCAAATTGTACACTAAAATAGTCAAAATTAGTTTTTGTATTATGTACATTTTATCATAAAAAACTTAAAATCAAACAATAAGGCAAATCGGAGAAGATAGCAATAAATTTGTTTTTCAAATAAATTGCATGGCTTATATGGTGAGTTTCTGTAAATATTCAATAGAGGTCAGACAGATACCTGATTGGCATGTGATAGAGTAATCCTAGGGAACCATCTAGGTTTCTTTGTGTCTGTAACTTACTTGTTAGTCTTTTAAATATTTATATCAATAGAAGTAGTTTTTATTTTATCTTGTGTCAACTACTTTATTTGACATTTAATTATAAGTCAGTCTTTTTTTTTTTTTCCTACAAAATGATGTGGTCTTTTTTTTTTAAATCTTCGTAGTCTCAATCTTGGCATTTTGAAGGTATGTTTTCTCTGCATGCCTTCTTAGTTCATGAAGTTGTACTTGTGCGATTTTATAAGGAAGCAAGCAAGGGCAAACAAACTCAAATTTCAGACTTAAAAGTTTTTTTGTGAATTTCAAACAGTACTTCTGTACACCATTTAATTCTTAAAGTATGGTAGGACTCATTTTTATGAGTGCCGTTTTTATCAGTGCTTTCACAGTAAGAAGTGAGACTTAAAAATTAATGAAAATTAGCACTTCTAGGGCTTTTTTGTTGCTGCTAACATTTCAATAAGAACTAATACCTAATAAAGCTGGGGGACGGGTTGTTCACATAGACATAGGTGATAATGCATTTCTTTTTTGGTTTGGAAAACTAGTGACCTAAATCAATTTCAGATTCTTTTTATAGTTGTTTTATGTTGCTAGAAGAGCTCCATACACCTTAAGAGTCCAGATGAAAAAGGATACCATCCACTTTATTATTTCAAACATTCAGTATCTTGGGTGGTTTAATAAGAGATCCTTTGTGATATGTCTTGTGAAATTTGAATGAAAGATCCCACTGGTATGTACTTGAACTTGTTTCTTTTGCTGGTAGTAATAATCCTATAAGCTAAAAGAGAAATTGTCTGAGCATTCACATGGAAAGTTGCGCAACTGCACAGAATGTAATTCTGTATTGCATCCATTGTAGCCTCTCATTAGTTTAGCCAATTTTTCAGTAGTTCCTTGCTCTAGCTAACCAAATTAGTTATTGGAAAATTCAGTTGCTGCTAGAAACATTGATTAGAGTTCATTACTAGGTTATGCTCATAGAGACCACATATTCTAAGCTATTGTCTTCTCTTGGTGATCTTTCTTTATAAGTAAAATAATCTCTGGGTTTATAATTTAAAATTGTTATCACTTATTTACCTATGTAGTTTCATATCTGGAATTCTACATTTGAAGTCCAGTCCTCAGGCTTGTGTACTGTCAATAGTAGAAAAATTAAACTGCTTCTACTGTTATAAAACATATACCTTAGCAGTTAGCTTAATCATTAGATGCTTTCCCCATCATTTAGTTGTTATCCTTGACTATAGCCAGCTATGTAGAACAAATGTTGGTTTTTAGCTCCATCGTAGATAATTAACTTTGAATTTCTCATTTGAAAAGTGAGAATAAAGGTAGTTGCTTCTTTGATTATTTCTCTTGATTACGTGAGATAAATTGCTCCATATCGATTATTGTTACTATTAGTTCATGCAAACCAAGGGACAGTTGTAAGGGACAGTAATAATGCAACAGAATGTATACATTAAAATTAAGAATTAATTTGAATTTGAAAACAGTTTAAGTTCTATACATGGGTTTTGTCCTTGTTCTCTCATTTCTACTTTAATTACTGAGGACCTGTTAAATGCTAGGCACAGTTCTGATATATAGACCTAAATGGGTCATAGACATTACCTTCATTGAAATTATAATTTAGTGGAAGACTGTATTGATTAGTTTTATTTCTTCCTTTTTTTTAAATTTGTGTATGCATACAAGAAGTGGGGTGTAGGCCAGAGGTGCAGGAGGATGAGAGGATTCACCAGAGCCAGAGTGAGGAGCAGAACAAGTGGATTTACTGAAGTACACTGCTGAGGGTAACAGTGGGTGAGACGGGAGAGGTCTGCTGCACCATGTGGGTCAGCTCCCTGGCCTGGGATCAAACTCAGGCCACAGAGACTGGTAATAGCTTGATAGCGCTGAGACTTAACCGCTGTACCACTAGGGAGGCCATATATTGATTAGTTTTAGCATAACAGATACTCTAAGTTGTATAAGTTCTTAGGAATATAAATACAAAATAAATATTCATTTGGTGACTCAGTTTAGTCAGAATTTATTCAGTATCTTCGCAGAGACTAATATTCTATGGACATGTTCATGGATGTTAGAAAACTTAGATACTGTTGGATTTGATTAGATTTTTCAAGAACCATTAAAGATCAGAAAATATGTTTACTGTGCTTTGTCCTTTTGTGTGGAGAATAGTTTTAATTTAAAAATTAAACATAAGTGCATTTGTGAACAGGATCAATATTTATCTTTCTTCATTTGAATGTGTCCAGAACTAAGGATACCAAGTGTGGATGTTAGATCTTCAGATTTAAATCACATAACTAGTAGATTGTCAATAGTAAAAACCATGAATTATGAAAGTGTACATTTTGATAATTTAATATATTAAAATATATAGTAATAAGGCCAATAGGCACATGAAAAAATGTTCAACATCCCTCATAATCAGGGAAATGCAAATAAAAACCACAATGAGATACCACCTTATACCAGCAAGAATGGCACATATTAAAAAAACAGGGAGCAACAAGTGTTGGCGAGGGTGTGGAGAAAAAGGAACCCTCCTACACTGCTGGTGGGAATGCAAACTGGTCCAACCACTATGAAAAGCTGTTTGGCATTTCCTGAAATTGCTAAAAATGGAGCTTCCATATGACCCAGTAATACCACTTCTGGGAATCTACCCGAAGGACACAAAAACAATAATCCAAAAAGATACATGCACCCATATGTTTATTGCAGCATTATTCACAATAGCTAAGATATGGAAACAACCCAGATGCCCCAAAATAGACGATTGGATTAAGAAGATGTAGTATAGATACACGATGGAATACTATTCAGCTTTCAGAAAAGATAAACATATGGAATTTGCAGCAATATCTGGATGGAGCTAGAAGGGATAATGCTCAGTGAAATAAGCCAGAAAGAAAGAGAAAAATATCAAATGGTTTCACTTATAACAGGAATATAGGAGAATCAAATAAGAAAGAGACATTCAGCAAGGGAGGGAGAGGGAAAGGGCTCAAAATGTGGGAGAAAAGAGCACAAGAGACTATGGTGATGGTTCACGGGTGAATCGGTGGGTAATCTATGGGAAATACACAATAATGTAAAAGATAGGAATAAAAATTTTAAAATGTTAAAAAAGTGTATAGTAACAAAAATTCTTTAAATAGAATGTTTGCAGGCTTGCAAATATTCATGATTTCCCCCCCCCCCATTTTTCTTTTCTTTCTCTGCAGAGCATCAGCGATAACCAAGCCAGAGGTGGTTCCTGCTCAAAAGGTGTGTTTCTTATTGAGCATCTTTATGGTAATCATTTATAGTCTGTTCCTCAGCTACTGTCACTTCCATTCCACTCCCATACTTACATTGAGTTATAGTTTCAGTATAGTTTTCCTCATAGTTCATTTTCTTTAAACATGGGAGGATGGTAATCAATATATACAGTTACCATCTTTAATTATACCGTTAGTATTAAAACATCATTTCTGAAGCCACAAATTATTAGTATCTTATATCTAAATTTCTTATTCACGTATTCTATGTGAGTCTTTATTCACATATTCTAAAGAAAATAAATAAGTAGTCGAAAAAATTGAATATCACAGTAAGTCCTTAATAATATATTATAACATGTTGTTATAATAATTTTTAGTTACATTTTCAGAGTATTCTTGAATTAGGTTAATTGGCAAGTGTACATTTTATCTCATATAATTCCTCAAATTGTCCCAAACTATTATTCATATACAACTGGTTTATGCTTTTGGGGTTTTGTCCCTGATTTTACTGTGCCATTCCATTGAAGTACTTACTTTACTGATGTGCTGAGATTTTAACCTATTTCTGCTCACTCCACCTCTATTCATTAGCTTTATTATTTCTATAAGGTTAATTTAGATTACCTTTTCTTCTTAATATTGAACATAAAAGAGCCACTATTTTATGCTTTTTTAAAAAATAATTGTTTTCTTTTGGGATGGTGAGGGTAGTAGGCATTTATTCTTGAATGATAAAGAAACCTAAATTACATTTTTTTCATTAAACTTGTTTTGAAATAGGGATTTACAAACAAAAATTCTGCTAATTTTCTGGAGAAATTGAGTCTTCCTACTATTATTTTTTATGACAATGAGGAAACAGCTAAGATTAATTTTTTTCCTCTGCGGTTATTAACTATCAAATATTTATTTTGGAAAAGGGAGAATTTTATTTCATCTCTGAATCGTATGTCAAAACATTCCAGAGTAAGCAACACATGGATTATAGGAAAGGGAAAGTGTTGATTTTGTTTATTTGTTTGAGTCTTTGAAGGTTTTCTTTTAAACAATTTTTAAATTTCTTGATTCAAGGTAATTGCACATTTCTGTGTTAGATGAATTTTATCTTATTCCTTGTTTCTTTTTAATTGAAGAATTAAAAATGTGCTATTGCTTCTACATGAATCAACTAATTGTATTTTAGAGAGTAAATATGTTTGAAAGATGGAGTTACAATTGAGATTCTGGATTTTTTAAATTAATGTTTCAGTTACAATGTTTTGTTTATTGTGGGATATTTTAATATTTTTCTTTGGAATATGTCTAAATTGACATTCATGATGGCCTTTAGGCTTTTTGATAGTTTTCCTGCTCAACGTTCTAAATATTCTGAAAAGCCTTTCATTTTAATATAAATACACATGGACATATATATGTACTTATATATGCATTTGTGTTGTGCATGTTGGGACCAGTTAGTGTGCATGTTATGCTGTATCAACTCACTGTTTTTTTCCTGGAAACATGTTATAAGTGTGGACTGCTAACATAATGTTTGTCTTTTTAAAAAACAGCTGCATCCTCTTTCCACTGAATCTGTTTTGCATGCATTTGGTTTGTTTTTGTGTATGTTTATTTTTATTTTACATAGGGAGAACCTAAAGAAGTAGTTAAACCTGTGCCCATTCCATCTCCTGCTGTGTCCAAAGTCACTTCCACTACCAACATGGCCTACAATAAGGCACCACGGCCCTTTGGTTCTGTGTCTTCACCAAAAGCCACATCCATCCCATCACCATCGTCTGCCTTCACCCCAGCCCATGAGATCACTTCATCACATGCTTCCCCTTCACCCGTGGCTGCTGTCACTCCTCCCCAATTCACTGCATCTGGACTGCATGCTAATACCAATCTTAGTGCTGAGCAGCGTTCATCTGCACTGAGCTCTGGTAAAACTGCAGTTAATGTCCCACGGCAGCCCACAGTCACCAGCGTGTGTTCCGAGACTGCTCAGGAGGTAGCAGAGGGACAGAGAAGAGGATCCCAGGGTGACAGTAAACAGCAAAATGGGTAGGTGGACAAGGGTGCTTTCTATGCATATCAAAACTCTTCTTTCAGCGATTTTTAGAAAACTACATCCCACCAGAATCATCTGTTGTTTGAAGGAAAGGAGATGAAGTTTTATTTGCTTCATTAACGTGTAACTTTATATTGTATACCTAAAGCTCTTTCTGCAAGAAAATTACAGGTTAATCAAAACCTAATTATGCATTTTGAAATGTTATGAATCATGTAACTACTGAATTCTTTCTCCAAGTTCTAGCAAAACATTGAGCAGCTGGCACTTGTAATGCAAGGCAAATCTTGAATCTTCCTCAACTTTTTAATCCTTTTATTGGCTATCAAAATCTGAAACAGAGTAGCTATAGTTGTATATATCACAGGGAGATACAAAAGCTGACAGAGATACAAAAGCTGTTCAGTGAAGAGTTTGTAAAAGGCTTTTCTTTTCCCTAAAGCAGACCTTTTTTTTATTGCAGGAGTCTTTAATAACTTTTATTTCAGGCAGTTTAAGGTTGGGAGTAGTTTTAAGACAGAAAACAATTTCAGTTTTTATTCATGCCTATTTCCTGGTGCATTAGCATTGAATCAGAGAGTTAACATTCTTTCAGATACATTTAAGCTAAAATTTAATTTTTAAGAACAAACAGTAATCAGCAGACCAGCACATCAATGATTAAAGAACATCAGGAACAAATTAGAAGATATTTTCATTGTGAAGATTTTTCTAAAGTAGATGAGTTCAAAGCAGACATGAATTATGTAGTGTTGTCAGCCTTTGAGATTGTATTCTTTACAGTTTTTTCCTTTGGGGGGCTATATACTTTTTAAATGGTTGAATTCTGTTTTCAGCAGCTTCCACTTATGAATGGTTCTTTTATTCTTTTTGGAATTCAGTGCCATGCTTTAAGCCAAAGTCACTTTTGTGAAATCATTTTGATTGGATTTATTGTGACGAAAACATACTTTAAAAGGAAACGAAGGGAAATAATCTCCATGCATGATTTTTACCAATGCCAGTTCCCAGGAAAATATAATTAAAACAATTACGTGGATGGCTACTTTTTGTGAGAAAATTCCTTCCAAATGTTAATTTGTGTAATGAAGGGGCTGTGCTTTTTGTAGCACTGCTGTCATGGCAACATGGGGCTTTGGGAAAGAAGGTGGCAGGTTTCCAGTCTGCTGCTGAGAGAAGGATCAGGAGACCTGGAACAACAGCTACTGGGCTGGACATAGATTTTGTGGCTATGGGTAGCTTTCTAAAGTTTTGATGTGTATTTGAGGAAAGCTTGTGTTATGAGAGAGAGTTATTTCTTCTTTTATATGAGGAAAAGAAATAGCATGTATTATTGAGGTGAGTTTGGTTGTGTTTTCCAGTATTTCTACTTTAATACAGCAGATCTGATTGTAAAGTATTCAGAGTACATATCCTGAAAAGCCAGATGTTATCTTTCAAATTCTAGCTCCACAGAAAGCTAAAAGCAAAAGTTTACTTTTATTAAACTTACTGAATTTCAGGTTCAGTAGGAAAAAAACTATTGAAGAAACTATCTAAACTAAAATCTCTTCTCCTTACTAACACTGCTTGAAATTTAATGAAAGTCTTAATGGAAAACTGTAAAAGTAAAAAGCAAATTGAGGTTATGGAAAAGCACACTTTTGAAAATATGTGAAAATACCAAGCTTGAATTTTGTGTTTTATAAGTACAGCTTTGACATTTAAACTTGAAATGACTTAAAGTTTATTATTTTCAAAAGAAATTCTAAGCAGTGTTGTAGTTAAAGGGCCTTTATGCCTCCTTGATCGGTTGGCAGTGTTCCTAGAGGCCTGCACTGTGCAAGATTCAGGAGAAAAGGCATTATGACATATTTTGTCTCATTAGCAAAATGATACTTTGCATTTGCAAACTAGTTATGTTTTAAAAATAGCTTTATTTCAAAAGTTGTTGTGATGTTAGGGTGGCGAAAGCTTACTTTGAAAGCGAAGTGTTTATGAATGCCTTTTTAATATCCAGTGTCAAACTTTCTCTGAAATAACTGGCAGACTTTTTGCTAATTATGTGATTATTAAGTTTCCCATTTTTTTATGTTACACAAGATCTGCAACAAAAGTCTTTCCAATGTGAGTTTTCCAATTTTATTAATTACTTTTTTATTTAAAAAATGTCTACCAGTAATCAAAAATTTAAAAATTCAGGGGATGTAAAGTTAAATGCGTAAGTTTTCTTTTTTCCTCAAAACAGAAAGATTGCTAGTTTTTAAGTGATTTTTGTTAAATAGCTAATTAGCCAGTTTGCCACCCCACCTTGTATAGAATTACTACATGTTGGATACAAATAAACACTTATTAATTAAACATCATTACTGAGAAATATTCATTTGTCCTATCTAATAGTATGAAGAGTCTAAGTTGACATTTTTAGAATATTTTTTAACATTATGTAAGTATTCCTGTCCCTTCTTATAAGTAGTAATGAACAAGACACTTCCTTCTCTATACAAATTATCTTTTTGGTTTGCTGCGTTTATTACTGCTTTCATTATTTACTTAGATCAAAATTCTAAAGCAGAGACTCTATTTTGCATCAGGTATTTTAAGTGTTTTATCTTTTCCCTTTCCTGTGCCCTTGCATTACAATGTGCCACTGCTTTCAAAAGGTAAGTATTTCATGTATCCTGTATTAATTTCAATGCTGTTGGACTGCAGTTTCTGCTAACAGTTCCTTTGTGGTATTTTGAAGAACCTGGCTTAGAAGATACAAACTATATTGATATGGTAGTAATACATTAAAACACTTTTATTTTTGCAGAAAAAACAAGTGACAAAGTTAGTATCCACATTACTGGAGAGGAAATATGGTGATTTATATATGAAGAACAGCATGAATGCCTGATTTTTGCAAAATAGTTTAATTTTGCAAAATTGCTATATTTAGAATAACCATGTTTAGTGTTTTCAAGTTTGATTTGCACTGCTGTGTTGTGGTGAATTGCTCTGTTATGGCAATGAATAGTAGTGTTTAATGTTTGTCATAAATACATGTGGGGTTTGCCATGTCACGGTTTAAAATAGGTAATGTTTGAAGAAATATAATTTGTCAGTCAAGTCTATTAGAAAACAAAGATAAAGTTAGAACAGAAAGCATAGTTTGTGTACCACTAGTAAATAACATGTAAAATTGAGTTGATTTCCAAATTCATATCAAAAACCAGTGTTTGTGAGGTAAATCTCTAAAGACTGTTTTGATTGTTTTCAAATAATGTTGTTAGAAGGCGTAGATTTCTCTAAGTTCAGTTCTCTGCCCCTGCTTGATATACAGCTTTGAAATAAGTTAAAGAAAGTAATTATCAACTTATTAAATGTAACAGGTAGTTGGCATAGATATTGGAAATCACTTTTGTGTCCTTTGTATGGACAGTATTGCCTGGTGATTACCTACACCTTAGGTTAGAATTTTATAATTTTCGTTATACACACTACACTGTAGAATTGGAAATACAGAAATACCTGATTTGAAAACATCCAAGAGAATTGTCTATTGAAGTATTAAGGAAACTATATTCCAATGTAATTGATGTCCTTAATTGAATAGCTTCATCTTACATATACATAAGAATATTGTACAGCAGTGTACTAGTGAAATATCTTCAAACGCTGGTTCACCATCTGTTTAAAATTAAGTTATTATACACAAATACTTTGATTAGTTATAAGATTCCAGCATAACAAACACTAACTTAATACGGGGCAGAAGGTGGCCTTGGAATAATAAATTTGTGTTTACTGAATTGAAGATTCGCATTCATTAATGGTTTTTTGTTACTGTACATTGTGCTAGGTGTTTTGAAATGCATTATATGGTTTAATTTTCATTTAAACTTTGAATGATGAGAAATAATTTACTAAAGCCAAGCAGTTTGTCAGTAGTAGCACTAAGAGTTGAGTGTAGTCTTTTGAAGACAAATTTTGCTGTGCCTTCATTTATATCACCTACTTGTGACCTGGGCTTTTATTTGTTACTTTGACTTAGTATTTGTTTTTAAGAGTTATAGACTTGAGGATATATTGAGTAGACTGAGGCAATACTAATGAACAATGTGCATACCCTGTAATTGGATTCAATTGTACTTTTGTTATTTTGAGCTGTTTGGATTTCTATCCTAAAAGCTAGTATTTATATAGTTTTTTGTTTGTTTGTTTGTTTAGAGATTTATTTATACAAGCTGGAGTACAGGCCAGAGGCGTGGGACAGTGAGAGGGTTCACCAGAGACAGAGTGGGGAGCAGAACAGGCAGATCAGAAATACACTGCTGAGGGGAGCAGCAGGCGAGGCAGGAGAGGTCTGCCGCACCATGTGGGATTCTCCCGTGCTGGGCGTCGAACTCGCATCGTGCGCTGCCGACAGCTCCACAGCGCAGCGCTCAACCGCTGCGTCACCAGGGAGGCCCTTATATAGTTTTTATTAAGTTCTTAGAAGAAATAAACAAAACAGAAATTTCAGGATTTCATAGATGGCACCTTGTCTAAATGATGGAGGAAGTAAGTGTGTAGCTGGAAAAGAAGCTATGTCATCTGACTGTCAGTTGAAACAAATGGCACTTTGGTGTCTAATCAATGTTTCATTGTGAACACGTTTTTTGTATCTGAAAATATTATAACACATTCAAGTTGACACCGTTAGGTTGAAACCAGTCAAGTGTCCCACTTGCTGCCCTCATCACATCATAGCACATTCATCCCCTCCCCAACTTCCTTTTGAGATAAAACTATTTTTCTTAAAATTTAAAATGTTTAAGTCTATATTTAAATTTAATTCTCATCTGGAGAGGTTGTTTTGAAAAAGCATTTTCCCATTACTTACAGTGGCAAAGCTGAGGATATGATGTTTTGCATTGTAGCTAGAGAAGAATAAATACATTTAAGTTATTGAAATCAACTCACTCCTGCATCCCACAACCATCAGTGCAGCTCAGCCTGAGTTTATAAAGTTGACTTTGATGTGTGAAAATGTAGCTATGCTGAACAGTCTTATTATTAAAACTGGGAGTTTCCTCACTACATTATAAAGCATTATTATTGGTTACTCTTAAGTCATTGCAGAAAGATTGATTCAACAATATGTTGACAGTATGGACTTTCTACTTTGGTACTCTAATAATGGGATATTAGTATATTTTTAATAGTTCTACATTTAATAGGCTCTGTAAATGAATTATGTGTAATGTTTTTCTCTTCTTCAGATGTTTTTAACATCGTTCCTTTACAGTATGTTGTCAGACATGCCTTTCTGGGCAATAATTAGGTCACTGATAATGCAGAACTCTAGAATTCCCACAGAGCACTGTAAACCTATTGGGATTTGCTTGTAAATGTGGGTAGTGATAATGACAGAAGAGAGTATGAAAATTGAGTGGATGACCCATTTTTTTATGACTCACTATGATTCCTTTATTTTTCATCATGATAATTACATTTTGTTAAAATAAGAAAATGTTCAAATAGCATATGATGTCTTTGTAATATATGATTGAGAATAATTTATATGAGATTATACTTGCTATTAATATCTACTGCTTTGTGAGAGTGAATGATTTTTTTCTTGTTTTTTTAAAATAAAGCTTTCCTTTTTGTTTCATTATTTTTTCAAGATTTACTTCATTTATTTATGCATACAAGAACTGGGGTGCCAGAGGTGCCAGGGATGAGAGAATTCACCTGAGACAGAGTGGGGAACAGAACAGCAGATCTACTGAAATACTGCTGCCAGGAGCAGCAGGGCAAGACTGGAGAGGTCTGCTGTGCCATGTGGGTCAGCTCTCTCCATGGGCAGGGATCAGCTCCCTGGGCAGGGATCGGGCAGCAATGGCTGATTATAGCTTGATAGTGCTGAGACTTAAGTTATTATACACAAATACTTTGATTAGTTATAAGATTACAGCATAACAAACACTAACTTAATAAGGGGCAGAAGGTGGACTTGGAATAATAAATTTGTGTTTACTGAATTCAAGATTTGCGTTCATTAATGGTTATTTGTTACTGTAAATTGTGCTAGGTGTTTTTTCCCAGGTGCACAGGCTTCCCTCAGCAACCAGGGAAGCCCTTTTCTTTTCTAATTTTGAAAATGATTCTTAAACCATCTGTTTCTGGATCTTACATGAAATAATTGTTTCATGCCATTTGTTAGCAACATAGCAGGAAGTTAGGCTAAAATGAATTGTAAAACCCTAGATTTTTTTTTTTAAATAGTGGATCTTTCTTGGTGTTGGTAACTGGACACTTGAACTAACAATAATATATAGAATGTTTTTAGTGCTTTTAGAAACAAATTTAGTAAACCTGTTGTCTAGATATAACAGTGTAACAGAATTTTCACTAACTTTTGTTCATTTTTGTCTGATTATGTGATTATTTTGAAGCATGATATTTGTGTAACATTTTCATGTAAATTCATTGTTTTGGATTTTGTTATTTCACTTTTTCTTTTCTTTTCTTTTCTTTTTTTTTGGGTCTTGTCTTTGTCTATTTTCCATCATCCTGGGAACATGAATATCTTCTCTACTCTGTCACATTTTTTTGTGTGTCTTATTATTTCATCAGTAACCCTGGCAGCATGTAAGTATCTAATTAGTGGTTCTTTTTCTAATTTTCATCACTGTCTTGTCTGTAACTTTTCCTCTTGTTTTCAACTTAACACCACCAGCAAGTTTAGTTTCTTTTCACTGCAATAATTTTCAAATATGTTACAAAGCATAGGAAAAATGTTTTTCATGGTAGAGAACTTCATGTGAATCAGTGGGTATGTTTTTGAACATCCACACTTCTGCAGTAGAAAAACTTAGCTAGATCTTCAGAGAAACAAGGAGTTTAAGATGAACTCCCTTGCTTAGTATTTTTTTTAATTTGAATGAATTTACTAATTTTCAGTGCTTGTATTTTGAGATAAACTATTTGTTTTTGCTTTGTTTCATTCTATCCCAAATATATTTTTTAAAATAAAGTTATTGAGATTATCCTTTTCTGTAATGATAGAGTCGTCAAAAGCAGAGGCTCAAAGCCAGAAAGCAAAAACTAAAATGTTTAGAAATTTCATATCACTTAGCACAAGACCTTAGGCTATGGTAAAAGGCACAAAAGATCTAACGTATTATACTTTGTGCAAGTGTGTTGTAGCTAAGTAATAATCTTCAGTGGTGTCATTTTCTTATTGTTACTGCTTCAGCTTGACTCCCTTGTAGTGTATTTGCATAGAACAAAACTTTTATAGAGATAAAACAGTTTTACACCTGAAATTGGCGCCATTTAAGAGTAAACTATACTCACTGACTATATACTTAAAAATTTGTCTATTTTACCAAGAATTGGGTTTTGTTCAATATTAGTTAAAAGGTCTTTCAGATATTTTACTTCTGGAATTTTAAAATAATACTATAAATTAATAAGTATACAATTTTTTGTGTTATAAATACTATTGTTCTGTTCTTTATATATGTAATGATCCATAGCCATAGAGCCTGCATTGCAAATAATTTTTCTAGTAATCATAAAGGAACACATGATGATTGATCATCACTTTGCCTTAGCTACTTTGAAAGACACTTTACATGTGTTACAAATATTACTTATTCCTCAAGTAACTCTTAAAGGTATATGCAATCCCCATTTCTCAGATAAGAAAAGTCAAGACTTGGAGAAGTTAAATGACTTGCATGAAGCACACTGAGTGGAGGTTATAGTGGTTGAAATAATGTCTTTGTGACTTTAAAATCAGTGCTAACTTTAATCCTATTATGTTCTTCACTGGGCAAAAACTCTTACAGCATTCTGGCATAGTTTTGGTAGTGTCATGCTGATAGCACTGTAATTTTCTAGCAGTGAATTATGCCTAGCAGGTGTTGCCATCTACATGTGACACTCCTAGGACACTTTCTTTATTTGGATCTTATGCCAGTAATCTTCTGGCCAAGACTCATGTATTTCTCTTCTGAAATTAAACACATTACGTCCAAAAGTTTGTGTATGTCCTGTTTTGGGGGGGCAGTTGGGAGAGAAGTGAGGAGTATTTATCATGTTCGATAGCTCTTAGCTTAAAGTGTTAAGATAACATACACTGTAAATTCCTTTATATTTGTGCTTTCTTAATAGAAAAATGGATGTTCTTAGAAAGGTCAGAGTTCTTAATTAAGCACTGTAGTTGCAAATCCCTCAACATATATTTGATCTTCAGAATGATGCTAATTTTTATGTGATATTCTTGCTTTATAAATGAAAAACTGAGTTTTAGTGAGTGACTTTTCCAATGTCTAAAAAGACATAGAACCAAGAGTTACATCTTGATTTTTTGAAATTTCAATATTTAAATATTTCAGTAGTCTATGATACACCACAACTCTACCATGTGGATCCTAAACACAGATTAAGGATGAAGGATATTTTTACGCACGAATGAGAAAACTAAAAAAATAGCGTTTATTACTCTTTTCACAATTGTGTTTGAAATTGCTGGTTTAGCTTTCAGTAAACTATTCGTGCTTCTTGGCCCTCATGAGGTTGATCATTTAATTGGTTAATCATTTATTGGTTTGTGAAAACCAATACACTTCAGCAACATATCAGCCGTTAACAGTGGATGTGATTATAGTCACTGGTTTGTTAGGCATGAGGTGAACAATACAAGTAATTACAATTTGTTTCATTTAACTATTATGGACTTTTCAACTTCTAGTTATCTTCCTTCTTACTGTTTTCTTTTTCTTTTCTTCATGTTGGAAATCTTTCTGCTGCTGCCTTCTTCTGTTAATTTAAAGGAAAATCCCACCTAAACGGTAAACTTTCTGTTGAATACTTATACTATTAATTTGTTTTAGCATATAAGTACCTTTCATTGAAACTTTTTTTTTAGAGTTTCCTCTGCTCTATTTTGGAAGGATTCTTTTAAAAAATTTTTTTGAGGCCTAGTGTATTTGCAAGATACATAGAAAAGATACTGACGATTAAATGTCTACCTTATAGATAATGTGGCAGAGGATATTTTCTTCTTGACATAATTTGAAAATCTTTAAATCTTTCTTTTCTTTTTAACCTTAGCCCACCGAGAAAGCACATTGTGGAACGCAATACAGAGTTTTATCACATACCTACTCACAGTGATGCCAGCAAGAAGAGACTGATTGAGGATACTGAGGACTGGCGCCCGAGGACTGGAACGACTCAGTCTCGCTCTTTTCGAATCCTCGCCCAGATCACTGGGACAGAACATTGTAAGTGAATACTAGGCATTCTAAGAGATGAATGTTTTCTGCCACAAAGTAGAATTAAAATTTATTTGGAAGGCAGTCATTTACCTGAGATAAATGACTTTTATATTATGCCATGCATAATATGGGTATGTAAATAAGAAGCCAGACCAGAAAGAGTTATGAAAAGTGTAAAGGCGGAAGACTGACTATAGCATATAGTCAATGAGAGCATGGTATGAAGCTTTCTTAGTGGTTCATTGCAACTTGATCGTTTCATATTGATAGATATAGGTAATTGCTTAGGTGATTTTCAAGTTAAAAAAGACAGACTAATATTGGATATTGCTTATATATTTCAGCGAAAGAATCTGAAACTGATAATACTAAGAAGGCAAAGTAAGTTCTCCATTTTTTTGTAAATTGAATGCTTTCCTTTCATGAATGGTCTCAGTTTGGTTTTTCATATTTTCAAATGTAATGGTATGGCATTTTGTGTTTGCAACTAGAAGCCAAGCATTTAACTTGGGTTCCTTTTTGGGGGCTTAAATATATGACTTTCAGAATTTTAAATTAGTAGATAGTGTCTGGGTTTTGTATCTAAGGCTTTTTTTTTTTTAGTATTCAAATAAGTGAGCAGAAGATCTATTTGGTGTGGAGCTTTGCTAACACTGCAGATCTTTGTGAATGAGTTCATGTGTTGTCTTGCTGTCGCTTTATTTGGTGCGTAAAAATTGATGTTTACATGAGGACTCCATAGATTAATTTTGGTAGTTCTAAAAATCTACACTTGAAGTCATTGCTATTAAATAAAAGTTATGTGAAATTACGTTTTTAAGGCATGTTTTCTGCATGGTGAATTAATTGTAGAACCTTCCTCTTTCTTATGACTTTTCTATCACTTTTTCTTTTCTTTTCTTTTCTTTTCTTTTTTATTTCCACAGGGAAAAGATACCCCTTCACGTCTTTAGTCCCAAATACACAAAATTACGTGACTGGCATCATGAAGTTTCAGCACGTGCTCTTAATGTACAGTGATTTATGAGCCTTGCCCCCCCCCACCACCTGCCAGCAGCCAGCACATATCTTTTCATTCACTTTTTCTTTTTTCCCCCACTTCATAGCAAAATCTGTATTAAATTTGCCTTATGAAAAAATCAAACCTTTTCTGTACTTTTCTAATAATTTCTGGCTGTTATGAAAATGAGGAAGATGAATACATTTTGTATTAGTCAGTAGCTCACAAATGTTAAACCAAGAAAGCAAATTAAGGGACTAGATCTTTTCAGTGGATTTACATCTGTTTCCATTGTTCTTAGAGTGGTAACCTTGGAAAAGGAATTCTTTAGTATATTAAATTTTATTGGTCGTTTGAGGCAGAGGTGTATGAACAAAATTGGAAATTATTTCATTTATGTTATTACAGTTCTAAAATTGCTTTTAAGGATTAATTTTTACATAATTTGCAAAATGGGTTGTAAATTATTTGAAATAAACAAGTATGAGGAGGCAAGTTTAAATGGAGAAGGTGTTATTAGAGTAGAGTTCATTATATATTTGGTATCTTTTAAAGCAAGTGCTATTCAGGATAACTATACAAAGAGGAGATCAAATTTGGTTCCTAAAAGAGGGAAGAAGATAATTTTACCCCTATTTGCTATAGGGAAAAAGTGTTCTTTTGGTTTGGTTAATTTCAAAAATATTGTTTTGTACCAAAGGAAATGTTTCTAAACTTATAGATGTTTTTAGGGTATAGACAACTTCTGGTCATTAACTAGTAAAATATAAAAACAATATCCTTGCCATGTTTCTAGAACAGAGGAAATGAACATAAAATAAATTGCAATACGAATGATTATGTGACAGTTATTTTACTTAGTGCTATGAACTGTTCTGCACTGCTGCTATTCCTAGGAAGCTGTTTTAGGCTATATATGCAAGCTAAATATCTGACCAGAATGCTTTCTGTCTTGTAATATAATGTGTTATATATTAGATACAATTCAATAGTAATTACAATTTGAAGTTTGGAAAAGAGTCATAATAAAGTTGCCTGTAACTTAGTTTTGTACTGGTTTTCTTTTTTCTTAAAGCTAATAAAAATGCCATAGACTTGTTATAGTATCACGTAAGTATAGTGACGTTTCATTTGGAAAACATTTTTGACTTTGTGAGGTTGCTAAAATGTGAGACTATGATCAAGACCCATGTTCAGTGTTCCTCCCTGAATTGTTATATTACTTAATATAATATCTTTTCTTAAATAGTACCCTAGACTCTGGTACAACACAGAACCATAGAATTAATGTTTGTGAGAAAATGATTATGACTCTTACCTTCATTCAAGGTTGAATTTTTATTTTTCCAGGTTTGCTTAACTTTGTCACCATAGATTAGAACTACCTGCTTTATAATATAGGAAAACTCATAGTGATTGGTTACTATTTGAAATTTTGCATGCATATGCATTTTAAAAATAACTCTGGGATTTCTTTATGCTTATTTCTGTTATACTTCATAATATACGTTGTCTTTCTTTTATTGTATCAGTTCTTCACATACTAAAAAGTTTTGCCTACTTGTGATTTTATGATCCTGTCATCAGTTCATTAATACTGTATTTGTCGCCTCTATAAGAAAATCCACTTTCTTACACCAGGCTTTCCTATATCTACTAATTCTTCATTAGTGTCCAAAGATGATTTTTGAAGGAAGATAAAATTCTCATTCAAATAAATGTGTGTTCCCACCAGCAGTGTAGAAGAGTTCCTTTTTCTCCACATCCTCGCCAGCATTTGTTGTTACCTGTTTTTTTTTGATGTGTGCCATTCTCACTGGCATGAGGTGATATCTCATGGTTTTGATTTGCTTTTCCCTGATTATAAGTGATGTTGAACATTTTTTCATATGGTTGTTGGCCATTTGCTTTTCTTCTTTGGAGAAGTGTCTTTTTAACTCTTCTGCCCATTTTTTGACTGGATTGTTGACTTTGTTTTTGTTGAGTTGTGTGAGCTCCTTGCAGATTTTAGTTATCTGTCCTTTATCAGTTGTATTATGTGCAAAGATTTTCTCCCAATTAGTAGGGCGTCTGTGTGTTTTGATTATTGTGTCTTTTGCTATACAGAAGCTTTTTAGTTTGATGTAGTCCCATCTGATTATCTTTTCCTTGACTTCCTTTGCTTTTTGGGATGTGTCTTTAAAGATTTTGCTGAGATGTATGTCGTGTCACTGGTCCAAAGCCGTATGGCGTTTCCTCAAATTAATAAACGTGGAGCTACCATATGACCCAGCAATACCACTTTTGGGAATCTACCCAAAGAACACAAAACACTAATCCAAAAGGATACATACACCCGTATGTTTACTGCAGCACTATTTACAATAGCGAAGGTATGGAGACAACCCAGATGCCCAAAGATAGATGACTGGATCAAGAAGATGTGGTACATATACACAATGGAATACTATTCAGCATTCAAAAAAGATAAACACATGCAATTCGCAGCAACATGGATGGAACTAGAAGGGATCATGCTCAGTGAAATAAGCCAAAAGGAAAAAGAAAAATATCAAATGGTCTCACTTATAACAGGAAAATAGGGGAACCAAATACAAGAGCAACAATCAGCGGGGGGGGGGGGGGGAAGATTGACCTCACAACGGAGGAGGGGGGAGCACAAGGGACTATGGTGACAGTACACGGGTGAATTAGTGGTGGGAAACCTACGGGGACATACCGTAATATAAAAGACACAAATAAAAATAACAACCAAAAAAAAAAACAAACAATTAAGTGTGTGGATAGATTGCACATAGTGTTTTCCATCAAGAACCACGTTTCTAGAATAACTGTAGAATTGAGAGAGAGAGAGAGCGCTACTAGAAAGAATTTTAGATAAATCAAAGAATTCTTCCCTAATAAAGAGAAGAGAACATGGATAGAACTTTATAACTTGAAATAGGTTCAGAAGAAAATAATAATTTAATAACTTGCCTAGTCAAAAACACATGATTTAATGTTTCACTAAACATGTAGACATCAGTAAATGGAATGATCCATATTTCAGTGTGAGGGTAAATGTTCAACTAGGATCACAAAGGACATTCCATTTGACTCTGTCAGAGGTTGAATCCGGCACTCAGTGAATCTCCTGAGACATCTTATATTCCTAGCTTAAAAGCTAGCCAAAAATTGTAAAATTTCTTGCAAAAATATTATTCTAAATCTAGTGATCTAATTTATGACTTGTTTTTGTTTGTCTCTTTTCTACAGACTTTATTATTATAGTCTTGTTTCAGTGTAAAATTGAAAAGTTACTCTTAAGAACTTTCAACATTTTTGTTAAAATATTTTACCAACCAGAATGTATAATAATATCTCCCATGCAGTCAATATCTTTGTTACTTTGAAAAATATATTCTTTGTGAGGTAGAGATATACTCCTTTTGTACTTCATTATGCCCTTTAGGGTGATTCAAATCAAAAGCTTAGAAAGCTTATTTAATGAAAATTGTGAAATTCAGAGATAACAGTAGCAGCCCCTTCTTTTATTCACATTTATTCAGAAATCTAGACTGAATGACTTCCCCTAAACAAGTAATTTCACTATTGTGTTTCTGATGTGTATTTAAAATCCCATGAATTATAAATACTCATTCACTGCCTGCATTCATTCCTTCACATGAATAATTACTAAATTTTTAAATGCCAGCCATTGACCTGTGCTCTAGAATCAGGAGCAAATAAACAGATAAATATATAAACAAGATGAACTGTCACAGTTATGTTACCAAGATAATAAAATAAGTTAAGGTAAAGGAAATTTCTCTTAGGAAGGAAAGTTGTAGATTATGTGGATACCTGTGAGAGGAAGTCATCGTATCCTTTTTTCTCAAGTTATCCTGTGGGGTCATGTCATCATGTGATGACTTGAAGTCCGTGTTCAAGGCAGAAGAAATGACTGTGGAAATCCTGGGATGGAAAGATAATGACAAGTACACAAAACAGAAAGGATAGTGTGACCAAAATGTGCTAAATGAGGGGAAGCAACATAATATACTTAATATTATATAGAATTTTAATAGGAAGCTGTTTATTGTACTTTCTAACCACTTTGAAGTAAAAGTAGAAAATGAAGTAGAGAGGCTTAGTTAGCTTGCCTACTATAAAGTATACCCATCTCATTTGTGCCATCCTGTATGTAGTCATCAATTTAAGGTTTTTCCCATTGAAGACCAAAATGACCTAGAAAGGGAGACATAATTGTCATTTTTCCTGGTAAACTGTATGTAGGTGGCAGAGTGCCCCACAAATATACATAAAGCCATCCAATAACAAAACTTCCATGTATAGCACTTTGACATATAATCCTCTATTCACAGTTTAATCTTCTCTATAAAAACCTGTCTAGAATTGTTTGGATTCATTCCTTTTGTTCATCCCATTCAAGAAATTTCTATAAGCCAAGTAAATATTTCCTCACTTATTCATTCCAAAGTAGACTTCAGCACATTTTGTGATTAGAATACTTAAAAACTGGGAGTGATAAATTCTGGGTTTCAGATTCCAATTTGTAACTGATAGAGTATTTTCTGCCCCTAAGTTTACACTTTTTCAGAATCTGACGCTATAATCAGTGATGGACACTGTGTTGCCCGCCTGCATGCCTCTCCAATACAGGATATGGCGCCACTGCTGCTATTGTGTATGAGAGCAGGCAGCCTTCAGTGGTCTTCCCCATCACTATCATCTCACCTGAGACACACCCCCCTTCATGACCACAGAAAAATGTATAAAAAAGATGAGCTGTCACAATTATGTTACCAAGATAATAACATAAGGTAAAGGAAATTTTGCTTAGGAAGGAAAGTTGTAGATTGTGTGGATATCTGAGAGGAAGTCCTAATATCCTTTTTTCTCAAGTTATCCTATGGGGTCATGTCATCATGTGATGACTTGAGGTCAGTGTTCAAGACAGAAGAAATGATTGTGGAAATCCTTTCATAGCACTCTCCACATGTAGTGAGTGAGCTGACTGGAGGGAGAAGATGGTGATTAGCTTTTCAGCTCAGGTAGTGACAAGTTGAAGGGTCATTCTAGCTCCAGAGATGCTGTAGGGTCAGCTGAAACTGTCATTAAGTCCCGTATAAGAGTTCAACTTCTGCCCGCTCTTGCTTCCTGTTATCTCCTGTTCACTGGTGTTAATTGTAGAGACAATTAAAAAGCATCCTTCTTTCTAAACTCTCTTAGAGTCTGCTTTCCTAAAAATCCAGTCCTCAACAGAGCCATAATCTTTTAGATCCCATTTTGACTTCTGCTTCTCAGGTCCTCTTCACCATGGTACTCTTCTTCTTTTCATCATTTTCTCTGTTTTTGTCACCTCTCACTCTGGTCTCCTTAAATCTTCAGTTCAAAAAAAAAAAATCTTCAGTTCAGATTATCATACCACTTAGGGCATCCTCAAAGTGAAAGACCAGGTAAGTGCTGCCTAAAAGGTGTATGAAAATGAAAAGGTTTATGGAAAAAAAATAAAAAATCCTTTAATTTTTTTTACCTCAACTAAAGGATATTTGTAGATTATATCAGGGGTGTCATGGTATAATAAGTAAATAAAGGCATTTAAATATCAAATATTGTTAAGTCTGTATGAATTAATGAGATGAAGAATTTCAAAATAGAAAATTAGAATTTGCTCTGAGCAAATAGGTAGTCAATATTTGTAACTGGTAGGCAACACTTAATAAAATTTTATTATAATTTTATGTTACAATTTTCCATATGTAGCATTTTAGAACCAAATTTACTAGCCATTTGATCAGTTATTTTATAAGTTTTATTTGAACATATCTGCCATATAAAGGTCTACCTCTTAGCCTCAACCAAAGATGTTGCTGCCAAGTAGCCTGTGAAAATGCTAGGAAGATAAATACAGATCTTACAAGGTCAGGAGGGTACTACTAGGGGACTAAGACTGCTAACTGTTTTGTAATGCTCTGAATAATTCCACAGAATGAAGAACCATCCTGCACAAAATGTTGGTGGTGTGCCACTGAGAATGAAAGGGCTAGTAGCACTTCTGCTTCCACAGATTTTTTATTCCTTGCTGGCACTCCACCATATGCCTCATCCTGGTGTATTACTCCACTGTCCTTGGGGGAAATAATCTGGTCATTGCTGAAGTAACTTGTTTATTATTTTTATCCTCTTTGTCACCTCCTTTTCTAATTTGCATTATGGATATTTGTTTACATGTCTCAAATCTTAACTAAGAGTCTGAGCTCTTAAATGAAAAAGTCTTAGTATAATAATCTTAAGTTGGGAAACAAGGCATTCTCATATGCATGATATTTCTTCCTGGATACGTCCATGGCTATGTAAGTGAAGATCTGTACATTTAATGTGTAAATCTATATATGCATATGTGGATGGACATTTATATGGAAATGTCTGTATAAATCTAAATACAAAAATATGCAAATTCAATTTGATATGGGTATCTAAAATTATAAGGTTCATCTCTGATTAAGTGCTTTAAATTATAAGGATTCAGACTACCATAATAAAACACTGCAGACTTGCTGGCTTAAACAACAAAAGTTTATTTTCTCATAGGTCTACAAACTGGAGTCAAGGAACAAGGTGCTATCAGAGTGGGTTTCCGGTGAGAGCACTCTGTCTGGAATTTAGACATCTACCTTCTAGCTGTGTCCTCATATTAACTCTTCTTTTTGTACACATGAGGAGAGAGCGAGCGCTGGTGGCTCTTCTTTTTCTTTAAGGCCTTAAACTTAACGTGATTAAGCTCCACCATTATGACTTGTTTAATTACCTATTCAAGGGCCCTATCTCAAAATATTGTCACTTTGGTGATTATGGCTTCAATATGTTTATTTGGGGAGGGCACAGTTTAGTCCATAAGGTACACCAGCTATCTTTCTGAACTAATACTCAGTTTAACAGACAAGCATCTGAGAAGAAATTATTCTTGAGTGGAATTTCTGACTTGAAACCAGTTGGAAGTATTGTTTGTTTTATTTTGATGCTTCATTTTCTACTTTGGGTGACAGCTGTTTTGTCTCCATGTCTACTCTCTCTAATATTAATATAAGTTCTTTAAAGAACTTTTTCTTTAAAAAGAACTTTTTTTATCCCCACCGTATTTGACGCTGCTGACTAATGGTTACTAATTGTAGATAATTACACCTTTTTTCAGTTCTCTAATTGTTGAAATTTAGGGATGTTGTTTAGTATGTAATACATAGGTTTTAATTCAATATAAATTGAACTTAAGGTCAAATTTTTATAGAAATACTAAGATGTTATAATGTATTAAAGGTAAAGTACAACCACCAAAGTTGTTTAAAAGGAGTATCATCACATTTTAGACAACCTAATTGGTAAAGCTTGATGCTTTTCCATGGGTATTATTGGATTGTTAAATAGTATGGAAGACATTTTTAAAAACTAAATGAAAATATGCTTCCTTAATCTGTCTTCGTTTGTATTTTTTTTCTGTTTCAACATGAGTGACTTGGTGACTCCTGAGATGAGAGAACACCTAGCCAACTTACAAAACGTAAATGAAATACTTAGTTCTCTGGAAAAAAACAATTGAAATTATTTTTATTATTACTAAGGAAATAATTAAAGGAAGCAACACTACATTATAACATACTGTTCAAATTCTGGTCACCACATTATACAAAACTGAAACGGTTATTGGAAGAAAATATCCTCTCCTAGACTGTCCCATCGCACTAAAAATCATTCACATGATTTCTCTCTGATGGGATTTTAGCAATGGAAGAATAGAGCTTAAGTTAACTTGAACAGAAACCTTCACTTTTGTACATTCGTAGAAATATTAGAAAGCAGAAACAGCATAAATATTTCAAACATAATTTTTTACATCAGAATTTTTAAAATTTTTATTATGTTTATATTCATATAACCCGCAAAAGGTAGATTAATGCAGAAGAAGTATACCTTATCTTCATTATTGCTGTTTCACAGATAATACTGGACTCTTTATATCACTTACTAAGAAAGATACATGCGAATTACCTTAAACTACTATTGTTCATAAGCTTTGCGAAAGAATCAAGAATCAGCCCCTGGTCTCGTAGTCTCACATATTTTCTTGAGGTAGGAATTAACAGTTGGATTTTCCCCAAGCACAAAACTCCAAGACTTCCACAGTGTAGTCTTATTTCTTTTTAAAGATTTATTTATGAATACAAGAACTGGAGTATAGGTCAGAGATGTGGGGTGGTGAGAGTATTCATCAAAGAGAGAATGGGGAAAATAGGCAGATCTACTAAAGTACACTGCTGAGGGGAGCAGTGAGTGAGGCAGGAAAGGTCTGCTGTGCCATGTGGGTCAGCTCCCTGGCTGAGGATCAAACTATAGTGGCTGCAGATAGCTTCATAGTGTTGAGATTTAACCCTGTATAGTCTAATTTTTAAAAATAAAACAGTAAGAGCCAGGTGGAATCTCCTAGCTGACAACATGTGCATTTCTACAAATTATGTTGATGAACTTAGTTTTTTAAAAAAGACTACAAGTACAAAAATAAGTATATAACTAACTCTTTTCTATTGCAAAATATTCAATATTTTAGTTATTCCTCTTCTATGCAAATGCTGGTTTGGTGACTATAATGTAAAGGTCGCCATCTATTGAGCAGAAGTAATTACTACACTTTAGTTCCTTGTGAGACTAGTACTTTAAATTTTTTGAAGAAATGTGGTTCTTCATGGTTCCTATTTGCTCTGTATATCTTCACAAAGATTATTTAATTCTCTCTTTAATTCTGGAAATAATTAAATTGGTAGTCTGTGACATACGAAAGATTTTTTCCCCCAAAATATCAGTGTTTATAATATGCAAAAGCTGACTTTCATAGTCCAGAATATGCACTGACGTCCTTAGAAGTATTTTTGGCCCGTTCTTGTGATAGTCATTGGATAAATTCTTTCTTCATCACCTTTAGAGAGATAAATTACACAGTAAAATTACTTTATTCAATTAAACCAGAAAATAAACCAATTTTCTTGACTAAAGTTCAATATTGAAGATACTCTTGGAATGACTTTTTTCTTTATTCAAAAGATTTTATGGCTTTAAAAAATTATTTAAGAGCACTGATAATAGGGAAGTTTTCACTATGATGGAAGGTTTAATTTTCTCTTTTAATACTATTTAATTGAAGCTATTTTAACTTTAGCTATTCCAGCCACATTGAAGGTTTCAGAAGACCAGGTTTTTCTACCATTATGTTGTATGAAGATGGTTTTATTATGATGGCTTGATTTTATTAAAAAAAACTTGAACAAGTATATTATTTAATGTAGTATAAAGCTCATGACTAGTGTGGCTATTTAAATATCTTAATTTCATGTTTCTTAGAATAAAGAATTACTCTGAAATCACATTACTCTTAAAAGCAGTCTCAGTTATCCAAGTTTCCTCTTTTCCTTTTCTTTATTTTTGTATCTACTTATAGGAGTTTTTTGAGTGCTGCTTCTGTTGCCGGCTTTGTGATAGGTGTTTATCTCCTAAATGCATCTAATTAATTACTCTTGAGTCTGTATTGATTTTTGTGAGCATAAGCATGTGTTAAAGCTAGCCTTATATCTATAATTTTTGAGTCAGTGGTCCCTATTTCATTAGTTTTTCACACATTTAGTTCTTTACCCTGATATCCTAGTGATTCATAAGATGAAAAATAATTGAGAATAAATCTCAAAAAAATCTGGTGGTTCAGAAAGTTGTCTATCACAGATAGATAATGGTTGGATTTGAGGTTTTGCACAAAAACAACACTAAACAAACTTGGTGAACTCAAACCTATTCTTTGCTTACAGAAATTGAATCAAATACGTCTTGTTAAAAATCGCAAATCTCTTAGCAGGAATCTTGGGACAGCACCACATGCATGTTAAAAAAATGTATATTCACATGCCTCCTCCCCAAATCATTTAAGGTGAAAATAAATCAGCCGGCATGTTACTTCAAGAGATAAAAAGTAAAACAAAAACAAAAAAACTAGAGTGATATTGTGTTATTATCACATCGATATATGCCGATGTTTGAAAGAGATACACAAGAAAACAAAAGTCACTCAAACCCAGAGGTACATACAGAAAAATTTTGGTTCATTTACATTCTGGAGAACATTGAAGCACCAGGTAGAAAGTGATTCTAAATGAGATCTCTATAGTCTCCTTTTCTCCGTAACGTGTAGTTCAAGTATTTAGAGAACGTACAGAAGATATTTGCTAAGTAAGACTGTCTTCTGCATTTTAAAAAAAAATTTCAGGAGAATGGTAAAACGTAGAAGACTAGCTCAGATAAATATAGAACTGATTTTCAAAAGAGGAAAAGATTAATTTCTAAAGTATAAGTTAGTTTGAACTTGAAGTCACCAGATAAAAGGTCTAGAAGGCATTCTTAATTTTTTTATAGTTGTGTTTTTTATTTTATTACTTTTTTAAAATTGAGATAACATTGGGATGCCCCCATGACCTATGACCAGTGTAGTACACCTACCACCAACTCACCCATATTCCACCACCATGAACCATTGTGGTCTAGAAGGCATGCTTAAAGCCATGGTAGAGAGCACTGAATAAAGGAAAGCAGGAATTGCCAAGGATTATCTCAAAAAGCAAATCACACCCAATTTAACATATTTTGGGTAAATTCGGGGACATAATAGTTTTAACAAGTCATCAGAGTAGAATTTTATGATCCTGTTGAGTTTAAAATAATGAGATGGGGCTCAGTTTTAAAGTCATGACAGGTTGAAGGAATTTAACTGATGGCTATGGTTTAAAGAATCTGTAACTTGAATGAGGACCGCTGTGGCTTGCTGCCTAAATTTAGCACTCTTAGTGGTACGGGAGGATGTAACATATATGTGCCATAAACATATCATCTTTCAAAAAGATACTAGGAGTTTAGGAAAATGGATCAATTCCAGTTTAAAAAAAAAGGAAGAAAGGTAAGAAAATATATTTAATATGATTATGCGCAGTGTGGATCAATTCATTTTGCTTTTCTGGGACATGCTGGGAGTGTGGAATATTAGCAAGAAAAAATATTTAAAAAATCAGATTTTAAAATAAAATCAGTATGAGTTAGTCTTGTCATATAGGTCCTAAAATTATAAGGCAAGAAATAGTTACATTCTGCACATGTAAAATTTCACCTTGCATATTATCTTTAATTCTTGTCATTAATCTCTGACCATTAAACAGATAATTCCAAGAAAATCAAATGAAAAAAATTGCTAGGACAGTTAAACTGTCTTTTGAGTGATTGGACTTATCTGATAATATGGGCTAGTTCCAAGTCCACGGCAATGTTCTCTTCTTCCCCATTCTACCCTATTTTTCATGCTTCTAGATATTTTGTAAAAGTAGGTAAGTTTAAAGTAGACAAAATGGGAGACATGTCTCACATGTCCATTCAGGACCTCAAGGGACTACTCTTCAGAAGAGAGAACAACTCTAGCCACAAAGACTCGGAAGATTAAAATCGGTCAAAAAGTTCAAAAGTGATTTAATACAGAAACTCAAAGAGAAGAAATTTAGGAAGAGGAGTCATTGATACAAGAGAACTCAGAAATGTTGAATAGAGATAATAATATTTAGAAAAAATGAATGAGCTGAGAAATTAGTGAACAGAAGGTAGAAATTGAAGCTTTACCTAAGAAAACTAACAGATTCAGGATGTAAAGAGCTTAGTAAATGAGATCAAAACCTATGGAAAGCTTTGGAAGCAGAAAAGACCATGTCGGGGATTGAATCACTTTTCTCAAAAATGATAATGCACAAAGGATATGGGGAAGTAGAGAGAGAAAAAGGTAAAATTAAAAAAAAAATCGGACTACTGGAAAGGCAAATAGGATAAAGGTATTCTAGAAGAGGGAGAGGGATTGAAGAGGAACAGAGAACTAATTAAAATAATAATGATAGGAGTCGAGGAAAACATAGCAAATCTGGAGAAGAAATTAACTATACAAATCTATGAAGTAAAAAATTGCCTGGTTGTCTAAATGAGGCCTACATCAGTTCACATACCAAGATTTCAAGACAAAGAAAGAAAATAAAGGAACCTAGGAGATAAAAGCAGGTAATTTATAAAGGTATTCCCACTAGGCTTTCATTAAATTTTTCAGCAGGCACACTACAGACAAGTCAAGAAATGAGTGACGTTTAAAATACTCAAAGATAAAAACTGCCAGTCAAGAATATTTTATCCTGCAAGACTATTTCACACATGAAGGAAAATAAATACTTTCCTAGACAAACGAGTTTGCCCAGCGCTAGACCTCCCCTACAGGAAATGCTGAACAAAGTGCTTCTATCTAAATTGAAAAGTGTACACACACACACACACACACACACACACACACACACACACACACGAACAACAAAATAGAACCAGAAAACTAATGGCAAAATGTATATGGCCAGCCACCCATATATCAGTAATCACCCTAAATGTAATTGACTGAACTTGTAAATGAAAAGGAACAGAATGGCTGATTGGATCTAAAAGCAAAACGCAGTATTCTGCTGTATCCAGGAGACCCAGCTGAACTCCAGTGATAAACATAGACTCAAAGATTGGAAAACAATTTTGCAAATAAATGGTGGTCAGGGAAAGTGATATTTACATCAGATAAAAGACTTGTAGCTAAATAGTCATAAGACAGGGTGAACATCTTATAATGATACATCAGAAGGACATAACACTCATCAATATATATGTGCCATGTGAAGGAACATCAACACATAGGAAGTCTCTATTAAGATTTAAAAGGAGACATGAGCAGCAACACAATAGTAGCTAGAGACATCAAAACCCCACTTAGGTCAGTGGACAGGTGAACCAAACAGAAAAACAAGGACACAACAGCCTTAAATAAGGAATTAAACCAACTGGGTTTAACATTTATGGACCACCATACCTGAAAAAACGTGAGTACACGTTCTTCCTAAGTGTACATGAAACATTCTCCCTGATAGACTAGTGTGGGCACAGTGCCCAATGACAGATGAGTAGATTAATAAGATGTGGTACATGTACAAAATGGAATACTATTCAGCTATAAGAAAGATTAAATCTTGACATTTGCCACAACATGATGGAAATGGAGTGGATAATGCTAACTGAAATAAGATAGAAAGAGGAAGTCAAATATGGTATGATTTCACTCACATGAGGAATATAGAGAAACAAAACAAAAGAGTAGTCAAAACTAAACCAAAACTTTTGGGGGAGAAAAATGAGTTGCGTATTATGCAGAAACCTTGTGTTGGCAAGAAGCTTCACTTGTTTTGAGAAGAGATAGAAGACCATGTGGACTGGAGTCAGAAGAGGAAAAGGAGACATTCCATAGTTAGGATTGCAGAATAGGAAGCCAAGAACCAAGTCTCAGATAATAAATATACTAAATTTTGTGGGCTACGTGGTCTGTGGTAACTACTCAACTCTGCTATATTATAAAAGTAGCCACAGACAAATGTAAATGAATGAAACTGGGTGTGTTCCAAATTCTATTTATGGATGCTGAAATTTGAATGCTTACAACTTTTGTGTTTTGTAAATACTGTTTTATTATTTAAAAATATGAAAACCAGGGTGAATATCACTGAAGAATCAGTTTGCCATCTCCTGTTATGGACTTACATTTCCTATTCTTTTAACTCTTTATGCTCTACTTCTTCAGTGATACTTAGTTCTGCCATCACATTTTTCTTCAATTGTCAATAGTTTTTTCCCAATTCTCCGATAAAGGTGTGATTAATACTAAATAAACAATGGTAGTATCTTTTTCTATTATTTATCTGAGTGTTCCATCTTCCATGTGATAACTGGCATTACATGACTGACCCATTCTATATTTTAATACACAGGCTTAAAAAAACGAATAATTTTGTATTTTTCCTATTTAATTCTTTTTCCCTAAGGGTTATATGTGGTGCTTTCTTCTTTGAAACTTCATACTGAGTTTTTCATCTTTTCTTCACTTCATAATAATTCTTATAAAATTTAATTCTGGCATTCAAAATTAAAAAATAGTAGACATCAGAAAAACAAAAAGTGTCCATATAATTTGAGAACCACAAATCTAACATTCTGACTAGAAACGAAATTTCTAGTTAATTTCTTGAAGTGTGGCATTCAGTCTGCTGTCCCATGAGAT
The DNA here is from genome assembly GCA_004024925.1 of Scalopus aquaticus. Taxonomy (NCBI): domain Eukaryota; kingdom Metazoa; phylum Chordata; class Mammalia; order Eulipotyphla; family Talpidae; genus Scalopus; species Scalopus aquaticus. The sequence continues at coordinate 81,297 of PVIJ01001555.1, forward strand.
GCTGGAAAACATTATGTAGTGGAAATAGTTCACACACAGCTGATTCAGATTTCATCTGATGCTTACTAGGTATATGATATTCTACGACTTATTATCTTGGAACCTAAGTTTTCTTGAAGCATGCCAAATATTTAGTCAATGTATGGAAATTCCATTCCACCCCTCTTTCTCTTAAAAGTGTTACCTTTTATCACGTGAAAGTAGCTATGTTTTAAAGTTTGGGAACAAACATTTGGTAATGGTGAGGTTTTTGGTATTGGCTTTAACCTCATGCAGATAGGAGTTAAAATAAAAATTAATATGTCCAAAATGAACCAATATATATTTAAAAGTAAAATAGACCATAAATAAATATCTGTACTTTTTACTAATATTTCCTTTGCCTTATTTTTTACTTCTGGAAACTTAGGTCTGACAGTTCTCTGGAAGATCTGCTTAAGAGTGGACCTCACCCACCTGCAACTTCTCAGGTTTTATATACTGGTAGCCCAGTAGCCACACTTTCTAAAGTAATTACTAGGTAGGGTTTTTCCTTCTTAGTATGCATAAATTTTAATACTGGTGGTGAAATTAAATACTAAAACAGTTTTACTAAAAATAAAAAGTAAGCATACATTAAAATATTGACATCATTAATATATAAATAGAAAGCTTGGCACCCCATCTCAGAACTGCTTTACACAATTTTTGTTTTCATTATTTGTTTAGAATCTCAGTTCCAATGTAGAGTCAGGAAATATAGCCTTTTTTTCACTGAGATTTGGAAAGAAACTTTTTTAGTTTGTCATAAGTCTACTTTCCTGGATTAGAGCATTCATCTCTAAAAAGGTATATTCAGTTTAAATAGTTCTAATAAGATTTTGTTGGATTCTGCTAATACTAAGTTCTTTTACATTATCATGGTCAAATTCATTATTGTTTCCTTTTTCCCTATAGGAGAAAAAGGTAACTTAGCTGCTTCATTTTTTAGCTGCTTTTCTTACAGACTTAAGTTTCTAGTTATTATTTGCTGGTTTAGTATTTCTCAATATCTGCAGGGGATTGGTTTCAGCATTCCCTACAGATAGACCAAAATCTACTGATATTCAAATAATTTATATTAAGTGGTCCAGTAGGTGCATATTACCTACATATATCCTCCCATATATTTTAAGTCATCTCTAGATTACTTACATAAGCATATCTCAGAGATACTGTGGGTTCAGTTCCAGACAGCCAGAGTAAATTAAATATCTCAATAAAGTGAGTCACATTTTTTGGTTCCCCAATGCATAGAAAGTTATATTTACACTATACTGAGGCTTGTTAAGTCTGTGAAAGCAGTATGTCTAAGAACAGTATACCTACTTTCATTAAAAATTACTTAATTGCTAAAAAATGCTAACAGCCTCAGACCCTCCAACAAGTCGTAATTTTTTTGTTGGTGGAGGTTCTTGCATCATTGTTGATGGCTGCTCACTAAACCAGGTGGGAGTTGCTGAGGTTGGGGTAGCCATAGCAATTTCTTAAGACAGTGAAGTTTGTAACATCAGTTGACTCTTCCCTTTATGATAGATTTTTTTTGGCAGATGTGATGCTGTTTGATAGCATTTTACTCACAGTAGCTCCTCTTTCACAATTTGAGTCAGTCCTCTCAAACCCTGCTGCTGTGTTAACTAATGTTATGTAATCATTTAAATTCTTCGCTGGCCTGTCAGTGAAACAGAACATACTCAGTTATTAATTTAGCTTGTTCTCTTATATGGGCACATTTCATGGCATCCCTGAGTAATTGCAATAGTAACATAACAATCACTGACTACATATCACTGTAACAGGTGTGATAACGAAAAAGTTTAATGTATTTCTAGAATTATCAAAATGTGTCACAGAAACACCTAGTGAGTGTGTACATACTGTTGGAAAGTGATGCTGATAGACTGCTCGACACAGAGTTGCCACAGACCTTCAATTTGTATAAAACTTGATCGCTGCATTGCACAATAAAGCAAAGCACAGTAAAATGGGGTATGCCTAATATATAGTCAATTCTATGTAAACAGTTATATTGTGAGTTTAGGGAATTATGACAGTTAACTGCAGATAGTCACTGCAGATGCACCTTTCGTGGGTCTGACTACAGAGTGATTCAGTCTTTGGTTGGTGTAACCTGCACATGAGAGCCGGTTATACGTCTTCCAAATAGCCATTGCTTCAAAATGCAGGGTTAATTGAGAAATTCAAAGCTGAGTCACTTAGAAACTTCCTTGTTCCACATGGCATGACATTCATCTCCCCTTCTCTGACACTGAGAGTATCATTCTTTTCTCTTTCCAGCCCCCATTCTTTTCTGACCAGTCACACAGCTTTTAAAACATAGCCATATAATCCAGTTACAGACTTGCAAAGAAATTATACTTAACTGTGTATCAAAAATTTTTTGATAGAATTACTTGCCATTGTGTCTTTAATTTGTCTTCAAGCTATAAAATTATAGCATATAGAACTGGGAATAATAGGTTATCAGATTCTTCTGACAGGGAGAAAAAACTTTGTCAGCTCTCATGGTTTAATAACTTAGGTTGAGCTTGGAACGTAATTACTTTGTGTTAGAGGTGGTTACTGTCACAAATTTTGAAAAAAGTGGTCATAGTGTAGTGAGGATATTCATTAATAACCTCCATGTAAAATGAGGAAGACACTGCAAGTTTACATTATGTATTTTAGACTTTTTTTTACTTAATTCTTAAATATAGAAAAAATTAAGATGTATGACAAATATCAACATAGAAATCAAAGTGAAAATGTCTTAAGAATCTTGTTTTGAGAGAGTAAGGGTAACAAGACTTACCAATATTTAAAAAAACCAATTCCAATTTGATAACTAATTGGGGCATTATTGCAGTCCTAATGATGGAATGTTAGTTTCTGTCCAGGTGCCTGATCTTTCCTAAAGTAGCCAGGGTAAATATTTATTATTTTAAGAAATAAGAGCTCTGAAGATAAAATTTCATACCAGCCTTTTTAAACCATAATGGAACTAACTGGAAATAGAATTACAGAATAGCAGAGAAAGTGATGTTGTAGTCACATTCAGTGTAACTGCTATTTACTTTACAAAAGTGCTTGCCTTCTCCGAATAGCTTTTCTCCCAATATTTTCAATAGTTATTTCTTGTTCATATTAATATGTATTGCTGCTTCTCAATAGGCAGCTGGTTGAACCTGCCCCTGAAAATCACATCTCATTAAAATGTCAGTCTCTGGGTATATGTTACCTTTAAGGTAAAACACTTTATGTAAAGACATTTTTTTTTTTTTTTGTAAAGACATTTTGGGGAAAATCTAACTTCCCTTTTTTCTGCTTGTAGAAATTTAGACTAATATAATTTAGACTAATAAATCTAAACATGAAGATTTTAGATTTATATTCTACTTATTTGTTGACAAATTAATCTTTAAATGTTTGTTATCTGATTTTGATTTAATTGTAAAGGCATTAGAGATATGAACTTACATATATTCAAAGATGTTTGTGTCTCAAAGATAATTTTTATAATGGTTAATATATCATTTTAATTTGAGAAATAGCAACAGTAATAAATAACCTGATGTCCTATGATACTTGACATTTTGTAACTTAATATTTAAATATTAAGATGGTTATTCTCATCTTTATTATGTTACCTAATCTTACTGTCCTTTTGTTTTCTGTTTTCCTTTCCCTACCTACCAACTTAAGTAGCTCCACAAGAAATGTGGTGACAAGTTCTTTGGAAGGTTTTCGCAACTTTTCTACCTCCCCTTCTCCTGCCAGATACAGTGCTGCAGTCCTGAGCAGTGCAGCCGCTACTGTGTCTGCTGTTATTGCTGCAAAAACCAGGTAGAACAACATGCGCAGTGTGTGTCTGATCGGATCCCAACAGTTTCTATTGTCTCCCAAGTCACTTCAAAGGAAACCTAATCACTTCAAACATCACAGCTGTAGTACCAGGTCTTAGTTGTTTTGTGGATATTTTATCCTGCATATAACTATATACATCAGTGTTAAGAACTGATTTTTCTTTAAGTCATCCTTGTATTTCTTTTCATTGCTTACCATTGATAATTCTCAGTTATGTGGATTATTGCATATTGTATACCTCTTTATTTTGGGGTATTTATGAATTTTTTAGTTTTTATGTATGTAACAGAATAAAGGATCAATGAGTATTTTAAGTTGTTAGATTTTTTTCCCTCTCATAACCTACATTTGAGAGTGAGCTAAAGTCTTAAGTATTTTTTGCAATACCCCTCCCAAACCCTTCCAAAGTAAAATCTTTTTATTTTTGTGCGGTTTGTCTTTTTATAGCTTTAATGATTTCTCAAGGGTGTTTTGATCAATTTTGGTGAAAATTTAATCACTTCTGTTGTTCATGAGTGAAATAGCATAATATATAATGGAGTCTTAGATCTTTTCATTCTCTTACTACTGCTGTTTTCTCTTTCAGTATGTCTCTTTCACCTTTTCTCTGGAAACGTTTCAAATCATATGTTATAAAAACTACCTTCTGCTATTAGTAATGTAATTTTCTGACTTAAAACTCTTTCTAAATGCTCACCAGGCTGTCCAGTCCTGAAAATTATCACTCACTCCTGGATGCACTTTGCATCAGCCCTGTTTTCAAGCCTCTAGCTTTTTCATATCTCCAGTCCTCAAGAAAATCAACTGGTTCTATCGCTATTAAGGAAACAAGGTACTGTCGGGTTGAATCACAAGTGGTGGTGCTGTTAAAGATGCTGCTTTTTGTAATAACCACCATGTTAACAAGCCTGATAAGAAAACTCTTGAGCTGATATGTGTCCAGTTTTAAATTAACTGTAATTTCAGTGCACAAGGCGTATGTGCAAATTTATTTTGTGTGATTATTAACTCACCTTTTAACCCTTTGTGACAGCTTTTATTATTACGCTTGATGTTTGGTATATAATTCTCAAGTGTTCATGTTATAATACAACCCTATTTTGTATTATACAGATGTAGCTATACTAAGTAGTCAAATGTTTAGTAACATATATTTTGAAAACCTGAAAAAGTAATAATGATTTTGGTTACTATCTTTTTTTTATTTTTCATTGAAGTAACATTGCATTATAACATTGTGTTTGTTTATGTCATAAATCAATATCTGTTATTTACTAGATTCAGTTTACACTAAAAGTCCTATTCCTTCCTTCACTCTACAGTTGACCTCTTTTATTTCATTAATCCACCATCCTTTCCCCTTCCCTTTTGGCCATCACTAATTTCATCTTAACATCTAAAAGTTTGTTTTTGCTTTATTTAATTCATTTGTTTGTTTTGTTTCTTTATGTACCACTTAGGAGTCAAATCATGCCATTTATCTTTCTCCATCTGAGTCATTTCAATAAGCATAGTTCCCTCGAGGTCCATCCATGTTGTTGCAGCGGGCAAGATTTTATCTCATTTTATAACTGAATGAATATTCCATTGTATATATATATGCCATATCTTCATGACTGGCTACTATCTTATAGTTCTTAAATGTGAATATTTTCTTGTACACACAACTTAATTTCTACCATATCTGGGAAATGCTGAAACATGAAAATTAATTTTTCTCCTGAAGTTAACTATTATATAAAAGTTATTAGGCACAATATAAAAACAAACAAAAATTCCAAGTGTTTACTAGAGGTAAAATCTTATTAAAGTAATTATATAAAATCATTTCTAACAGAGGAGCATAAAATTAATGGCAGAGTGTACAACTGTGACTATAGTTAGTAAAATCCTAATGTGAATTGACTGCCTGTTGAACATAGTTTGTATCATCTCCACTGATGTGGAGATTTTTTGATATGCCTAATTATAATTCTGGGTAACTTTTAAGGGAGGTGTTTAAATAGAAAGAGAAATATGATAGTATATTTTACTCTAAGAAAAAAAGAAACCTGAAACAATTTATATTTGAAGACCTAATGATAAGTTCTAAAAGTGCTTTCCAGAAAAGTGCTTATGTATATACACACAGAGGTATACATGCTCCTTTTTTGGTAGGTGCTGACTTTTTGTAGGTACTCACCTTTTATGAACTGACTGAAGTTTTCTGTGGACCCATCGAGCAAGTGTTAGTAATAGTTATCATTACTTTTTATTAACAGCAGTAGGGCACAAACAATTTATTTTGATATTTGGAAAATAGTTCTTGACAATGTAAGTTAGTTGACATTATATTAAGCAGGATTATGAGGTTTCCTGAGGAATGTATTAGGAAGAAATAGTGAGGGAGAAGGATACCAACAATAGTAGTTGGGACAGTGTCAGAGTATCATACTCCATTTGCTTTTGTATTAACAGTAATCATTAAAATTATAATAAAGTATGATATATAGAATACTTTCTTCTTTCCATTATGATGTATAAAATTTTGAATTTTCGTAAACTAACTAAATTATTTTCTTTAAAAAATACAAAACAGGGCCTCCCTGGTGGTGCAGGGGTTAAAGACACAGTACTATCAAGCTTTCTCCAGCCACTGCAGCATGAGTTCTATCCCCAGCCAGGGAGCTAACCCACATGGCACAGCAGACCTCTCCTGTCTCACCCGCTGCTCCCCTCAGCAGTGTATTTCAGTAGATCTGCCTGTTTTGCTCTCCGCTATGTCTCTGGTGAATCCTCTCACCCCCTGCACTCCTGGCCTATACCCCAGTTCTTGTAAGCATAAAGAAATAAATCTTTAAAGAAAATACAAAACAATTTTCTTATAAACAAAGAAATCTGGAAGGAAGGAGGCTTATGACTCCTGCATGTCTACGTCCTTTTATGGAGTTCTGATGCAAGGATTCTAAGATAAAAAGTTGCTTGTAATTATAGACATGCCAGAAAAATTCCTTCCCTACGGCTTTGGAGTCTGTGTATTAGTATATCTATTTTTGGTAAGATTTTAGCTAAGAATTGCTTAGCTTAAATATTGATCATTAAACCTATGATATATAGTTGAGTTTTCAAAATTTACATATGTAAGAGGAAAGTAAGTTACTCTCAAGAATATTCTTCGGTTTTCCTTTGAAAATAGGCTTAAATTTGTTACCTATCTGCAGGTGAACTTTAGTTGTTGAGAAAGATATAGACCTTTGGAAAAAGAATGTAAATTTAAGATAAAGCGTATTTTGACCCTGAAAATTAATATTTTTTTTTTCTAAGTTCAGTTTTGTGGTGGTTTTTCTCCCACAGAAGTTAGTATATGATGGGCTATTTGTGTGACCCATTGCACATTGTCTGTTTTTCCTTTTTTTTTTTTAAAGATTTATTTATTTATACATACAAGCTGGGGTATAGGCCAGAGGCGTGGGGCGGCGAGAGGGTTCACCAGAGACAGAGTGGGGAGCAGAACAGGCAGATCAGAAGTACACTGCTGAGGGGAGCAGCAGGCGAGGCAGGAGAGGTCTGCTGCACCATGTGGGATTCTCCCTGGCCGGGGCGTCGAACTCGCATTGCGCGCTGCCGACAGCTCCACAGCGCAGCGCTCAACCGCTGCACCACCAGGGAGGCCCCTGTTTTTCCTTTTTTTACCCTCCGCTAAACCGCCATGCCCATACCCCATCTGCCTGCCTCCCCCATCCTCTCCACCCTAAGTTCAGTTTTGAAAAGAAATCTTTGTCCTATTATATTTATCTCTGTTTTCAGTTCTTGATACATGAAGCAAAAAACATTGGTATTTTTGACATGGAAATTATATTATTTTGGCATTTTGTTTCAGTTCTTGTCAGATTATAGGCAGCCTATGTTACATTAGGATTTTACTAGTCAAAATTACCATATTTGATTCTTAACTTCTGTGGTATTGGCCAAGGGTATTTATGGATTTTCTCTAGTTTGCTCAGTGGACTATTATAAAGCATTTAGGTATTGTTATTGCTTAGCATTTAGGTATTCTTTAAGCAATTTAAACTTAGAAAAAAATATGGAGCATGATATCAGCAATAAGATATAGCAGTCTAACTTCAGTAATCATGCCAGTTGATAATAGTCACTCACTAATTTTAGGCTTTTTTGTTACTAGTGATTATTGATGACATTTTATTTCTGAATATAAGGTAATATAGCCTATGACTATTAATTTCTTAATGTTTTGTACAGGATACCTAATGTTTGTGTTTTCTTTAAAATACTAGCTAATAATTGAAAATTAGGAAAAAGACCTGTTAGATTTTTAGACACTTAGGCATCATATATTCAGATATGATTGTTAGAATAAAACCTCATATCCCATTACTACATTAAATGTTTTCAGTAAGTAGACATCTATTTCCCCAGAGAATATCGAACTGCTGATAAATCCTGAATTTAAACATACGAAATAACTTTATTGCTAATAACTTAGATTTTTATCAGTTTTTTATAATCTACTCTATGTCCTGTTTATCTAAAGAGTCCTGTTTAAGGTTTATGTGTAAGCATTCTGTCACTTTCTGTGCATGATAAAAATTGGTAAGGTGCTTAAATATTTCATTGTATGTTATAACATCAAGCAGGTTTTAGTCTTTCATTAACCCAAGTAAAAATGAATAAAAGAAGGTGATGTCTCTTACACTTATATTGAGAGAATAGGGAATGGTACATAAAGAGAAAATAAAATTTTTCAAAACTGTTTAGGTTAGGAGGTGTTCTAATAAGACCCACTCAGCATATAGTTGTTCCCATGACCAAGAATATAAGGCACAATTAGCAAGGGAAAAATTCTGTGGACTCATGACCAAAAGGAAAGAGAGTCAAGCTTCTGAGTCCTTCCCGTGCAGTCACACAGAACAAGCTTAACGCTGCAGCTATGAATTTTCACAAAATGTGCTAAGTGTTGTCTATCAGAGAAGTGCATTAGAAACTCAGTGCATAAGTCAAGGGGTTTTTTGGACAGGAGGAGAAGAGGGGAATCCCTGACATAGATATCTGCCAATTTCATATAAAAATTCCATACTCAGAAGGAAAGCAAGTGATTAATATAAACCAGATTGTTTATATAGTTTAGGCACAGTGCACCACCCTTTTCTATCACTATCGGAAATATTCACCAGCAAGTTCCCAAATGCCAGTCACTGGCCAATCTTGCAAGCAGGCCTTCCAAAGGATACTCACCCTCAGGCTTACTTTGGCAGGTTTTTTTTTTTTAATTTTATACATACAAGCTGGGGTACAGGCCAGAGACGTGGGGCGGTGAGAGGGTTCACCAGAGACAGAGTGGGGAGCAGAACAGGCAGATCAGAAATACACTGCTGAGGGGAGCAGTGGGTGAGGCAGGAGAGGTCTGCCACACCATGTGGGACTCTCTCTGGCTGGGCATCGAACTCGCTGCCGACAGCTCCACAGCGCAGCGCCCAACCGCTGCACCACCAGGGAGGCCCCCTTTGGCAGGTTTTATCCCAGATTCCAGGGGCATTGGAGAAATAGGAACTCTTGTTCATTTGGTATTATGGTGGACATGAGGAAATTTTAAAACTATTTTCAGTTAAATAATCTCAACCTCAACAACAAATTGAAGATCTTTACTGAAGTAATCAATATAATATTCTCTTTTCATTGATCTGTTACCTCAACAATGATTTCAGTCATTCAAAGGAACTGAGCTTCTGTTCATGGGATTATTTAAGCAACTAGTTAAGTTAAATTGGGATGTATTATTGTTATCGTTGTTTGTGTTTTAATTCACTTGATAGATACAGTTAATCCTTGAAGAGCAGGGGCTTTTCCTGTGAAGGTTCACTTTTATGTGGATTTTCTTGTAAGCAAACTGTAAGATATGGTATGGCTAAACAAAGTGTACAGTATTGTGAATATATTTTTTGATTTTTTTCTCTAGCTTTATTATAGGAATAGTCTATAATTCATATAGCATATAATGTTTTATATATATATATAATGTGTTATATAATGTGTTATAGTGTTAATTGACTGTGTTATTGTAAGCCTTCCTAATCAACACAGGCTATTGTTAGTTAACTTTTGGGTACTTACATATGAACTTTTCACTGCACGGGGTAGTCAGTGCCCTTAACACCAGTGTTGTTCAAGGGTCAGCTGTATCCATTGCTATTGCATCATTACAAAACACTTGTATTATAGTTTAAACTACCTAAAGTTTTTGGTTGGGGGTGGAGTGAGAAGTTTGGAAATCACGGTATATAATTATGAATAACAAATAACTGGGTGGTAAAAGCTATTTGATCATCTTAATCTATATCAAACATCTGTGCAATGAAATAGCACAGATAAGGCCTCCAGTTAAGCAAATAACCAGTTGGGAGAAGAGAATGGTAATTTTGCCTTTTGTTTTCCTGTTTTATCGACACAGAACACCTGCCATTCTGTAAGGCTGGGAAGTTGACTCTTGTTTACCACTGTGTGGCCAGTGCATAGCTCATTTATGGCATATAGTATGTACTTAGGTATTTATTGAATGAATGAGTGACTGAGTATGTGAGTGAAAACAGTAACTGGTGAAATGTACCAGAGAACATCTCTGAGATAGTGGGAGAGAGGAAAGGAACATCAATGGCAGGATTCACCAACAATTTATTTTATTCTAGATGACTCTTTTGATATGTTGAGATAGGAATAGGGAGACTAAATTATTTTTTTAATTGTGGTAACATTGGTTTACAACACTGTGTGTGATGCAGAGGTATAGGTCCACACTCCTTCAAATGTGTGTTATCATACCACACCCTCTACCTAGGCACTTCATAGTGCTCCATCATATTTCATTGGACTACCTCCATACTTTGCTCCCCACTCTGCCCTTATCTTCTAGTAGCCTCAGTTCCACAGTTAGAGTTCTAGAGTTTATATTAGCTTGGTTTTGTCTATTCCTTTATTTTGTTCTCTGTGATCCACGTGTAAGTGGTATCTGGTAAAAATCATCTGATATCTGTCTCTCTCCTGGCTTTATTCACTCAGCAGTATCAACAACAGCCAATATTACTGCAGTGAACATGAGAGTGCATATATCCCTTTAAGTTAGTGTCTTTGCTTTTGTGCAGGGTGTGAGGTAGTAGTCTAGCTTCATTTTTTTTGCATGTGGCTGTCCAGTTTTCCCAGCACCATTTATTGAACAGACTGTCCTTGTTCCACTGCATTTTCTTTGTTCCTTTGTCAAAGATTAGTTGTTCATAGATATGTGGCTTTAATTCTGGGTATTCTATTCGGTTGCATTGGTCTTTCTGTCTGTTTTTGTTCCAGTACCATGCTGTTTTAATTATTATGGCTCTGTAGTATAGTTTGAAATCAGGGCGTGAAATTCCTCCATTTTCTTTCTTTTTAGTTAGTAGGGCTTTAGCTATGCGAGGTTTTTTGTGTTCCATATGAATTTCATCAGTAGTCGATCTATTTCTTTGAAGAATATCATTGAGATTTTTATTGGAATAGCATTGAATCTGTAAATTGCTTTTGGTAGGATTGCCATTTTGATAATGTTAGTCCTTCCAATCCATGAACAAGGGATGCCTTTTCATCTTCTTGTATCTTCTTCTATTTCTTTCAACAGAGTTTTGTAGTTTTCTTTGTATAAGTCCTTTATGTCTTTTGTTAGATTTATTCCCAGATATCTGATTTTTTTGGTTTCGATTTTGAAGGGGATGGATTTCTTAATTTCTTCTTCTTCAGATTGAGTGTTTGCATAGAGGAATGCTACTGACTTTTGTGCGTAGATACCACCTCACACCTGAGAGGATGACACACATTAAAAATACAGGCAACAACAAATGCTGGAAAGGATGTGGGAGAAAAAGGAACTCTTCTACACTGCTGGCGGGAATGTGAACTGGTCCAACCACTATGGAAAGCTGTATGGAGATTCCTCAAACTGCTAAACATGGAGCTCCCATATGACCCAGCAATACCGCTTTTGGGAATTTACCCAAAGGACACAAAAACACTAATCCGAAAGGATACATGCACCCATATGTTCATTGCGGCACTATTCACAATAGCAAAGGAATGGAAGCAACCCAGATGTCCAAAAATAGATGATTGGATCAAGAAGATGTGGTACATATACACAATAGAATACTATTCAGCATGGAAAGAAGATAAACACATGCAATTTGCAGCGACATGGATGGAATTAGAGGGGATCATACTCAGTGAAATAAGCCAGAAAGAAAAAGAAAAATATCGAATGGTTTCACTTATAACAGGTCTATAGGGAAACCAAATAGGAGAGAGACACTCAGAGGGAGGGGGGAGGGGAGGATAAGGGCACAAAATGGAATAGAAAAGAACACAAGGGACCATGGAGATGGATCACAGATGAATTGGTAGTGGGCTACCCAAGGGGAATACAAAATGTAAAAGACATAAATAACAATAAAAAAAAAAAGTTAGTGTCTTTGCATTCTTCAGGTACATAACCTAGGATACCTACAAATAGGATTGGTTGATCATTTGGTAGATTTATTTTAAATATTTTGAGAAACCCCCATACTATTTTCCATAGGCCCTAGGTATTTAGTCTGTATCCCACAAACAATGTATGCCTGTTCCTTTGCTCCATATCCTTGAGAAAGCTTGCTTGGTCTTTCTGATATGAGTTGTTCTCACATGGATGAAGTAGTACCTCACTTTGGTTTTGATTTGCATTTCCCTGATCATAAGTAATGATAAGTATGTTTTCTTGTGCCTATTGGCTCCCTGCCCAGTTTTTTGATTGGGTTATTTGTGTGATTGTTGTTGTGAAGTGTGAGTTATTTGTAGATTTTGGATTTTACTCTTGTTGGATATATTATGTGCAGACATTTTTGCTCTTTTGGTAGGGTGTGTTTTCATTTTAATGATAGTTTGTTTTTTGGATTTTTCCCCCTGTGCAAAAACTTCCTTTTCATTTAGTAGCATTTGTTTATTTTTGCTTCTGTTTCTCTTGTTGTTGGAGTCAAGTCTGCAAAGATACTCCTGAAGCCAATGTTGTAGACTGTCTTGCTTATTTTAAAGGTTTGGCTGTATAATTTTTTTCAACAGCCTAATATCTCATGATCTTTTAAAAAGATCTTCCAAAGTATTGAACATATGTAACCTGATTCCTTTTCATTTTACTTAGTCATGGTTTTATAGTTTTTTAAAAATATATATATCATTTAATTACTGTTTTTGTTTTCCTTAGAGATAGAATACATTGAGAAAAGGCAGTATCACTACGAAATTTGATTGCTACCACTTCCCTAAAAATGTTTTCTTACTTTATTTCCAGCAACACCCAGGAGCCTTCTCAGCAGCTGACTCCAACAATAGCCTCAGCACACAGCATGCCTGAGAGGTCAGCGTCCTCCAGACCAGGCGTGGCTGGTCTCCCCGCTGCTGCTGCCTTCAAGCCTGTAGGATCCACTGGCGTCATCAAATCACCAAGCTGGCAACGGCCAAATCAAACAGGTATGCCAAAGAAATCTCCTGCTTTTTGTTTTTCAGAAGCATAACTATGAAATTGTGTTTTAAGATATATGATAAAATTCACTGGTGTAACCCTTTCTCAACCATATACATTTAAAAAAGGACTGCACAACATAGCTAGAGCAGGTTTTCTCTCTATGAAATGTTTTACTGCATTCTCTGTACATTTAATAAAAATGCCAGTTGTTGTTATAATTATGGAATTGGACATTTCCTTGTTTTCCAGGCTACTCAAAATGCTTATGTTGAATTGTAAATCCTGGGCCTTATTAACAGACTATATTATTGAAAGGTTATCCTTAGAAATGCTACATTTTAGTTTTGAGTATAGATACAAAATAGCAACAACAACAGAATCATATATTACTGTCAAATAATTACTGATGAAAGATTCTTTTACTCCTTATCCTCTGAAGAATTAAGAGACAGTACTAGAAGAAGAACATAACAGCAACAAGGGAATAGTTTAGTGGTTCTTGTTCATTTCTACGATAAACAGCTTTAAATAAGTCTCTTAATTTCTTTAATACTCTGTTTTCTTATGTGTAAAATGAATGCAAACTAATTAATACCCTGTTTTCCCAACATGAACAATCTCTCATCACTCTCCCTGGGTAGTCTGTCATCCACATTGCTTTTACTACCTAGCTGCTGATAGTTTACAATAATCTCTCTTATCCTGAACTCCATGTACCCAAGCCTGTTGACCTACTTACTGGCACCCCAAATGCAGCATCTTTGAAAATATTACTTGTGCCTGGTAATGGTACATCCATCCAGTACCAAAACTAGAATGTAAGCTTGACACCCCCACCACACATTCTTACATACCTAACCCCACATGACGCTACTTCTAGTTTTTCTTTTATCTTCTTTGTGTTCAGAATCCTTGCCATCGCTAAGGCCTTTGTCATTACAAACAACTTGTAAGTAATTTCCCTACCTCCTCACCCCTTCCATCTGATCTCCACACTTCAAAATTTACCAAAATCACTATCTTGCTGTAGATGCTTTCCTGTGTCTCCTCCCATTCTTTAACATCTCATTTAAGTCCTTTTTCATTCTGGCCTCTGTTAAGTTCTCAGTCTCATCTGTTTGCAGCTCCTTAGTTACCATCTGAGCTGTGTTCTTACTAAAGCAATTTCAGTTACTGAGACATGCCATGCCACCAGTTTTTGGAAGTCTGTGTCCTCAATATAGAAGAAACTTTCATACCTAGCCCTTTCTGTAATTCTAGTCGTTCTTACGTTTATTGGGATAAGATTGATTGTATGTATACAGTTGCTTTTTAAAATATGGTAACTTCTAATGTTTATCATTTGATATTAAAAGATTTTTAAAGTTCTAAGAGTGAACTTTCATGTAATTAGGAAGCTTATTTATTTTTATTATATATAATGTTTTTAAAAAATTTTTTATTTAAGTAACATTTGGATAACCCCATCAAGTATTGTCACTATGGTGCATCCACTACCAAATCACCCAGAGTTTCACAACCATAGTCTATTGTGCTTATCTCTTTGTTCTTTCCCTTCCCCTTTGGAAGCTTCACTTCTATAGTCAGCTTTCAAGGTTTAGTCTTTTAAGCTTGTCTTTATCTGGCACTTAGTTTAGTTACTTTATATTTCATATATTAGTGACACCATCCAATATTTATCTTTCTCCTTGTGACTTTTTTCACTTAACATTATCCCCTCCATTTCCATCCGTGTTGCTGCAAATAGCATGAGTTTATCTCTTTTGATTGCAGAATAATATTCCAGTGTGTAAATAAATAACACCTTCTTGATCCACTCATCTATTTGGGGGCACGTTCCATAATTTATCAAGTTTAGTATAGTAAAGAGCGCTACAGTGAACATGGGAATGCAAGCTTCCTTTTGAATTAGTGATTTTGAATTTTTCAGGTAGATGCCTAGGAGTGGAATTAGTGGGTCATATGACAAATGCATTTTTAATGTTCTGAGAACCTCCATATGCTTTCCATAAATTGTGTTCTGAAGATTTTTACTCTCTGGGTGTTGTATTATTCCCCTGAGGACTCCTGCGCGGTTTGTTAGGTTTTTCCCTTCTCCCCAGTATTTGCCTTGGGTCCCAACTGCTGTAGGTATGACTTCCTCTGGGCATGGCTCCACAGCTTCATTGTCAGTGGTCTCACCGATCTGGGCAGGTAGCTACTTAGGTCTCATGAATGTTATGGGGCCTGAGGCCACACTTATTACCTCCCCTGACATGGGTTCTGGATACCAGATGTCTGGTAGAGTCTCAGAGGCTGTCACATGGCCCAGGGCCACTCTGGCACCACCCCAGTTTGAGTCGAGGGTTCCAGCTCTCTGGGTGGGCACTGGCAGAGTTCATTGGAAGTCACAGGCATCTGGCTACTCTGGCACCTTCCCTGGCATGGGTCCTGGGTTTCAGGGTCTGGTCAAGCACTGTCCATAATGTCTAAATATACTAGACACTAATCTTTACCTAATGTTAATAAATTTTCTTTAGAAAAATGCTATATGTATTACAACTTTTTTCACATTGTCAGTTTATATAGTTTGGAATTATTATTACATGTTACTATTTTCAAAGGAGCTAGAACTTTTGTTCTAGAGGGAAAGGGGATAGGCTTTTATATGTGATCTAGGCTAATTTAAAGCTAATACTATTTCATTACTTTAAAAACTTAAAATATTTAGACTGATTTCATTAGCCTCTGAATTTCTGAACTGTTAGATTACTTAGCAAGATCCTCTTCTCTTTGAGAAAAAATGCTAACACCCTAACCCATGTATTTTTATGTATTTACATTTATGTTAAGCTTATCTATGATGATAGAGATTTGCTGTAGTTATTTTGTATGTGTGTTAGAATCCAGAAAGTAACTTTCAGAAAAATTCCTTTGGTAGATAATTGAAAGGGAACAAAAGAATATTTACAAAAATAACAAGGAAAAGAATAAATTTATGAAATATAAAATAAAGGGAGGCATAAATTACATGTTTTGCTTTTGGAAATTAGAACTTAAGGGAAATTCAGGAACAAAATAATGACTTCTAAAGGGAAAAGAAGAAATTACTCTTGATGTGGAATTCCTGGAGAATACAGTTCAGCAAAAGCACCACAAGAGGGCAAAAGAACCCTTTCTTCTCATAGATTTAATTTGTTAAAGAAAAATTTAATGTGTTAAAATAACCAAAGCAAATCATGATGCATGTGTTTAAAATTTTAAATTTTATACTTTTTACAGAAAATATGTGATCTTAATTTCAGCAGAACCATAAAGGTATAAATATTATAATTAGTTAAATATAAAAAGAAATACATTTTGTAATTGTGAAGTCATAGTTGAATTACATCATGATGCTTAGTTCAAATCAGAAAATACTTGCATAACTCCTGCTGTTCTTGCTCCAAGTGATATAAAATGGCATGTAATGAATTTTCTGACAAGTAATAAAATGAATACAAAATTCCCAACCATTCTCATTCTTTTATTCTACTCTAGCCAATGATATACCACATTTAAAAAACAAAACAGAACCACCTCAAAAATCTACTTTTATTAGGGCCTCCCCAGTGGCGCAAGGGGTTAAGTCTCAGCACGATGCAGCTGTAGCCAGACACTGCAGCACAGGTTCGATCCCTGGCCAGGGAGCTAACCCACATGGAGCAGCAGACCTCTCCTGTCTTACCTACTGCTCCCCTGAGCAGTGTATATCAGTAAATCTGCCTGTTCTGCTCCCCACTTTTTCTCTAGTGAATTCTCTCACCCCTCATCCCCTGTATCTCTGGCTTCCACCCTAGTTCTTGTATGCATAAATAAATCTTTAAAAAATAAGTAAATCTACTTTTATTCTTTGACAGTTTCAAGAGCTTTATAATGCAATAATAAAGCTCTTTGATTTGGTGCATGATAGGTATTTCCTTAGGGGTTCTTATGTTCTTAACAATTTACCTCTGAAAACTACAGTGCTAACCAAAGGAATATAAAATCTGGAAAAGTGAGTTGCTGGACTAGTGTTGATAAAGATTAAGGCATGTGGCATTGCTTCTCACATTGAGAACTTTGGACTTTTTTCTCTTAATCACAGCTGTGCTCTAGGGTAGACAAAGGGCAAAATAGATTTTTGCCCCCTCTCATCCAGTCTCCAAAGAGTAGCTATTACTGGTAATATCACTCACAAATAATGCCTACAGTTGGATGGGATCAAAATCACTAAACTGCTGTCTGTGACTCACTTGGTTGGTTCTGAAGTCAGTTTAAGGGCTCATTTCTAGCATTTTCATTAAAAAATAGAATATAAAATATAAGAATATTTTAATATAGTACTTTGGCAGTTAGGGTAGATATGTGTTACAAAAATATGATCTTAGTTTACATTTACATATATAAATAAGTGTGAGTTTACATACATATGAACATGTTTTGGGGGTCAGTAGTTAAGGGTATTTTTTACTATATTTTCTAGGTTAAAAACTTTGAAAATCACTTATTTAAATAAGTGTTTAAGTTTGTCTATTGGGCATGACTAATATAGTTTTGAAATGGTAGACAGAAAAAATAGAAAACTTAATTGAAATAACAAAATTGAGATTTTAAGACTTATGAATGTATTTTGAGTTTGTCATGGATTTTCAAATTCTCCACTGACATTCTGACTTTAAATCTTACGTCATTTCGCTTGTTGTGTTACATCGCTCCAGAAGGCCTTACAGAAACAGAGAGATGCTATGCTAGATGATAAGTAGGATCCAGGTGAGCATATAACAATATTAGAGTTCAAATTGACCATATTTTTCTCAAATACATAGTTTCTCAGGCATGTAGACTGACAAGGAACTAAAATATTTTAGGTGCAAAATATTCATAAGTTCATAATCTGCATGAAAGTATTAAGGTAACAAAAGAAATAATAATCCAAGCTTGAGTTTTATGTAAGCTAGCAGTACTACTTCCTATCCTATTTGCCCTATGCCTTTGGTAGTTCTTCCGTAATTCATAGTTCTTCAGAAACATTCACATAATGTAGAAAAGCACATGAAAAGGTAAGATCCTTCTTGTTACTTTCCAAATCGAGAAGTTTGTAGTTTATTAACTTATATTTGAGTGCACTATATATGTCTAATAGATATTTTGATGTTTGAAACCTTCATTTGTATTTAATAAGAATATTTTTAAGATCTTTGTAAATTTGTTGCTATAAATATTTAAAAATGGTCCTATGTGTATATAAGTGACATAATTGTTCTGTAATAGTTCTTCTAGATTACCTTTATGTTATAAATACCAGATTAGGCAACTTTAGTTCATTGGACACAAGTATGTGGAGATACACACACACACACACGCACACGCACACACACACACACACACACACACACGTGTATATATTACTATCTTAGCAAATAAAGTCAGATGTTTTTCAGAAACCCAGTCTTAAAATCATGAAGAGCCATTATATGTTAGAAGTACATCAGTTTTTTAACTTTAATTTTAAGCAAAATGAAAATGACTAATTATTTAGACTATAAGTAGTGTTTTGCTAGATCAGACCTATTGTTCTTCGGACCCTATTTGCTGACTTTTCCTAGCTCTGAAGAATAGGAATACCTGCTCAGTGGGGTAAGAATTCAGAAAGCCAGAGATGGCCCCCCCGGTGGAGCATTTTCAGCCTTTAATTTCTTTATATATTAAAATAAGGGTCTAAAACTGTCCATTATAACACTGTTGTAAAGCTCAAGTGATCGAACATGCTGAAGTGCTTGGTACAAAGAGGGTACTCAAGAAAGGTCAAACTCTTACCCTTTAATTCATTTTAGTGGTAACATTAACAGCTTACACAATGTGAAGTGACTTCCCTAAATAAAGATGTTTTGGGTTTT
Organism: Scalopus aquaticus; assembly: GCA_004024925.1. Taxonomy (NCBI): domain Eukaryota; kingdom Metazoa; phylum Chordata; class Mammalia; order Eulipotyphla; family Talpidae; genus Scalopus; species Scalopus aquaticus. The sequence goes on from PVIJ01001555.1 coordinate 100,584, forward strand.
CTGCTACCCACATATTAAATGTTTGTCTTCCTAGCAGGTCTTCCTGTCCCTGTATGGCCTGTGGCAACTTCATTCAGCCTTAATTGGGAATATTGTTCCTCATGTTCCTTACAAAGAAGCCACACTAGAGCTTATGATTTCATACCATGCCTTGGGGATATACCTCTGTGCTTTGTACAAGCTCTTCTTTTATTTGAAATCCTTTTCCACCCTGACAATTTTGTATTAAATCTTTAAGATCAGATTTCATCTTTGTGAGCCTCTCCTGAGCCCTCCAAATAACACCTATTTTCTTTCTATGTTCCTATAAACTTTTAGGATTGCTTATTATAGCATTCATCATATTCATTTTAATTGTTTACACTATTTTTAGATCCCCATAAAGACAGGGACTAAGTCTTTTTAATCCCTTTTTTACAGCACCTAAACAATACCTGCCACAGTTTATGAGCCCTCGATAAATGTTACTAGTAAACCAGTGGGGTGGATAGTTCAGTTTGTTTTATTTTGGATATCTCTGTGTGATTTGAGGAATACATGGTTCATTTGCCAAGATATTTTCTTGCCCCTACCAGAAATGAAATTCGCACCACAGTCATTGAACAAAGGTACACCATGTACCAAAGCCTGCCATTAAAAACTACATATATTGCTTAAGGAGAAGTGAACTCCATTATCAAGTATTAAACTCCCATAAGACTTCAAAGTTGTGAATCTAAGCAGTCTTATAACTATATTGTATTATATATCCCAGCAGTTAAAGAAATTAGTAATAGATCTGGTGTCCTAGGTACAAATTTTTTTTTTTAAATTGGAATTTATGTCATATAAGCGACATAGCAGTGGAACACACACTGCTAGGGCTATTCACTTGTTTTGTCTCTCTGTACAAATTAACTGGGATGCAAAGAACTAGAAAATAATAAAAATCAGCAATAAAAAGGTACACGGAAGAGTTAGATCAGATTCCAAGGCTCAGGTTAGAAGGTGTGAAGAATCTGGATTGGTGGAGAGGGGAAAAGAGACAAAGCTGAGGTGGAATATGTATTTGTTTATAGTGTAGTCATATTCATGCAGGAATAAAGTGTTAATGTTTGTACTTAAAGTAAATTCAGTAAACACCCCTGAGGTATGTTTAGGAAGAGGCCAAGTTGGGGAGGGAACATGCAAAAGTATAAGAATGCAAAAACTCTCAGAGAATTTGACTTCTTGGAAAAAGGAGGAGTAGTTTGGTATGTTCAGGACTTAATGATCAGAAAGTAAGATTGACCAATTAGTTAGGGACCTGTTCCAAAAGGACTTTGAAAGTAAGAAAGTGGGGATTGATCTAGAAAGAAAGCTATGAATAGATTTGTAATTGGTAAGTGACAGGAAATTTGCATTATTAAAAGGCCATTGACTTCATTATAGTGATTAACATTGGAATCCTGGAGACTATTTAAGGGTTGTTGAGGTAATCCAGGGTAGACAATGTGATAATGAATATTACTGTGGGTACTGGTCATTGTAATAGGGGAATTCCTGGGACAAGAGAATATATTGTAGTTAAACAACGTTAATCTGACTGGGATCCCAGGGAGCTTGATTCCCCATAAAGTATTTATGTATCCTTTGTTAAAAAACAGCTAGTCGAGGGTTGTATTTGGCATGGAGAACTTTACTTGGTTCTGACTAAGTCAAACTAAGGCACACAAAATTTGTTGAGTATGTTCTAAGTGTTTTATTTAATGTGTAATTACAAAGTATAAAACTGAATTGCATCTTGTGTTGTATATGAGAAATAAATTAAAGTTTACTTTTATGATATAAATGGATCTAAACAAGTACATTTATTATCCCTAAAACAGTATTTTCTAAATTTTGACTTTTTCAGTTCTTTCTGGTTACAGTGAAATTAGTAGCTTTTTCATTATTCTCACTGCATTGCTTTGCAGGAAGCATGATCCATGTTGTGATAGATTTAAACATTTTAAGATGGAAAAGGGACTTTTTTCTAAACAAAAAAATTCTTGAGTCATATCGTTACCTACGTGAGGTTCAGAAAGCTTGAAGTCCACATGGATAAGCTTTAATTTCTTTTTTAATTATAGGGATCTTTTTCTTTCTCATTTTCTAAACGTGTTATTTTTGAAAGCATTTGTAATGATATTGAATAAATAGTTTGCAGTTCCCTATTAAGAAGATCATAAGCCTATGCAATGTTGGCTTATACTCAATTCTATAGAAAACAGTATATCTTTATTTCATAGAACCTAGGAAAATAAAAAAAAATACTTTGTTAGGTTTTCTTTCTCTGTGGTTTGTGTTTATCTATGCTGATATTTTTCCTTTTGCTGTTTTTCATTAGCAGTTACTATATCTTATTACAGTAATCCACCCCAGCCTTTCCTTCATTGTACATGCATACAACACCTTGCTTAGTCTTGTAGTCACAGATTTTGGCCGAAAGTTATTGAATTTCTTTGTTTTTCTTTTACCATTAAATGTGGCCGTGATAGCAGGCATTGTTCTGAGGAAAGTAAAGGCATTTATTTGTTTGGCATTTATTATGGTGACACATTCAGTACACCAGTAGTATTTTGTCATATAATACTAGATATGCTTCTGATACTCTTGGACAGTATCAACTTCTCTGCATTGCACTTAAGACACCATTTCATTTATATGATTCAGATTATATATAATCTGTAATACGTTACATACAAGTTTTTACTGGCAAGCTCCCTTTTTCTTTATGAATCACTTTAAAATATGTAGTAAAAAAAAGTTACAGCTCTTAATTGACAATCAGATTTGTGGAAACTGATGATTCTTCATTAAAAAAATATTTTGTGTTTTGAAGAAATGTAGTGCAAGTCAGTTGTAAATAGAAAAGTTGGAAGAAATCATTGGAAGACCTTTTTGGAATGTGGTAAATTGCTTTTGTTCAAATGAAAAAAGCGGAAAGACACAAACTTACTTTCCATAATGAATAATTAATTTTAGTGTGTTACACCCATCTTGGGGATTCTCACCATTACCATTTGGGCAACTGAAAATTATTAATATAAAAAGCCTTGAAGGGAAGAAAAAACCTCATTTATAGTGAAATGGTCGGTGTAATTCATTAGTAATAATAATTGTGTTATTTTATACTTACAAGTGTGGCTGGTTTTAAAAATTTGTGTTGAAGTGACTGGCATATAATAATTATGTTATTATACTTTTAATTTTTTAAAGTTTTTCTTCAGACTATATAAGATAATGCATTAAGATTTCAAAATGGCATCATTTTAGCAAAGTTAATAGTGTCTGAGAGAAGTCGAAAGAATTCCAGAGTCTTGTAATAATTTAAACCCAATTATTTTGACTAAGTTGTACATTTTCCTGTAACATACACTAGTAAATATATTTATGGAGTACTAAATATCCTAGGGATAATGTAGAAAGAGTTCTTGCCTTGCATAAGGAGAATAACTGGCAACTACTAAGATCGGAGTATTGATTCCTTATATCTAAACTCCATTTTTATTAAATTTCATTTTTAAAATTCAGCTATGATTCTAGCTAGCATGGTGCTTTATCATAGCCTGCCTCTAGCTACATTTTAACGGTAAGGAAAACTTATTTATTCACTATAGACAGAGTTTTGGAGAAATCTGATGTGTTCTTTATTTTTTGCCAAGGAAGACTCAAGTGAGATCTCATTAGATCAAAGTCTGAATGATATGCATTATAGTTACAAGTGGGTATAAAATCTATCTTTTATTTGAAGTCCAAAAGAGATAGGAGAGAGAAAGGAAATTACTGTTTCTACAACCATCCCAAATTTCATTTTAGGCTTTATGTTACAGTAATAAATTGAGATAACTAGATTTGCTTAGCTAGATGGATAGATTTATTGGTTCCATTTTTAAATTTTTATATGAATAAGTAAACTGCTACCAGTTGCTTATGTTTCAGCTTTTCTAATAATGTTTTATTGCCATCTGTTCCACTGCATTTTGACATCATTAAACTAAACAGTCATCTGTTCATAAAGGCCTGACCAGAGCTGTCCATTTTCAAAACCATGGTGTGAAGCATGTAAATATGCTCTCTTCATATAACAGATAGATTTTTGTTTAGAATCATGGTAGGATTCAGAGAGGAAAAAATAAAAGTAGTAACCATTAGCTGCCTTCTTTTCTTCTAAATGTCTTTTATTGGGATTTATTTCCATGTTTGAAACTTCCCAGTGTTGATGGAATACAGTCATAAAAGTGCTCTTTTTTCCCATTTTCCTTTCATCTTGAGATTAGAATAATTAGACTTTTTATAAAGGAAGATACCTGGATTTATTCACATGCTTTACATAAACAATTATTACCTCTGACAGCCTGTTGAGCTCACATGTGGGAGGGCTGGCCCCTAAGCTTCTTCCTGCATCTCCAGGCCACTGAGGTCGCATCAACCCTGTGGGGTTCAGTCCGAACCTCTTGGTATATATGATACTCAAGATGGAGTGGATAGTGCCTCTGGAGGTGGCCAATACCTTGCATCTGGTTGAAGTTTCCAAAGGGCCAATTCAGGAGTATGAGTGTGATAAGAACTATCTGAGGAAGATGCATCATGTGCTGCTGGAGATGAATGTCTCAGAGGGGACCCCACAACGCCCGACGTCTGGGTGTCTGTTCCTTATCAGCGGTGGTATACTCAACATGCTACTGAGTGATGAGGAAACCAAATTTCAACTGCCAGGCATCAGGTTTTTGTTCTGTGACCTGTTTATCTTTTTATGTATATCCCATTTGCTAGTTCTATTACATGTATGCCCAACTCTTATCCAGTGATATGCTAAAAACAGTGTTCTTGAGGTTGGTGTTGTTTTTTTCTCATTAAAGGTTTAAAGCCAAATATATATTCTTATTAATTGATACATATGATTTAAACTAGGGCATATCAAACTATGGCCCTTGGTCATATCAGCCCCACCACCTGTTTTGGTAAATAAAGTTTTATTGGAATACAGCCATTCTCATCTGTTTCCATGTTCTCGATAGTTCCTTTCCTGCAAGACAGTGTTGCGTAGTTGCAACATAAACCGTATGACACACTAAGCCTAAAATAGCTTCCCTCTGACCATTTACAGAAAAAGTTTGCCAAGCAATACCAGGTCTGAACCATAGCAATAAAAAAATATTATCTAATAATTCTGCACAGTAGATGAGGGATATGAGCACTCTGGACAGCACCAAGCCTAAGGTACTTTGATGACCTCTTTGCTTGTGACCAACACTGAAAAGAAGATAAACTCTTTGGGAGGAGGTGTCTTCTCATTGGGTTTCTCTTTTCATACTTTAGGAGTTCCTCGATCTAAAATACTGTGTGTATTTTGTAGGTAGTTGTGGACTGAATGGATACTTTATTTTTATTTATACATTGATGTATAACACTGTTTAGATAGCAGAAGTAAGTTTTCATACCTCAACAAACTGTTTATCTCACCATACCTACCACCCAATGTCCAGTCACATCTGCCATTTGTGCTCCATCTACTTATTCCCTCCTACAGACTTCCCTCTGGTAACCACCATTCTATTGTCAGAATCGAAGTTTGTTTTGTTTTATTTGTTCATTTACTTTTTTTCCTTTATATTCCACAAGTGAATGAAATTATATGGTATTTGTTCTTCTTTGTCTTACTTATTTTACTAAGCCTCATCACCTCAAGGTCCATCTATGTTGTCACGAATAGCAAGATTTCATCTTTTTTAATGACTGAGTAGTATTCCATTGTGTATATATGTACCATGTCTTCTATTGGATATGTCTCTCTTTTAGCTATGTAAGCTTTTATGCCAGTGTGTAATAATAATACACATTTATGAAACATTTTTACACATTCAAGGAACTATAAGTAAACACTCTTACTTACATTGCTCATTTAACCGTCTCACACTTTGAGGTACTATTATAGCAGATAATAGATGAGGAAAATAAGACCCAGAATATTTCTAAGGCCACACAGCTAGAAATTATTAGAATTAAGACCTCAAGTATAAACATTAGTTCATGCTAGATAATTGCTTCCTACAGCATAAATTAACTGATCAGTGTTTTTTCCTTTTAAAAGATATGAAATACAAATATAACTTTGGATTATGACAAATCTCATTTTATTTCCATTTTATTTGATGACTTTAATTGAGAGATTTTCTGCAGAACTAGTAGTAGCTCTTGAAATATGAGGAGTACTCAAAATGGATAAAAGACCTGGACATAACACCTGAAACCATAAAATTTGTAGAAGAAAATATAGGCAAAACTCTACACGACATACATCTCAGCAAAATCTTGAAAGACACATCCCCCAAAGCGAAGGAAGTGAAAGACAAGATAAGCAGATGAGATTACATCAAAATAAAAAGCTTCTGTACAGCAAAAGAGACATTAACCAAAACTAACAGACACCCTACTAACTGGGAGAAGATCTTTGCACACAATACAATCGATAAAGGACTAAGAACAAAAATCTACAAGGAGCTCACACAACTCAACAAAAACAAAGCCAACAATCCAGTCAAAAAATGGGCGGAAGAGCTAAAAAGACACTTCTCCAAAGAAGAAAAGCAAATGGCCAATAGGTACATGAAAAAATATTCAACATCACTTATAAATCAAGGAAATGCAAATCAAAACCACAATGAAATACCACCTCACACCTGTGAGGATGGCACACATTAAAAATACAGGCAACAACAAATGCTGGAAAGGGTGAGGAGAAAAAGAACTCTTCTAACTGCTGGTGGGAATGCTAACTGGTCCAACCACTATGGAAAGCTGTATGGAGATTCCTCAAACTGCTAAACATGGAGCTTCCATACGACCTAGCAATACCACTTTTGGGAATCTACCCAAAGGACACAAAAACACTAATCCAAAAGGATACATGCACCCGTATGTTCATTGCGGCACTGTTCACAATAGCAAAGGTATGGAAGCAACCCAGATGTCCAAACATAGATGATTGGATCAAGAAGATGTGGTACATATGCACAATGGAATACTATTCAGCATTCAAAGAAGATAAACACATGCAGTTTGCAGCGACATGGATGGAATTAGAGGGGATCATACTCAGTGAAATAAGCCAGAAAGAAAGAAAAATATTGAATGGTTTCACTTATAACGGGACTATAAGGAAACCAAATAGGAGAGAGACACTCAGTGGGTCAGGGGTGGGGGCCGGGGGGAGGTGAGGATAAGGGCACAAAATGGAATAGAAAAGAACACAAGGGACCACGGAGATGGACCACATGTGAATTGGTGGTGGGTTACCCAAGGGGAATACAAAATGTAAAAGACATAAATAACAATAAAAATATATTAAAAAAAAATATATATAAGGAGTACCCAATTTTTAAATCTTCCAGTAACTTGTATTATTCACTTAAAGAATATTGTTTACATCTTAATTTTCCTTACTTTTCTGGTTCATTTTATTTTTTTAATAAAGATTTATTTATTTATGCATAAAAGAGCTGGGGTGTAGGCCAGAGGTGTGGAGGGTGAGAGGTTTCAGCAGAGACAGAGTGGAGAGCAGAACAGGAAGATCTACTGAAATACACTGCTGAGAGGAACAGTGGGATAGACAGGAGAGGTCTGCTGTGCCACGTGGATCAGCTCCAGGCCGGGGATCAAACTCCTGCTGAAATGGCTGCTGATAGTTTCATAGTACTGAGACTTAACCCCTTGCATTACCAGGGAGGCCCTTCATTTTATATTTTTAAACTACATTAGATGAATTCTATTTATATGAATAATTTAAACCTGAGATACATTTCTCCTTTATTTCTGAGGCTAGGTTGCTTTCTCTAAGTGAGAAAGAGATGAAAATTTGTGGAAAAATGGTAAAAGTCAACCTTATTTGTGTTTCTTTGGAAATAAGATATGCCAGAACTCTAGATATAATGTCAGTTTTTATGAAGAATCTACAAATACAATATTTTAAATAAATTCTTAACTTAGAGAGTCTGTATGATTTCATCAGTGATATTCTATAGTATTCTTGAGATCATGAATTGTACCTAAGATTGGTTTTTGTTTTAAAACATATTTTATCTGAGTTTTTTCTTCTTCTTTTTTCTTTTTTCTTTATCTCCTTCCTCTTTTTTAACATGAAGTGCATTGATCACGCACAATTGGAAAATTGGAATATGACCTAATCTTATTATAAAATTAGAAATTGGAATAGTGATACTGAGATTATTTAGAAGGTCCTGTGTATGTTTTGATAATTTATTTTTAACTCAACAGTGGGAAAACTAGATATTCTAAGATTTGATAACTTTATCTTCAAGGTTCAGGCTGGGTTTCTTTAACTAGTAACTCTAATCAAATGGAAATTTTTTGGTAAGGTCCATTAGTGGGGAGAAAGTCAAGTCTAAGTATCCCAGATTTTGGTGATGTGCAGTGCAACAAATTGAAAAGGACGTCCCCACATGCCCTTTAATTAAGACATTCTAGATCCAGTTTAATCTAGCTTCTTAGAGTTGAAAGGCTGGTTGCTAATGGAAGAAACTAGCCTCCTGAAGTTGCAGAAATATTTGATACTTAGCCTTGAGTGCACCTGTTCCAATTCTTTATGGCCTACATACCAGCATTCTCCACTGCTTAGAAAAATGATAATCATTTAATCTGTCAAATTTTGCTTTTAATCATTGTACAAAAATAATCCTTGATTCCATTTAATAAAATTTGCACAAACCTCTCTTAGAAAGTACTTTCCTGTGATCCTAGATCTTGGCTTAACTTTAAACTTTTTCTGTTTCTACTGGATTTCATGCCTGGATTATGAAGAGTAGACTATTGTTTTTTCCTTTCAACATAAAGAGCCTGACAGAATACACAGATTTGATGCTTCTTGAGGCCACCATCTGTTTGAGATCATTGGAAGGAGGCAGGAGGAAGCACTTGCTGTACATGATCATAGGCAAGTGTTGCCATATTGCTACCCAATTTAGTATGTGTAAAATTTCTACCATACCTTTGTGAACACAGCCACTGAGATGCTGAATACAGTACTTATATCCCCAAGGGTGCCAGTCTGTCACTTTGATGTAGGCCAGTTATTTATGACTTCAGCATTAACCTCAGTGTTCGTAACAGAAACATCCCTACAGTTGAACCAGTTGTTTTTCACACCATAAAGCCATGCATTTGATTTCTGTCTTGGCCTGTAAACATTTGTCTTTTTCATGGGGATAGGGAAGAGGAGTAGAGAGCTTTGATGTCAGCCTTATTTATGACTTAGGAATGAAAATTACAACAAAAGAAGAGAAAGTACATTTTGTGGTTATCCCTAGATTTGCTGCCATAACTTTTTCTACTGTTTTATTTTAACTCAAATGTAGTAGTTTAAATATTTATGTAAATGTGTAATTTGTACATCAAAAATGGATTCAAATTCTAATGCTTCCAGCTTGTTTGCTCCTAGTAAGAGTTTCAGATCCACGATTATTTTTTTTCTGAAGCAGTTTATATAAATCCTCTTAATTTTTTCTCAAAATATGAAGAATTTAGTCTTAAATTGTGTTTTATTTCCTGAATTTTGTAACTGTCAATTATAATGGCTGAAAGATATGGGCAGTCAGGTTTATGGAAAGAAAGTAACATCTTTGTAGGAATCTAATTTTTTTTAAAGAAGATTTACTTATTTATGCATACAAGAACTGGGGTGTAGGCCAGAGGTGTGGGGTGGTGAGAGGATTCATCGGCAACAGAGTGGGTAGCAAACAGGTGGATCTACTGAAGTACACTGCTGAGGGGAGCAGCAGGCAATGCAGGAGAGGTCTGCTGTGCCATGGGGGTAGCTCCCTGGCTGGGGATCGAACTCGTGCTGCAGTGGCTGCAGACAGCTTCATAGGCTGAGATTTAACCCTTTGTGCCACCAGGGAGGCCTGGAATCTAATTTTTTTACAGAACACATGAAGGTCTTAAAAGTGATCATCTAAGCTATCTAACACCAAGATAAATTAAGAAAAATAATGCTTTCATGCATTATTTCTAAATTCACCCTAGCAGGATCACTAAAGATATTAAAATAGCAGAAATAAATCATTCATCTCAATTATCACTATTCCCTCTTTCTAAATTGACTCCTAAGTTACTACGTCTAGATTTAAGTCACATTTAAAGAGACCTGCCTTTGTATTTTCATGGATCAAGGCAGTAATGCAAAGAACTTGGCATACAGTAGGTACATAATAAATGCCTGATAAATGGATATACAAGGACATACTGTAGCTAAACCATGGAAACAACTTATGTGTCCCAAAACAAGTGAACAGATTAAGATGTGGTATATATACACAGTGGACTACTACTCGGTGATCAAAAAATATAAACTCATGCCATTTGCAGTAACATGGTTGTAGCTTGAAAGGATAATGCTAGGTGAAATACGTCAGAAGGAGAAAGATTAATACTGTATGGTGTCACTAATAGTGGAATATAAAAACCTAAATTAATAGTCACATAAAGGCAAGATATAAAACTAACCCTTGATAGTTGATTTCAGAACTAAAGAACCAAGCATGGAGAGGAGGGAGGAAGGGTTAGAGCAAAGAAAGGAAGCACAGTGGTCTGTGGTGGTGGAACATGGTTGAATTGGTGGTGGGTATACTACCTGATTGAAGTTTTCCAATATTACCTCAATTAAAAATAAATTAATTTTAGGGCCTCCCCGGTGTCGCAGCGGTTAAGCGCTGCGCTGTGGAGCTGTCGGCAGCGGCGACGCTGAGTTTGACGCCTGGCTGGGGAGAATCCCACATGGTGCGGCAGACCTCTCCTGCCTTGCCCGCTGCTCCCCTCAGCAGTGTATTTCTGATCTGCCTGTTCTGCTACCCGCTCCATCTCTGGTGAACCCTCTTGCCACCCCTCGGCCTGTACCCCAGCTTGTATGTATAAATAAAAAATAAAATCTTTAAAAAAATTAATTAATTTTAAAAGTAAAAATGCAAGAGGGAAGCAGAGAGAGAATGCAGTGTGGGAAGGACTGAACCTGCTGTTGCTGGAGTTGATAGTAGCATAAGGAAACATGAACCATGAATGTGGGCAGCTTCAAGAAACTTGGAAAGCAAGATTTTCCCTAGAATCTTCAGAAAGGAACAGCCCTGTCAACACCTTACTATCTATGTAGGAGAATAAATAATAAAATAATAATTTGTGCTGTTTTTAAGCCAACAAGTTTTTGGTAATTTGTCACACCAGCAATAGAAAATTTATATTAGTAACCAAAAGAAAATTGTTTACTTGGCAGTGTTAAAGAAATTTTTGTTTTATTTTAGGTGTGATAATGACATAATGGCTATGTTGTTTTTTTTTTTTTTTTAAGGATGCTTTTAGAAATAATAGTGACATGTTTTGGATTAAATAGAGATGAGTTCACTTTCAAAACAGATGGCATGGAGTAAATGTGATATAGATGAAACATCACTTGTAAGGTGATAAATTATTAAAACTTGATTCTTCTTTATTAAATTTTACTGGTTTTTAAAATAATGAATCAGTTCCTTAGCATCCTGTAAAGGTTTGGTGTGGTTTTAAAACTTCTAGAATTATTGTGAACTCATGGATTTAAACATACGTTGTAATTTGTTATTAATGTTCAGACTATCTCATCTGCTTTCTCAGGTCCATTTGCTACAACTCGTAGTGTTTGATGACTTCCTTGCTTTCTCATTTGACAAGGGATTCTATACTTTCTTTGTTTGTTTTTTGTCCCAAACCTAGATTCAGCAGTTCCCAAAAAAGAATCTGATTCCTTTTAGTAGAAAGACAATAGATTTGGTGCCACAGTTATAAATAATCTAAACAAGTATATGTTGAGCAATATTCCAAAGACTTTCACAGGTTCTAGGGGCATAGCAGTGAATAAAGTAGTCAGTGTCCTTGATTTCAAGATATGGTAAGAGATAATAAAAAGCAATATGGGGCCTCCCTGGTGGCGCAGCGGTTAAGCTCTGGGCTGTGGAGCTGTCGGCAGCACACGATGCGAGTTCGACACCCAGCCAGGGAGAATCCCACATGGTGCGGCAGACCTCTCCTGCCTCGCCCGCTGCTCCCCTCAGCAGTGTATTTCTGATCTGTCTGTTCTGCTCCCCGCTCTGTCTCTGGTGAACCCTCTCGCCGCCCCACGCCTCTGGCCTGTACCGCAGCTTGTATGTATAAATAAATAAATCTTTAAAAAAAAGCAATATGAAGAATACAAAATATGTTAAATGGATATGAATACTATGGAGAAAGATAAATCAGTGTGAATATAGGAGATGCTTTGTTTGGGAAGGGTTGTTCAGAGAAACCTACATGGATAGAATAGCCATTGAGCAACAAACAGTTGGAAAAAAAATTTACAGGCAGAGGGAACAGAAAGTACAAAGACCCTGAATCAGAACCATACTGTGTATTTAGAGGAATATTAAGAAAACCAGTGTGACTCATATGTAATGGGAAAAGAGAGAGTGGCACATCAGGTTAGAGAGCAGGAATCTTAGTTTATAGGACCTTTGGTGTTAGTTTTGAGTTAAAAGGGAGCTATTGAAGGTTTCTGAGAAGAGGGATTAGCATTATCTGTCTTATTTTTTACTAGCTTCTGTGTTGTTGGCCATCACTGTATTAAGTTCAGCAAGAGGTGATGGTGACTTAGAAGATGTAATATAGAGGTAGTGATAAGCCATCAAGTTATGTATTTCTCATATTGTGAGCAGTTCATCCTCCAAAACCAGACTTGCTTTCCCACTGAATGATATGTTCAGCAGCTCAAAATCACTTCTAATAAGAACAATCTCTGTCGTAGAAGACACTAACACATATCTTTGGCAACTTAAGTTTGTTTTTCAGGATATCAACCCCAGCCCTAACTGATTGATGTTAAGTTTCCAAGTAAGTTTTGGAAACTTGATATATTGTGGTATTTTTTCACGTAATATATACCAGCAATAAGAATATTTTATTGGAGGGTGAATGCAAGGACTGGAGAGTAGCTGCTGGGAGCAAACTAGCCCCAGGCCTCCGCATAGGAGTTCTTAGGGACTGAACAAACAGCTCCACACCTCCCGCAGCCGCTACAGCTGGGTCCCCAGGAGAGCTCAGGGAGGAAGACTCCAGGCGCCAAAGGGGAAGGAGCCACAGAGCTCAGGGCACCCCAACTGCAGGAGAGTGAGTGCACGGACTGGAGAGTAGCTGCTGGGAACAAACTAGCCCCAGGCCTCCGTACAGGAGTTCTTAGAGACTGAACAAACAGCTCCACACCTCCATCCACCGCTCCGCTGGGCCCTCAGGTGAGCACAGGGAGGAAGACTCCTGGCACCATAGGGGAAGGAACCATCTCGCACAGCACACTTCAACTACAGGACGACCCCCAGGGCTGGAACTGGTCACGCTGCAAGAGTGCAGGGAAAGAGTGGAGCCCCACCCCAGACTCTAGAAGCAGTGACCAGGAACCAGGTGTGGCACAAAACAGCTACTAAGCACACACTCTGGTAGCAAGGGAGCAAACCCCCCCCCCATCCTCAGCAATAGGAACAGCCAAAGGACAGCACACATGTGGGGCAGGAGTGGACTCCCAGGTGCCGGGATCTACAGAACAACAGGCCAGCACACAGCTATCACATGGGGCAGAAGTGACTCCTTGGCACCTGGAGCAGGACAGCATCCCAGCAGGACTGTGGAACTCTGGAGTAACAGAAGTGGACCTGGTCGGACCACCAGTTTCAGACACCCCAGAAGGAGCACTCCAAAGAAATGCCCGCCAACATCAATAACACAGTGTCCCAAGGGATAGAGCAAATCAGAAGACAAACAACAGGGAGAAGAAAAACCACAAATAACCAAGCAAGCCCACAGGGAAAGGTCACGACACAAAAAGAAAATCAGCCACCAGAACACAATGACATAGAAGAGATTTTTTCCATGCCAGATAAAGAATTTAAAATGTTCATGATTTAAAAACATATAGAAAAGGAAAAGAACGATATGAAAAAAATAATTAATGATCAGAGCAAAAGAATTGAGACCTTAGAGAAGGAAAGGAAAAAATGCAGGAGATTATAAGATCATTGGAGGACCTAAAGAACTCTGGAAAAAACAACAAAAGTATTGATGAAATGGAGGGACAAATTAGTACTCTCGAAGATACAGATACAGAAAGGAAAAAAAGAAGGAGAAGTACAAAGAAAAAAAAATGAAGAAGCAATCAGAGAAATACCAGACATCATGAGGAAAGGAAATATGAGAATCATAGGAGTCCCAGAAGGTTAGGAGAGAGACCATGGAACCGAAAAGCTATTCAAGGAGATAATTGAAGAGAACTTCCCAAACTTAAACAAGGATATGAAAACAAAGTTACAGGGAGCTAGAAGATCACCAAATTATCATAATAAAAACAAAAAATACACCAAGACATAAAATAATAAAACTTCCAAAAGTCCAAGACATGGAAAAAAAATTATGAAAATGATAAGGATGAAGAAACACATAACCTACAAAGGGAAACCTATCAGGATAACATCAGACTTCTCTGAGGAAACATTATGGGCTAGAAGAGAATGGTCATACATATTTAACAAACTCCAAGCAAACAAATTCCAACCAGGAATACTCTACCCCGCAAAGCTCTCCTTCCTCTATGAAAGAAAAATAAAAACCTTTTCAGAAAAACAAAATCTCCAAAAATTCACCACTGCTAAACCCCCACTCCAAAAAATACTACAAGAAACCCTAAAGTCAAAACCAACAGAAGAATTTATAGATAGAACAGAAATAGGGAAGGAATAAAATCACAGAAAGGCCAACAAAATGACTAATATGGATGTCAGCATATCAGTATTAACTCTGAATGTGAATGGATTAAACTCATCAATAAAAAGACACAGTAGCAGACTGGATTAAAAAATAGAATCCAGGGCCTCCCTGGTGGCGCAGCGGTTGAGCGCTGCTCTGTGGAGCTGTTGGCAGCGCGCAATGCGAGTTTGACGCCGAGCCGGGGAGAATCCCACATGGTGCAGCAGACCTTTCCTGCCCCGCCCGCTGCTCCCCTCAGCAGTGTATTTCTGATCTGCCTGTTCTGCTCCCCGCTCTGTCTCTGGTGAACCCTCTCACCACTCCACGCCTCTGGCCTGTACCCCAGCTTGTATGTATAAATAAATAAATCTTTAAAGAAAAAACAAAACAGAATCCAACCTTTTGCTGCCTACAGGAAATACATCTTAACTATAAAAGATAAACACAGATTGAAAGTAAAAGGTTGGAAAACAATTCTACAAGCCAAGGGACCAAAAAAGAAAGCAGGAACAGCTATACTTATATCAGATAAAATAGATTTCAAGCTTCAAAAAGTAAAAAGAGACATAGAGGGGCATTACATTTTGATTAAAAAGAACAATTTATCAAGGAGACATAACACTCATCAACATATATGCACCAAATGAAGGAGCACCACAATATAGCAGACAACTATTAGCATCTCTGAAAAAAGACATTAGAGAAAATACATACATAGTGGGAGACTTCAGCACCCCACTCTCACAAACGGACAGATCAACGAGACAAAAAATAAGCAAGGACACTAAAGCCCTAAAGAAAGACTTTGATCTCATGGGTTTAACAGACATATACAGGACACTGCACCCAAAAAAATCTGAGTACACATTCTTCTCAAGTGTGCACGGAACATTCTCCAGCATAGATCACATATTGGGACACAAGACAAACATCAACAGGTATACCAAGATCAAAATCATACCAACTATCCTCTCTGAACATAAAGGCATCAAACTGGAAATAAACCAGGAAAAGAAAACAAGGAAACATCCTACCTGGTGGAGATTGGAACCCACTCTACAGGAAGACCATTGTATCAATGAGGAAATCAAAGAAGAAATTAAAAAGTATCTTGAGATGAATGATGAGGACACAACCTTCCAGAATGTTTGGGACACAGCAAAAGCAGTTATAAGAGGAAAATACATAGCAATACAGGCTCACATCAAAAAACAAGAAGGATTTCAAAAAAGCAACCTAATAGCCCACCTCAAAGAACTGGAAAAGGAACAACAAAAGAACCCAAAAGCCAGCAGAAGGAAGGAAATAATAAAAATCAAAGCAGAAATAAATGAAATAGAAGTTAAAAAAACAGTCCAAAAGATCAATGAAACTAAAAGATGGTTCTTTGAAAAAATAAACAAGATAGACAAACCTCTGGCCAGGCTCAAAGAGAAAAAATGGGGAAAAGCACAAAGAAATAGAATCATAAATGAAAGAGGAGAAATTACAACAGACACAGCAGAAATCAAAAGAATAATCAGACACTACTGTGAACAGTTATATGCAAACAAGTTCAAAAACCTGGAAGAGATGGACAAATTTCTAGAACTATACAAACATCCTAAGCTAGATCAAGGAAAAATAGAACACCTAAACAGACCAATTACAAGCAGTGAAATTGAAACAGTAATCAAAACCCTCCCCAAAAACAAAAGCCCAGGACCAGATGGTTTCACAAATGAATTCTACCAACATTCAGAAATGAACTAGTGCCTGTCTTACACAAACTCTTTCAAAAAATTGAGAAGGAAGGAATACTTCCAAATATGTTTTATGAAGCCAACATTACCCTAATACCAAAACTGAACAAGGACAATACAAAAAAAAGAAAACTACAGGCCAATATCGCTAATGAACACTGATGCAAAAATCCTCAATAAAATCTTAGCTAATAGAATCCAACAATGCATCAAAATGATAATTCACCATGACCAAGTGGGATTTATTCCAGGGACACAAGGATGGTTCAACATCAGAAAAACAATTAATGTAATCCAACACATCAACAAAAAGAAAAATAAAAACCACATGACCATATTAATAGATGCTGAGAAAGCATTCGACAAAGTCTAACACCCAATTATGAAGAAAGTCCTCAAAGTTCTAGGGGTAGAAGGAACATACTTCAACATGATAAAGGCCGTATATGACAAACCCACAGCCAATATCATCCTCAATGGTGAGAAGCTGAAAGCCTTTCTCCTCAAATCTGGAACAAGACAGGGATGTCCACTGTCACCACTGCTCTTCAATATAGTACTGGAAGTCCTAGCCAGAGCAGTCAGACATGGGAAGGGCATACAAGGAATCCAGATAGGAAAAGAAGTAAAGTTTTCATTATTTGCTGATGACATGATACTATATATAGAGAACCCTAAAAACTCCACAGAAAAACTAATCAAAATAAACAACCAATTTAGTTAAGTAGCGGGATACAAAATCAACAAACAAAAGTCAGTAGCCTTCCTATGTGCAAATAATCAATCTGAAGAAGAGGAAATCAGAAAACCACCCCTTTTACAATTGAAACCAAAAAAAATATCAAATACCTGGGAATAAACCTAACAAAAGCGAAAGACCTGTATAAAGAAAACTATAAAACATTATCAAAAGAAATAGAAGAAGACCCAAAGAAATGGAAAGACATCCCCTGCTCATGGATTGGAAGAATTAACATTTTCAGAATGGCCATAATACCGAAAGTAATATACAGGTTCAATGCTATTCCAGTAAAAATCTCAATGACATACTTAAAAGAGATAGAACGAATACTGATGAAGTTCATTTGGAATCACAAAAAATCTCGAATAGCCAAAGCCCTCCTGATCAAAAAGGAGAATGGAGGTATCACCCTCCCAGATTTCAAAAGTACTACAAAGCTGTAATAATTAAGACTGCATGGTACTGGAACAAAAATAGACACACAGATCAATGGAATCGAATAGAGAACCCAGAAATCAACCCACGTATATATGGACAATTAATCTTTGATAAAGGTGCAAAGAATATTCAGTGGAAAAAGGACAGTTTGTTCAACAAATGGTGCTGCGAAAACTGGATGACTACATGCAGAAAAATGAAACTAGACTACTACCTCACACCATGCATGAAAATCAATTCAAAATGGATAAGAGTCTTGGACATAAGACCTGAAACCATAAAATATTTAGAAGAAAACATAGGCAAAACAATACATGACATCCACCTTAGTAACATTTTTAAAGACACATCCCCCAAAGCAAGGCTAGTGAAGGAAAAGATAAACAGTTGGGATTACATCAAACTAAAAAGCTTCTGTACAGCAAAAGAAACATTAATCAAGACAAAGAAAAAGCCTACAGACCTGGAAAAATTTTTGTACTCCATGCAACAGACAAGAGACTGATCACAAAAATCTACAAAGAACTTACCTGACTCAACAAAAACAAAGCAAAAAACCCAGTCAGAAAATGAGCAGAAGAACTTAACAGACACTTCTCCAAAGAAGAAATACAAATGGCTAATAGGCATATGAAAAAATGTTTAACATCCTTCATAATCATGAAATGCAAATAAAAACCACGAGATACCACCTTACACCAGCAAGAATGGCACATATTAAAAAAAAACAGGGAACAACAAATGTTGGCGAGGATGTGGAGAAAAAGGAACTCTCCTACATTGCTGGTGGGAATGCAAATTGGTCCAACCACTGTGGAAAGCTGTATGGTGGTTCCTCAAATTGCTAAAAATGGAGCCTCCATACGACCCAGTAATACCACTTCTGGGAATTTACCCAAAGGACACAAAAACATTAATCCAAAAAAAGACATGCACCCATATCTTTATTGCAGCATTGTTTATAATAGCTAAAATATGGAAACAACCCAGATGCCCAAAAATAGATGATTGGATCAAGAAGATGTGGTATACATACACAATGGAATACTATTCAGCATTCAAAAAAGATAAACATATGCAATTCACAGCAACATGGATGGCGCTAGAAGGGATAATGATCAGCGAAATAAGCCATAAAGAAAGAGAAAAATATCTAATGGTTTTACTTATAACCGGAATATAGGCGAACCAAACAAGAAAGAGACATCCAGTAAGGGAGGAGTAAAACAGAGGAAAAAAGAGCTCAAAAAGAGATAGAAAAGAGCACAAGGGACTATGGTGATGGCTCATGGGTGAATTGGTGGTGGGTAACCTATGGGATACACAATAATGTAAAAAATTTGAATAACAATAAAAACAAATATTTTATTGGTAGTTGAATAATTTGACTTGAACCAAAAAAATTAACTTAAAGATTTTATGCCTGTTTAAGTAGAGTCTGGTCAGGTATTTTAATATAAACATTATAATCTTCACTACCTTTTTTTTAAGTGTATTGATTTAGAGCTAACAGCTTTTTTGAAGAGGGATAGAAAGCAAAAATATCAAATAACCTACCTTATTCTTAATACATTTAGAAATCATCTGTTTTCAGAGAATTCACACATTATATTCACACATACATTGGTTTTAACCTGTGTTTTATCTCTGGGAATGATCTATGTGAACAAATGTCTTTTAGTGGGCTCAGCTATTTCTAAAAAGCATGGTAAATACCTAATTTCTATTTTTTTATGTATTACATATGTAATAGTATATCATAATATTATACAAATCTCCAATAATATACTTATGTGGTCCCTTCATGCTCAAGTTAATAACCACTTGGTTAAAGCCTTACAATGATTAGAAAACTGAATCTCAGGTTAAGATTGCTTAAAACGGGCCTCCCTGGTGGCACAGCGGGTTAAGTGCAGCACTATAAAGCTATCCAGAGCCACTGCAGCATGAGTTTCATACCTGACCAGGGAGCTTCCCACATGACACAGCAGACCTCACCTGCCTCACTGCTGCTCCCCTCAGCAGTGTACTTCGGTAGATCTGCCTGTTCTGCTCTCCACTCTGTGTCTGGTGAATCCTCTTACCACCCCACACCTCTGGCCTATTCATAAATAAATAAATCTTTTTAAAAAGATTGTTTAAAACTTGTGTTGACTAATTTGCTAAATATTACAAACATATATCATCTGCCTGGGGAATAATGCAATAAAGATCTTCCTATAGTAAAGAATTTTCACTTTTTCTTTCCAAATGATCTACCACCAGATTTCGCCCAGTAACAAAGATAGGTATCCAACTAATTTCTTAGCTCCAAAAGAGACACTTTTTTTGGTAGTAAATTCAATTCCATATTTAGTGAATCAGGTATCTGTTTGCTTTTTAAAAAAGTTTTGCCCCTAGGAATGCTCAGATTTCTATCACTGACAGATATTTTAAAAACTAGCAACTCAGGGTGAGTTGGGTATCTTTTCCATGTTTAATTTGGCAACTTTATATATTATATGCATAGAAAGTATTCTAATGTGCTGTTTATTTTCCCTGTAATATTTTTTATTACTTATGCATTATGTTTAGTGATAATCTTCATAATCTCTCATAATCTCATTACTATCATAGTTTTGTTTTTTTGTTTTTTTTTAAGGATTCATTTATTTATACATATAAGCTGGGGTACAGGCCAGAGGTGTGGGGCGGCAAGAGGGCTCACCAGAGACGGAGTGGGGAGCAGAACAGGCAGATCAGAAATACACTGCTGATGGGAGCAGCGGGGGCGAGGCAGGAGAGGTCTGCCGCACTATGTGGGATTCTCTCCAGCTGGGCATTGAACTCGCGTCACGCACTGCCGCAGCGCAGTGCTCAACCACTGTGCCACCAGGGAGGCTCAGATTACTATCATAGTTTTAAAAAACTAAAGCATCCAATAAGTATGAATGTATGTCATTCTAAAACTTTAGAAGACTCAAATAACCAATTTAAATTTCATAAAATATATTGTTACCAACACCATTACTTTAGAAAGTAGCTAGGGACTTCAAATTTCCAGATGAATTTTGTGGTGCCGAAATGTATTATAGAAAAGGAAAAAAATAATTTTCAAACACTGATCCAGTATGTAGAGATGAATCATAAAAGAAGTAAAATTTAATAAAAATTGCTCAAGATTAAGACTAAAAAGAAAAACTTGAGTCAAGAACTAAGTTCCTACTTAATACTCTGATTGTGACACTTGATAGACTCATTTATTATTCAGTTTAAATAAGTCACTTAAATTTATTGACTTAGATGCCTAGACTACAAAATGGGATAATTCAGTGCTCCTATTTAATAGCTGATAAAATTTTTAAAAACCTTTTCATTACAAAGTAGATTGTCATCTTTAAACTGCTGTTGCTAAAGAGATGTATATATTTTTCTAAATCAAAAGTGATTTTTATGGGGCCTCCCTGGTGGCGCAGCGGTTGAGTACTGCGCTGTGGAGCTGTCGGCAGCATGTGATACGAGTTCGACGCCCAGCCGGGGAGAATCCCACATGGTGCGGCAGGCCTTTCCTGCCTTGCCTGCTGCTCCCCTCAGCAGTGTATTTCTGATCTGCCTGTTCTGCTCTCTGCTCTGACTCTGGTGAACCCTCTCGCCGCCCTACGCCTCTGGCCTGTACCCCAGCTTGCATGTGTAAATAAATAAATAAATCTTTAAAAAAAAATCATTTTTATGATGGAACAGATTTGAAGTATTTTACTCATTGTACTACCCATGAAAGACAGTTTTTATCTATATGATAGTATAGTTCTCTATAGAATTATAAAGAAATTAGGACTGAATTGTGGTCCTCCTCTCCCAAGGCCTCACCTTCTTATACTTTGTTCTCTCTAATAAACCAAGTTAAGAGGAAGCCAGGGATTGGTACTTGACTACTCCAACATTGCCCATTCCTATACTAGCATAGTGAAAAAAATTGAAGAAATGAAACATCACTTTATTCATTCAGGAAATAACTGTGCCGTGGAAATATTTAGGGCTTTCTAATGAATAGGACTTGTGCAGCTTTGTGTGCAGGAGAGATGCTAGCATTACAGAAACAAAACAGAGGTGTGAGAATTTCTGCCTTTTGCAAGGTGATTGAAATGGGGCAGTTACACAAAACAAGATAATTTGTCCCAAAGAAGGAACAGTAGCAAGCTTAGAGCCATTTCAAATGTGATTAAGACAGAGTCACATGTTTCATGTTTAAGAATGGCTTCTTATGTTGTTAGTTCCCCGTGTACCTTCTTGAAGCATGGACCAGATGGATTATGTCCCATTTTACAATGCCTGATGGAGAATTACTACACTCTCTTTATTGCTAAAAATGTCTCTGACTCAGTACTTTAGGGCTTAGACATAGATAATGTGATAAAATAAAGGCATATGGTAGATGAAAGCATTTGACTCTCTTTGAGGTCTGATTTTTAGATTTTCCATTGGTAATGTTCCCATTATTTGAAATCCTGAGCCTAATCCACTTTTGAAAACGTATCTGTGGTGGTCTTCAAAAAGGCAAAATAAAAGTGATTTAGAATTTTCTCTTTCATTTACTTGAACAAATATTAATTTTTATTTTTGCCTTTTATTCATAAAACAGTTTTCGGAAACAGTTTTCTGGGTAGAAAGAAGTATAGAGTTTGTTCCTGTTTTTAAAAAAGTTTATCATTGATTAAAGGCAGAAAAGGATTTTGACAAATAGCAAATAAGTTGTAGGGGTGTTTAGAGTGAAGCAAGAGAAGGTTTGTAGCTGGGATGATCAGTCAGTACTGGAGAAAAATGTGGAGCTTTCATGAGCTTTGCAGATAGGAAAACTATGGGTAGCAGTGGGGAAAGGGGCAGTTTATTGGCTGAGAGTCATAAAGGCAAATTCTAGCCTGGCATATTTAAGGAAGAGTGAGGGTCAGCTATAGCATGGTGTTAAAGAGCTCACCTGTGGACCTGGACTCCCTCAATACAGTATCATTCTTTATTTGCTCTGTGACCTTGGGCAGGTTTCTTAACCTCTCTTAGCTTCAGACAGAGTAAAACAGTGGTACTAATTGTACGTAAATCATAGGGATATTATATAGCATTTGAGAATAGCACCTTCAAATACTGATAACACAAGTTAAATACTGAGTGTAATCTGGCGTGATGATGAGAGAGTGGATGAGGTTAGGCATAAAAGACAAGGTTGTAAAGAAGATTGTAGGGAGCTTATGGAGGTGCTGGACTGCATATAGCTTGCAGCAGGGAGTTAAGGAAGCTCTACAAAAAAGAAAATTTGATCGGAGTATTTGGAAAAATAATCTAGCAGAAGAGGTTAAAGAAGAGGTTAAATAAGAATAGAATAGGTTAAAGAAATAATAGTTTAAAGAAGAGACAAGAAGCACAGAGACTGATAATAGTCCGGACGATAAGGCCTTCAACACCATGACTCAAGTGAGAAAGGATGGTTTTGGTTTAGAAAAAGGGACAGACCTTGGAAGCATTTACCATGAAATAGTTGTTAGAGTCTGGGGACTGTCTGGCAAGAACATAGGAGGGCATGAGCCAAGGCTTAGCCAGTGGGAGAATTTAATCATATAGGTATTCTTGGGAAGAGCTAATAATAATGGGTGCAAGAAATTGAAATCCCTTTCCAATGTCTGAGTTTAAAGAACAGGGTTTGGCATAAAAATGCGTATCTGGTGCTCTAACAGAAATCAGGCCTGCATATAGAACCTGAAGACAGAGGAGAGTTTACTGTGAGAGTAAATAAGGTAACAAAGAAGGGAATACACAGAGTGACTATTACAGTAACTTTGTTTTCCTATCTCTGTAAGAGAAAATGTGAGGTAAACAATGAAACATGTTCTTATAGTGCAGTTGACTCAGTAAATCATGGGCTCCCTAGCTCTGCTTGGAAATGAAATGTCCTATTTCACTGCTCAAGTGCCAGGCAGAGTTTATAAGAGATAATGCTGAGTGTTTAGAAAGCCTGGGGTTCTGGATCTGTAATTGCACATGTTAGTAAACAGGATTCATTCTGATGAGAGATTTACACTTTCAATTATCCTAATTAATTTTATCCAGTTCTAACGACATCTTTAATATGAGTCCTGCCAACACACACACACACTCTCACACAGAGTTAATTTACATTATTTGTATACTTTTCTTAAAAGATGTTCCTTTTTAATCTGTGCCCTTACAGTTTTCACATTTACTCATTATGGATTGATTTCAATGATTTATTTAGTCAGTCAGTGAGCCCAGGCACTGTATTAGATGCTGGGGGTGATAAATAAAACATAGTTCTTACCCACAGTGAGCTTATTCTCTAATTGGGGGAGAAAAGACATAGTTACATGTAGTAGAAGCAATAATAAAATCACTCAGAGAAAATTATGAGATGATGGAAGAGAAACATTTAATCCTGGTATTATGAAGGGGACAATAAGGAGAGGTAGTTCAGAGATGATTTGGGGGTGAGGGCAGTTGATTTCTGAGATGAATCTTAAGCTAAGTAGTGTTTACAAGTACCAAGTACATAGGGAAGATAGGAAAATGACAGTGAATACAGCATGTGCATAAATAGACCCATTCACAAGAAAAAGTGAGGCAGTTTGGTATTGCTATGGCACAAAGCATGAAAGGCAGAGAGTGGTGAAAGATGAGACCATGGGAGACTGCTGAAGGGACTTTTATGCAGTGCTTAGAAGGCCAAACTCCATTCAGTTGTCATAGAACAAGGAGAGCCTTGAAATGGTTTTCTCAGTTGTGATAGAATCAAATATCAGGTTCAATGACTGAGGGAGGAAGGATTTAAGGAGGACAAGGCATTTTGACACTGTTCCATATGGGAGACTTTGAGAACCTGAACCAAGACAGCATTGTAGAAATGGTGATGAAGTGGCAAAATTAAAAATAATTTGTGATATAAAATCAGCACTGTATGTAACCAAAGCTGAGGAGAGAAAGGCCCTGTATGATTCTTATATGACTGGGTGACTGATTGTAGTCTACTTAGAGAATATAGGAAGAGAGAGAATATAGTAAGTTTATTTTTGATTTTCTTATCCTCAACATGTTCAGATTTTTTTTAATGTGCCTAGTTATATTTGAAGTTAGTAAGTAATGGTTAGCAGAGGCATTTAAATAACTGTAAACGCCTTGCCATCAATATTCACCTTCATCTGGAAGCAGTGGTATCCGGCTGTTTTTTTTAACAACATCCTGTGACATCATGTCATAACTCTGTGTGTTGTAATCCTCAATTTTCTTTTCTGTTTATCCCTGTAGTCACAGTCAGGTGTTTGATTCATAATCACTTCATAAATGTGAGGGAGTAAGTGGGTGAATAGGTTATTTTAAAATGTAATATTATTTGATGATTAGAAAAAGTTTTTGATTGGCTTTTGTTCATTCTGATTCTTCCATTCTAATCTCCTACCTAGCACCTTCTACCGGAAGAATTTCAAACAGTGCAACTTCCTCTGGAGGCTTGGCTGTGGCCAACTCAGCAGTGGGGCAACCCCAGCCCAGCGACCAGGACACGTTAGTGCAAAGAGCTGAGCACATCCCGGCAGGGAAACGCACCCCCATGTGTGCCCACTGCAACCAGGTCATCAGGTGGGTCATCTGCTTTTGAAATTTTCCTAAAAGTACATAATATCAATGTTGATTTCTTTTCGTATTCTGAAACATTGGAAATTTTTTTAGAAAATAATATCACTTTATTTCTGTGAAATAATATTGAAATAGGTAAATATAAACAGGTATTTGCTAGAACCTATTATAATGAACAATAATTCTGGCCTCTGTGGATATAAAACTAAAAATACCAGTGTTGTCAATTATGAAATCTAATTAAACCTAAGGAAAAATAAAGCTCATTTTTATTTCCTGATTTTTCTTTTCAGAGAATAATAAAAATTTAAGTCTTGAAAGAACCTTAAGGATCATTTATCCCAACTTAATTATTTTATAAACTACAAAACTGAGGATTTTCATTTAGATGAAAAATAGCTAGTGACATAAAATAAAAAACTGACCACAGATAAAGGGTTAGATTTTTTTAAAATGTAAGCACAGAAAAAAATATTTCAGGTCTGTTCATAAAGACCTTAAATTTTAGGTTAGGTCATAATCTGCTTCTTTAAAATTCTTTTTATCCAAGTCTCTTTTTATTGTCTCTTAAATTCAAGAAAGAAAAAAGACCCAGAGGCCCTAAGTGAGCACACTATGTTGGCATTTATTAACTATCTGAACATTTCTTAACAAGTGACTTTTAAAATGTTATGTGGTTTATATATGAATTGTGACTGCAGGGATCCCACCAGCAAAACCATGGTGACTCTTTGTGAATTACCTTATTGGCAGTAACAAGTAATTAGTTGAAATGACTGCTCAGGCCTCTCTCTGGTTTTTATTTCTGTTGTTTTGAGATAATTGAAACAGTGCTCTCTCTAACATTGAATAATACTTGTTTCTCTAACATTGAATAATACTTGTTGCATTTGCATTTTCCCCTCCCCTGTTACGTAAGTTACATCAGGATTACTTAGGATAATGTTTCTAGATAATACTTAAAATGGAGCCTAAGGAGTCTCAATAGTTTATTGTAAAGAACTAGATAAAATCTTAACCCATTTCTCCTTAACCCACTACTACTAAACAACGTATGTGTCAACAACACAACACAGAGTATGTGATTGCAAACAAAATACCTTTTGTATTTTAGAGGTATTCTGTGTTCATTGTGCATTTCAAAAATATGGAAAAATAGAAAGCAGAAATAAAAATTTGTATGTAATTCCACTTCCCAGGTTAACTGCTACTGGTATTTTAGTTCACACTTTTAAAACACACACTCATCAGAACAGATGTTATTTTACAGAAATGGAATCATAATACAGTATTTTGTAAACTTACTTTTCACTTAAATTGTATTTGGAATAATGACTACCTGTTTAATAAGAATTAGGTAATAGTAGTGGTAGTTGTAGTAGTAGTAGTGGCTATGGGGAGAATGAGAAAGTCAGTAATGATTTCCAAAGTCTATCACGGGATCCGATATACAGAGACTATAGGTGAATATTTGACCTAAACATACCAAGCTTATACACCTACTCATCACTCAGGCCGTAACATCATTTTCCTGAAAGTACTACTATTGGGCTACTGCCTTACAGGACCATTTATGCTGTTACACAATCTAGTGTGGTACTGCTACACAATCTAGTGTGGTACTGCTTTGTCCTAATAAAGAAAACATTTTTGATTACTAACTTCACTTAGTTGTTGTATTTTTAGGCTTACTGTTAATAAAAATAGCTCTGACTTGCAGCATTGCTTCTTAGAATATTTTGGTTACGTAGATTTGTGTTTAGGATACTATATTCTGAATTAAAAATGGAGTCATATAGGAGTTAACTATTGTTATTTGTGTGCTGTTGTTATCAGGTAATTACTTATGAGTTAACAAAACAGCAAACCCTATCACTTGCTGGTTTATGTTGTATGATTATCAAATTCTGTCATCCTAAAAAAAAATCACCCTTACCAGCATTTCTGAAAAACTGAGTATAGAGAAAATATGAAGGTCAAAGTAGAAAATACATTTTCTACCCTTATCTGCCTGCCTCAGATTTAATGATAGACCAGTATGTAATTTTAATGCACTCTTCCTGCCATGTAAAATAAATATATTTTATTTTAGTTACATGAGTGGCCACCACTTATTGCTCCCTCATCTGTTAAATTTTATATTACTTTGGATTATCCCAGCCCTTGTAATCAGTTAAGCATTAAAGCTTCATTTACTAGGAAGTTAATAAGAACAGGGATTAGTCACGTCAAGATCGTATAACAGTAATTAACATAGCACATTCATTTGGTGCTCAAATGTTAAAGCAGCTTAAATAGATTGTGGTCAGTTCAGAGACCTAGTCAAAGCATAATTCTAGTTCCTGGCCTCAGTATCAGTATCACTTACCAAAGCAAGTAGGCATTAGATCAA
Organism: Scalopus aquaticus; assembly: GCA_004024925.1. NCBI lineage: Eukaryota > Metazoa > Chordata > Mammalia > Eulipotyphla > Talpidae > Scalopus > Scalopus aquaticus. The sequence goes on from PVIJ01001555.1 coordinate 128,311, forward strand.
GTGACATTCGCTTGGACACCTGTTTTAAACAAGCTGCAGTTGCAGGCTTGATAGTTTCAATACAGAATATTGTAACCTGGCAAATGCTAAGAAGTTTAAGATTAGTTTTATAATTTCTATTATTAGTACTCCAGAGTCTGTCATTTTGTATTGTTTTGTTTTACTTACATTTTCTAAATACATCACATTTTCATAAATGTTTAAGTAAAGGCAAACTAAGGCAAATTTTGTGTTCTATTTTATTGGTTTTGTAAACAATCATTGTTTGGAGTAGCTCAGAAACCTGAGTCATCAAAGATTAGTACCGAACTGATTTTCTCTATACAAAACATACTTAATTTAAAACTTCACAAATTACTTTATGTGGATATGATGTTCAAGTTTTTTGATTTATATGATTCTTGAAAAGACTCTGGATGTTTTACCTAAGTTATATTATTTAACTATAACTGTATTTACTTAGTTGCCTTTTTCTGTATATCTTTTCGGGATAGGAATTCTATTTTAGGGAATTCTACTGAAGCTTTAAGTTTGCTATGAACATTTCCAATTCATTTGATAGAAGTCTGTTGACTCTTTATGTTTGTGAGTAAATTGACTCTTAGAGTGCTGGTATCATGGGAAACAGAAAATCAAGTTAATGTAGCCAAAAGCAGTTTAGTTTCCTTGAAATTCAAGTATCATAAAATCCCTTAATTCTTTTACAAATATGCTAAAAGCTAAATCTGAACTTTCCATTCAACTCATGTAATATAGTAGTGAGTAGATTTTAATGCTGTTACATGTAGCGATCAAGTAATAATCTCTCAAAATCTGTTGACCACTTGAGAAGACTGAGGCAAAGAAAATATACACATTTGCCTGAACTCACAATGATAGTAAATGGTAGACCTGAATTTGAGCCAAGATCTGTTGACTTTAAATTTTATTCATATATTTAACTACCACTGCTTAGGACAATGTTTTTAATATTGTATTAAATGAAAAAAATAAACATAGGAGTCTAAATAAAGTATGATTCTAATTTTGTGTAAATACAAAGCTCAAAATATATTGGTAAATAGTACATAACACTTACGAACATAAATATCTACAGTAACATTAAGCTGTGTTAAATTGGAGGAGGTGGAGAAACAGTCTGAGCAGACCTGCCATAACTTGAAGCATGGCAGTGTACTTTTCTTCATAATGTCTCAATATGTAAGTGAGGAAATAGTAGCTAGGTTGCGCAATTAAAAATTCCTACTTTCCCACCAGAATGACTTTGTACCACATGCATTCTTACGATTAACTTTTCCAGTTTCTCATGTAATGTAGAAATAAAGTCTTTATATAGGAAATACTCGTTGCTTTTTTTTTTTTAAAGATTTATTTATTTATGCATTCAAGCTAGTACAGGCCAGCGGCATGGGGCAGCGAGAGGGTTCACCAGAGACAGAGTGGGGAGCAGAACAGGCAGATCGACAGAAATACACTGCTGATGGGAGCAATAGGCAAGGCAGGAGAGGCCTGCTTAGCCATATGGGAATCTCCCTGGCTGGGCGTCGAACTCGCTACACTGCTGCCGACAGCTCCACAGCGCAGCACTTAACTGCTGCGCCACCAGGGTTTTTTTTTTTTTATCCCCTCTACACACCACAGATACAGATAGCCAGACATATTCTTTTTCCTTAGGGTTACTATAACGGACTGAATTGTGTTCCATCAAAAGTCATATGTTGAAGGGCCTTCCTGGTGGCACAGCAGTTAAGCACTGCGCTGTGGAGCTGTCAGCAACAGCGACACGAGTTCGACGCCCAGCCAGGGAGATTCCTACATGGCGCTGCAGACCTCTCCTGCCTCGCCCTCTGCTCCCCTCAGCAGTGTATTTCTGTCCATCTGCCTGTTCTGCTCTCCACTCTGTCTCTGGTGAACCCTCTCGCCACCCCATGCCTCTGGCCTGTACCCCAGCATAAATAAAATAAAAAATAAATCTTTAAAAAAAAAATTCATATGTTGAAGTCCTAACTATCCATTACGTCAGACTAGGACTACTCAGAGACAGGTCTTTAAAGAGGTAAAATGAGGTCATTGGGGTATTTTTATAAGAAGAGGGAATTAGAACACAGACACAGAGAGGGAAAACTGTATCAGGACACATGGAGAAAATACTTATCCATAAGCCAAGGAGAGAATCCTTGGAAATTAACCCTACTCACACTTTGATCTTAGACTCCTAAACTCCAAAATTGTGAAAAAGTTGATTCCTGATGTTTAAGCTACCTGGTCTGTGATACTTTGTTAGATAGCCCTAGCAAACAAATGCAGTTAGACTTTCATAAAAATACAAACAAATGATCGGCCATATCAGTGTGTTACGTCTATAATAGAAATACATCCAGAATCCTATTAGAGCAAAGAGGAGAGCTAGAGATTATCCAGCTTTAGCAAACCAATTTCTTTTATCCAAAAAGAATAGCAAGCAAAAAGATTTAGTATTGTACTTATAAAATCAATACTTTTATGCAACAAATGTCCATTGAAAACTTAGCAAGTTTTAGCTAATGCTAAGGTGGTAATCATACTACAGTATATAAATGTATCAAATCAACACATTGTACACCTTAAACTATTGTCTCCATTGTATCTCAATAAAAATGTTTTTAAAATAGGAAAACGTCCAGTTGCCATACCGGCACCATAGTATGTAGAGATTAAGATGCAGTTCTATTTCCATGTATTTTATCATCTGATAGAAATGTCAAGGCCCTGATGCAGATAATCATAATTTAACCACATAAGTATTATGAGAGATACATAGTACCCTTACAATAATATAAGAAATATATAGGAACTATATCCTTATTAAAAGTCCTAAGTCATGATACTTAGGAAGAGTCATGAGATATCTATAGAGTCCTATATCTTCACAGTTATAAAGCTGAAGAATTAATGTTGCCTCAGAAAAATATATTAATAATGAAATCCATCTTGGTTATTTCATTCTCTCTCTCTCTCTCTCTCTCTCTCTCTCTCTCTCTCTCTCTCTCTCTCTCTACCTCTACCTCTATCTCTATCTTATCCTTATACCTATCCAGGCCTCTCAATTCCGTGATATCTTCTACTTTAGTGATCCACTAAAGCCACCACTTCAGCCACCAATTTCCAGTCATATCCTAACCCTTGTCTTTACCATTAACTGCACTTTCTCCCATAATATCGTTTCTAAGCATCGCACTCTGCTTCAAGAACACCATCTGTTTTTCTGCTCTCTATATACTTCAACTCCAGCAGTCCTTCAACCACCTCCCTGCAGCCTTTAATTTATTGATTAAAATTTCACTGCCCAGAAGCTTCTAATACTCTTCTTTTCCAGTCTGAATTCCATAATCAGTCATTGTAACTGATTAGTCACTGTAATCACTGTAAATCACTCCTTTAGTGTATATACCCAGTTCCTTTGACCATCTTTCGCTTGTTTTATTTATATAAGATAAAATAAACTCTTTGGCTACTCTGGGCCTGCACATGAAAAGTTGGTGGAAACTTGCTACCACACTTAACAGTGTCACTTTAAATTCATGACTACTCTCAGGTGTGTTCTTATTAGCAATAAAAATCTGCCACATTTATCCAATATGTTTACCTTCCCCGCACTCCCAGAAAGCTATTTTGTGTCTTCTTTCTCCTTAAAACTCGAGTACACCCATTCCTGCTCTTACTGTCAGCTAATTAGCTTGAGTCCTCTTTCACTGTCCTGTAGGAAAGAACAAAGACATGGTAGAGAGAGAACACATTAACAAAATGGCATTTACAAATCCTACCTATTTACATTACATGTAAATACATTAAGGGCTTCCAATTAAAGACAGAATGGCAAAGTAGATAAAATTATGATCTGACTATATACTGCATACAACAGACACACTTTAGATTAAAAGATACAAATAAGTTGAAAGTAAAAGTTTAGAAAAAGAGAGCATGTAATAGTAACCAAAAGAGAGCTGAAGAGTGATATACTACTATCAGATAAAATAGACTTTAAGATAGAAATTATTAATAGCGATTAAGGACATTTTATGATAAAAAATTCAGTCCATCAAGAAGAAATAATAATTTAAAAATGTGAAGCAAAAACTGGAAAAATAGAAGAGAGTAATAAAAGTGATTCAGTAATCTTTGGAAACTTCTGTACCTCATTTTCAGTATAAGGACTTGAAAAGAACTCATTAAGAATTAGAAGCCTTGAATAGCACTGTATATGCTCATTAGATTTACAAGACATTTTATAGAACATTTGTCTAACAACAGTAGAATACATATACTCTCAGGCACATATGAAACATTCTCCAGAATAGATTATATGTTAAGCCATACAGCATTTTTCAATAAATTTAAAAGAATTGAATCATACATAGTATGATAGTATGTTTTCTTATGGGAATAGAATGAAATTATAAATGATAACAGAAGAAAATTTGGGAAATTTATAAATATGTGGAAATTAAAAAATATACTCCTAAATAACTAATGGATCAGAGTACATCACAAGGAATATTATAAAGTATGTTAAAATGAATATGAAAACATAACATACCAAAACTTATTAAATGATGCAGAAGCAGTGCTTAGAGGGAAATTTATAGCTGCACGCGTCTATTTAAAAAGGGGGGGGGAGCGTATGTAGTGGCGGGAAGGCACTGAGCAGGTTCCCTGTGAATCTGGGCAGACAGGTAGAGGAGAGTCCTGGAGCCCTCAGTGGCTTTTTCAGGCCTCTAATGACCTTTCTACAGCATTTGTAGTGATTCAGCCAGAGGCAGGGCAGGCCGGGGACCAAGGGAACCAAGAGGCTGGCAGGCCTCCCAGCAAATCTTTACTCTCTACAGGCTCTCTGGTGTTCTCTCGTGGTCTCTTCACCGTTTTCTGCCCTCTGTGATGCCGCTCTTAAATGCTCAGTGTGTCAGCTCTGGTGTGCCTTCTTACACATGCCCACGCCGTACTCCAGGTGTCCACTATCAGGCATACGTACCCCAAGCCCATGCTCCCACACTCATTTACCCTACAGGGGGTAACATGCAAATCAATAACATAACTTTCCACCTTGTGACACTAGAAAAAGAGCAAACTAAACCTAAGATAGCCAAAGGAAATAGATTACGGTGGAAATTACTAAAATAGAGATTTTTTTAAAAAGAAAAGTCAGTGAAACCAAAAGTTGTTTCTTTGAAAAGATGTACCAGATTTACAAATCTTTAGCTAAACTATCAAAAGTAAAAAGGGAGATTCAGATGTCTTAAAAACAACACAAATGTATTCTATGACATTTGCTGTGAGTAGTTAGGTTAGCCAACTCCTGCTCAGAATCTCACCAGGAAGATCAAGGTGTCATCTCAGCTGCAGTTCTCCGGAGATTAGGATCCAAGCTCACGTAGATTGCTGGTCAAACTCAGTTCCTTGTAGCTATAGGACTCTGGCGCCCAGATGCCATAGAATCCCCACCTTTCACAGTTCACAGCCTGACAGCTCCCTTCTCAAGGCCAGCAGAAGAGCATTTACTGTTGCTCTTCATCTTTTAAGGGCTTGCATAATTAGATCACTCCCATCTCTCCAAACTAATCTTGACTGATCTCTTGACTGTCAGCTGATTAGGGAACAAAATTACATCTGCAGAACCCTTTTTGCCACTTTAAGTAATCTACCACAGGATAGATAGCACATCATATTCACCTGTCCCACCCACAATCACAGGGAGGGAATTATACATGTGATCTTTGGCACATTATTTTGTCTCTAATTTCTCCGTATATCCAGCATATGAAAACTTTTCACTGTTTCTGTTACTACTACTACTGCCTTGATCCAAGCCACTGTCATTTTTCTCTGGGATAAAGCAAGTGATTTTTGCCCTTGCTCTATGTCTGGCCATTATCAATGCAGTAGCTGGAGTAATCCTAAATATAAAACAGACCATGTCACTCCTGCTTGAAATACGATAATGGTCCCACATTGGGTAGAGGCCAGAATCCTTACAGTGGCCTAAAGGCCCTATGCAGTCATCTTCACATCATTATCTCAGGTTCCTTATTGCTTCCTAATTTCTTCCTGGCTTCCTCTACTCCAGACACCTTGGCCTTCTAGATGTTTCTTGACCACTCCAGGCCACTTCATCAGGCCCTTTCTTCCTGCTGTTTCCTTTGTTTGTACTTTTCCCCCTGGGCATTTTTATAACTTTCACCTTTGTGGGGAAATGGAGTTAAATCAGGCTTTTTTTCTGTCTTCCCAATGCTAGCCTCTGTGGCTGGCACTTGCAGGCTTGCATTCCTCCTGGGTTGCATCGCCCATGTGGACACCTGGGGCTGAGGGGCGTGGGCATGGGCCATGCATGCCTTTGATTCCAGACATTTGGACTGAGACACCGAGGAGCAAGAGTGTGCACATTTACACAAATGTGGACCCATGTGCCCAAAAGCAAGAGCTAAAATGAGCTCCTCAGCTCTGGCATGAGGGGCATGTCACTCTGAGGCTAATAGACTCTGCTGCTATCTCCCTCTCTCCTGGTCTGTCCCCTGCATCAGCATTAAAGATCTGTAAAATCTCTGGAGGGCTCCAAAACTCTCTTTTCATTTTCAGGCATCAACAGTGAACATACCTGGCCTGTGTTGGTTGCACAACAACCTCCTTTGGTTTTTACTCAAATATCAGGGTGTTCCTGGCCACCCTATTAAATTTTACCACCACCACTCACTGTATACAGTCTCCTCTTCCCCCTCCTTGCTTCAATTTTCTCCTTAGCACTTAATATTTCAAGTACTGAAGTCTTCATCTTCAAGGGTAGTCGTGGTTTTAATTCTGTTTATTCTCTCTTCCTGTGTGTCTTTGTGTATATGTCTGTGTGGTGAGGAGAGGGTCCTCCCAATAATCTTTTCTATTTCACTATATGCCTCCAATTGGCTTGTTCCTAGACTCTTTCACTTATGTCAGGTCCTTCTAAAAGTTGACCATAATATAAAGCTGTCTCATACATTTTTATTATTTATTATATCTAATTAAGAACAGTGTCAGATTCCATTTTTATTTCTGAGCATGTGAGTTTCTATACGATTTGTTTTTAACTTCTGTTGGTTATCTTTTGATTTTTTTAAAATTCTTTTTGTGCTTTTAATTTTACTGATATAGTAACTTTTGGTTTAATACAATTTTTAATATGTAGGATAACTTCAGCTTTATAATTCATCATCCATCTGATTTCAGGAAAACTGGTTAGCTTCTCTGACATTTTCTTCATCTATTTATAACGTTAATTTCTATCACTGAAGGTTATTGTGAGATTTAAATAGCAAAGGGGAGCAAGAAATAAGCATTGAATTTTGAAGCTAAATCCCTTTTAGATTGTGTCTATTGAAATTTGTAATTCTGGCCATATGTAAGCTTTTTTTCCTCTGAATTCTCCCTTGGCATTCTTCACCACCTTCCTTCCTGTTTTGTTTTGTTTTGTTTTGTTTTGTTTTGTTTTGTTTTGTTTTGTTTTGTTTTGTTTTGTTTTGTTGGCATAAGTCCCACAGAAGATAAATAGCATAAAAAGTTTCATGTCATAGCTCTTCTCTCTCAGCCAATCAGTGGTTTAACTTTCCCAGCCCTTTCTTTGTCAGTCAACAAATATTTAGTAAGGTCTGAAAAGGTTTGAAGCTCTGCAAGAGGCAGCTGAATACTTAATTCCTCTTTGCTGTTATCCAGGCCTGTGTTCCAGTCCACAAACGGAAACTCAATCCTACCTGAAACAAGAACATTTTCAGTGTTAATCCTGCGTTAATGAATTTGTTAAATTAGTCTCTGCTGACATAGAGAAGAGAGTGCGTGTTATATGTGAGCGAACTTAACTGTTTAATTTTACACATAACTTTGAAGGCACGGTGGGTTGACTGGGGACTGGGGGTGGTGGAGAAGATGCTGTTTCTGTAACCAAGAAGTATCAGGTTAGACCAGTGCCAGTGTCTGCAACTGAGTGTGTTTGTTTAAGAAAGGAGATCTGGCAGGAGCAAGGGTCATTTCAACTCAATTTTTAAAGGTACAGAGGGAGTTTCTTTATTGTCATTAAGTTCTCTATTCTAATATGGTAAAGATGCTAAGGAAATATCTTAAAGTCCTTTCAATGGGCAGTAGTTATTTATTTGTAGTGGACCTTCCAGAGAGCTTTCAAAAAGATGTGAGAATATATGCAATGTAAAATAATCTTGCAAATTACAAAAGGAAATGAAAAAATCATGAAAATCATGCATGGGATCTTTGAGAAGGGACAAAACAATTATGGCATAGTTTACTTTCCTATGGCTAGACTACATTTGTCTGTAGGCGCCCTAGTGGTTAACAAAGAAGGACGTTAATTTTATAATTTCTTATACAGTAAGATAAAAATAAACAAATTGCTCAGAAAAAGCAAAATGTGCTGATTAGAAAACATGAAAGGAATTTCTCCAAAAAGACCGTGTGAAAATGACCCTTCGTGATTTTAAAACTTCTAAAAGGCACCTTGCAAGAAGAGAAAGGGTGGATTTCATCTGGCTAATTCCTGCTGCAAGTGTCAGTACAGACTGATGGCACACTGAGCATTGGCCACCGGCATCTCTGATCACAGACCTGGTTTCTACTTGATCTCAACCCCTATTTTAGAAAACAGATTCATAAATGTCATATTTTTAAATTGTGAGGTAACATTGGTTTACAACACTTTATTATTCAGTTGTAGGTTCACATCTCTTCAGATGTATTTACCATACCACACCTACCACGAAGGCACCCACAGTCCTCCGCCATAGTCCATTGGGCCCCCTCCCACTTTGCTCTCCACTTTTCCCATCCCTGCTTGCTACTCTCACTTTCACAGTCAGATTTCTAGTTTGTTTTTGCCTTGGTTTTATCTGACTCTTTGTTTTGCTTTTCTGTATTCTATGTATAGAATTATCTGTATTCTATATATATGACTAAATATAGTATTCCATTGTGTATATTTCCCACTCTTAGTTTCACTCATTTATCCATGGACATTAAGGTTGTTTCCATAACTTTTTTTATTTTAAGTAGGAGTGCATGTATCCCTTCAAATTAGTGTTTCTGCATTCTTCCAGTTGATACTTTGAAAAGAAATTGCTGGATTGTATAGTAAATCTATTTTTAATGGTTTGAGAAACCATCATACTGTTTTCCATAAGGCTGGATCAGTGTACATTCCCACCAGTAGTGTAGGAGGGTTCCTTTTTTTCCAGATCCTCAAGAACACTTGTTGTTTCTGGTCTTTTCCATACAAGCCATTCTCACAACTGTGAAATAGTATTGCATTGAGGCTTTGAATTTCATTTCCTGATAGATGATGAAGCATTTTTTCATGTGCCAAAGTGGCATCATATTCTTAATAAGAAACAAGAAACAGTGGGTCCAGCAAATATCTTCTTATTTTACCTCACAGAAAACCCATTCCATTTTTCATTAAGCACCTTTCAGCTTTCCTCACTCATACAGATTAGATGCTTGCTTGTTCTGAGTTGACATTAATGTATTTGCAAAAAACTTCACAGTGGGAGATAGTTATGGGATACTAAAGTTTATGTTATTGTCAGAGGCTATTTAAAAAGCTTCAGGTTTATGTTACTTATTACTACAACTTTTTCTATTAATAATATGCTTAGAAATCTGGTATCCAATGCTTACTAACCATGGTAATGAGATCAAAAGAAGAATGTCAGCTGACCAGAGCAGATTACTAGAAATCAGGAAATTCAGCTTCTGGCCATCACTCAGTCATTGATTTTATGATAGTTGCCATGTCTTTTGAACACAGTATCTAAGCTTCTTCATCTGTTAAACTAAGTTGATAATGTCTGCCCTGGTCAGTCTCACAGGACTGTCCATGAACAAATTAGATAAGGGTAAAAGTGCCTTGAAGGTAAAGCCACTCTGAATAAAAATTAGTGTGATATAGCTACTGAAAAGCATATTGCAGAGGCTAGCGTGGTTCATCTCTGCAGTTTTCATGACCAATACTGCTTCATAATGAATCCCTGTCAAACAAGCTAACTCATCAGGTCATGATTATATATTATTTAATGGGAAAAATCTCTTTGTAAACATTATTTACCTTGATAAAAATACACATTAAAAATTATGTCTAAAATACAGTCTTTATGTGACCTCAATCTATAATCAATATATAGTGTCTGTAGTCATTTTGGAGGGTGAGAATTTTATATGTATAATAAATTGATAAATTATGAAATTGCGAGGAAGAGAAATTGACTGGAATGTTTCTTCAGATAACAATTTTTCAGGTAATTATTACTATTTTGAAGACTGGCATAACTAAATTGAGATTTTCCTTTTGTTTATTTTATAGAAACGTCATACTCTTACTTGTGTTTAAGCCTTATATTTTTTCCTGGTGCTTCCTTTATCTACCACAATTAAGATCCTCATTCTCAGTCCTAAACCATGATGCAGGCCAGTTAACTCTGCTGGCTCAAAAAAAATAATAGTCCTCAAATCCCTTAAAGGCAGAAAAAAAAAAAAAGAAATGGCTTTTTTTAAGGGACATCCCTTTTGTGCTCTTACTCCTTTCCCCTTTTTTCTTCCCATGAATACACAGAATTCCTTTGTAAATTCATAGCACCCTGTGTTCAGTCCTTGAGAGAGAAAAGTGAGCAAATATTTGATTTTTTGGACCTTGCATAGACAAGGCTCTCTCCTAGCTAACTTAAGAAATTTTTATTCCTGAGTCAACTTGATCTATTTTCTTCTGTCAGGGGCCCATTCCTAGTGGCAATGGGGAAATCTTGGCACCCAGAAGAATTTAACTGTGCTCACTGCAAAAATACAATGGCCTACATTGGATTTGTAGAGGAAAAGGGAGCCCTGTATTGTGAGCTGTGCTATGAGAAATTCTTTGCTCCTGAATGTGGTCGATGCCAAAGGAAGATCCTTGGAGTAAGTATTGAAAACCATTTTATTCTGAATTTTAGAGAAGAATAATTTGTTGTTATGAAAACCTTCCATCATTTTTACTTTTTGTTTTCTTCTTGCTTGATTCCCTCTCTGCTTTCATCACAATTTATTTTCTTAGAGCAAAATTAAATACACCTCTGTAGAAGTTTATCAGACCCATGGGGTTAAGTTGTCTTTAGTTTTGTCTTACTGAGTACTGGCTTGTCTGGTGAAAGTCTAGCCACCGTGGGGGAAAAATAATTTACTGTGGGTGTGCTACTTCAACAGGACCCTGTTTGCTGAGGAATGAAGAGGTCGCACAGACCACACACAGCAGAGTTCTCAAAACTGACACCTTCAGTGTTTTAAATTAAATTCCATAGCTTTTATAAGAACAACTTTTCCTCATTTGTCAGGGTTCAAGTATAGGGCACAGCTCTTATGAATTATATAAAACATGAGGCTTATAAATGATATATTTTTCTTGAATGCATATAATGTTTAAAAATATAACCTGTTTTATGAGAGTATACATGTGATAGAAAAATAATGAAACCACAACTTTTTTTATTTTAAGGGAGTAATTTAGGAGTCAGGTACATAATAAATAATGATGAATGAATGAATTTCCTACTCTGGAATACTCAGTCTGCAATCCTGAAGTAAGAGTTAGGCATTTCCTAACTATAAATGACTAGAAATTGAAATTTTATTTTAGAGAAGCAGGTAAATGTTCTCATACAAATTATACATAAGTTAGAAATGACATTGCTGCAGTCAAATATTCTCAGTATGAAAATATAATAATGAAATTTTAATTCAAATCAATTGAGAAGAAAGTATAAATTAATGAGTAGTTTAAATGGGTCTAAAAATTGGAGGGCACTTAAAAATTATAACTAAACCATATGAAATATATCTATATTACTAATTTGTACACTATTTGACAGGAACAAAAGAGTAATGTACTTTGTGTATATAGCATTCTCTTTTATTGTTAAAATATTAAGGAAAGTAAATTCTTGTGTTAAATGCTCTTTGAAGCTGATTTTTTTGTATTCCTTTATTTTTTTGAAGATTTACTTTATTTATGTATACAAGAGCTGGGGTGTAGGACAGAAGTATGGGGGGTGAAAGGATTCACCGAGACAGAGTGGGGAGCAGAACAGGTGGATTGACTGAAATACACTGCTGAGGGGAGCAGCAGGCAAGACAGGAGAGGTCTGCTGTGCCATATGGGAAGCTCCCTGGCTGGGGATCAAACTGGTGCTGCAGTGGCTGCTGATAATTTGACAGTACTGAGAATTAACCCCCTTACACCACCAGGGAGGCCCTGTATTCTTTTAACAGTGGTTTGCCATACTTTAGATGGTTCAGAGTTATAGGTCATACTGCTTAAAGATACTGTTACCACACCTCTCAAAACTTAGTAATTAAATCTGGCCCCAAGTCTTTGATACTGGGTATATTTCACCCTAGAGCCATTGTTAACTAGAATCAGTGTTTTATGGTTAAAATTGTAGGCACTCATTCCAGTGTGTGCTTAGTACAGTCATAGCTAATTTCTCAAACCCTAAATATGTGTTAAACTGATCAGATTACCCTGATTGTGCTACTACTTCCATAATACACCAAAATAAAAGTTTTAGCTTTTGAATGTTTTTGCCTTTCTTCCATACCATTGTCAGTACTCTGAAACCCACCTTTTGGGGAGAAAGCAGAAAGTATTGTAGCAAGCACTTATGAAATGTTTATTCACTGCATACATAATGTTTAAATAATTCAACAGTCATTCTTCAAATAAGTTTATTGATGTGTATTTATGAAAAAACAAACATTTTATCAGTACATCAGTTTACATGATTTGTAAGTCTGTCCTGTTGCTTAGATGAAAAGCTCAAGAAAACCACAAAACATGTGTGTCTACTTTGGGCCAATTTCACCCAACTGTATTGGTACAGCTATTAGAATAAACAATTATGTTTGCATTCAACTACCTTTCTGTAACAGGAAGTCATCAATGCTTTGAAACAAACTTGGCACGTTTCCTGTTTTGTGTGTGTGGCCTGTGGAAAACCCATTCGTAATAATGTTTTTCATTTGGAGGATGGTGAACCCTACTGTGAGACTGGTAAGATACAGAGCCACTAGTTACTTAAGTTTGAGGTGAAGGTAAAACATTAACCCTTATATTGCTGTACAGCTGAAAGGAAATATTAGGCAAAATAGTTTCCCTCACTGTTTAGGGGCATTTATTGTTACTCTCAATATATAGCAGATGTAAAAATTTATCTCATTTTATCAGAACAGTCCCAATATCATTAAGACAAGTGAGCATGTGACATTACTAATGGAAACTTATTTTGCTTGACTCTCCATTAATTTACAGATAGAAATTCTACCAAATCTTGTAGCTTAAAGCCAGTTCTAACACTCCAATGGATGAATTTTGAATGATTATAAGCTTGAGAAATATTCTACTTTTGAATTGATTTGTTCTTTAAGGCAACTGCCTTGACAGTTCTCTAGAAATTCCTTGTTACTTTACCGAGTGAGACGGTAATAATCCTGGTTTGGATTGCTCCCTTGATAAAATTATTTTTTTAAACCAGGCTTTAAAGAAATATCTACTACCTTTATCTTATTACCTGAACTTGATGACTAGGAGTGAAATTGCTGGAGCATATGACAGATCCATTTTTAGTCTTTTGAGGACTTCTCAGCAATAGAAAAAAAAAAAGATAAACTCATGCCAGAGAACTTCCTTTTCCTTCACAATGGCTATAAATGAACTTTCATAAGACTTATTACTATAACTCTAATTTAGATATTACCACCCAAACATGTTTTATGAGTAAAATATTTTTCCTTTATTATGCTTCCATTCACCACCACTACAATGTGACCATGTAGTTTTATTAATGTTCTACCTTGAAATTCAAAATGCAGTGCTAGAAGAAAAGAATATTCTATGGTGATTAAGTTAAAGCAGCAGTCAGCTTCTATTTGAGACTAGTCAACCTCACTCAATCCTTTTTTGCCAACTCAATATTATCTTATTTTCACCTTCCTTTTAGGTCCCTAGTTAGGACCAACCTAGATCTATACGAGACTGTCCACAAGAAAGCCCTAGAAATTCTGTGAATTACCCCATGGGCTGTTTGGGGACAGGTTGACTATAAGATACCTACCCTCATTCAACCAAAATATTTCATATTTTATAATCCCATTTAACTCTACTGAAGAAAAAGACGTCTGTTTTAGATGCTTTGCAAGATGTTTGACTATTTGGCAAATAGTCCCTATCTAACAAAAACACATAAAAAACTATCTTAATATTATATTTAATTTATCTGTGTCATATTTTTAAAACCCAAAAATTGCCTCAGAAAGGGAAAAATATTATTAAGGATTTCTTAAAGTGTCACTTCTAGTCAATTTGTTCTATGTTCTTTTCTTTTTAAAAAGTGTGTGTGTGTGCGTGCGCGTGCATGCGTGCACACGTGCACATGTGTGTATATAGAAAACATCATTCATTTTTGTACAGTGTTTGAGTTCTCCTCTCAGGTGTAGTCCCCGTAAAATTCCAACCACCAAGTCACCCGTGAACCATCACTATAGTCTCTTCTGCTCTTCCCACCTCTGTTTTAATCCCTCTCCCTCCCCCTCCCCTGCTGAAAGTCTCTGATTTTTAGTAGCCTGCTAGCTTTGTCTTCTTTGTTTGTATTCTTTTTGTTTAGCCTCCTACTCCTTTTTTTTTTTTAAGCCAGTCTCTCTCAGCTCAGTGATTCTACTTCCCCCTACCCAGAAACCTGGCGTCATCTTGAAGTCTGCTCTATTCTTTGTTTTCCCAATTACCAGTCTAATTAACTTATAGCAGTTTCATCCCCAGTGTATTTTGAATTCATTCATTTTTCTCCACCTAATTTATCACCACTCAATCTAACTCAGTCTCCTTTCCTCTTACCATTATAATTGTCAGCTAAATAATGTATCTTCTTTCCCCAAAACCTCAAATAGTGGCTTTGATGATTTTATTAATGTAAATCAGGTTGTGTTTAAAATCATGGTTTCCACCAGAGTGAAAACTCTTCTCCTTACCAGGGACTACTTTGCCACCTTTCTCTGCCACTTTGCCTTCTGTTAGCGGATTCTCACTATTTTCTTCTCTTTACTCTTTCTAAACCTGCCAAGAGCCCTCTTGCCTCTGGGCTTTTTACTTGCTGATTCTTCTAACTGGAATTTTCTTCTCCAGTTTCCTTCTTTTTTTATTTCAAGTCTCATCGCAATTATTACTTCCTCAGAGAAGCCTTTCCTGACCCTCCTATATTGAGTTGTCCTCCCCCCCTCCAGTTATTCATCACAGTTTTCTTCCTTTTACAACATTTACTAAATCTGAGATTATCATCATTTACTGCTTTTTTTTTTTTTTGCTTAGAACAACTGGGGTGTAAGCCAGAGTTGGGGGGCGGGGTGAGAGGATTCACCAGAGACAGAGTGGGGAACAGAACAGGTGAATCTATTGAAACACACTGCTAAGGAGAGAGGCAGGCAACACAGGAGAGGTCTGCTGTGCTATATGTGGTTTAGCTCCCTGGCCAGGAATCGAACTCAGGCCATAGAGGATAGCGCTGACACTTAATCCCTAGGCCACCAGGGAGGAAACCATTTATTTATTATTAATGAAGTACTACTGCTTTAATCTTTGTTAATATTTTGACAATATAGAATGTGTGGTCATTGTAGTTCTCCCACCACCAAAGCACCCATAGTCCTCCCCCACAGTCCATTGTGCTCTCCTCTCCCACTTCTCATGTCTCCCTCTCTTTCTCCCACCTCCCCTTTTGGATATCTCAGATCTATGTTCAGTTTTCAAAGATTGGTTTTATAGTTTGTTTTGGTTTCCCTGTATCCCACAAATAAGTGACACCATCTGGTATTTATGTTTCTCTTTCTGACTTATTTCTTTTAATATAATCCCTTCCAGCATAATCCATATTGCTCAAAAGTCATGAGTTTTTCTTTTTTTATTGCTGAGAATTCCTCGAAAGACTGAAAGTGGGTCTTTCATATGCTCTAGCAATTCCACTCCTAAGTATCTACCCAAAGAACACACAAAAAAACTAATTCAAAAGGAAACCTACACTCCTATCATTACTCTTAAAGTATAGCAAAATTTAGCACTGTTTCCAATGAGAATACAGGCCCCATGAGCAGAACAGCCTTATGTGTCCATTTCATCACTATACCAGAGCCTGGCATATAATAGGGCTCTGTGCATACCAGTTAAGCAAATAGGTGCTAAGGAACCCCAAAATTTGCTAAGAAAAGTGAATCAAGTTGCTTGTGATAGCCTAGTTTCTTCTCCCCCATCCCTAGTTGAACTGCGAATATCAAGATGAAGAAGTGAACCATGAGTAGACATGGTAGTGAGGGTAGCTGCATAAAAGAAAATAAAAATGCTGATAAGTTCTACTTCTGTAGTAATAGAGAAGCATCTTGTTGAAAGTGCTTTCTACCAAAGGAAATCCTATTAGTATTTTATAACCATATCTGTGTATTCTCTGGCTAAGGATATTCAACATAAAGTCATAAAATTGAAAGGAAAGCAGAGGAAAAGAAATAGTGGCTTCTGTGATACTGTGATTCAGTGCAGCTAGAAGCTTAGTCATGGTACTTATTCATACAAGTTTCCTGTGACGTTTTTTTCCTTTATTAAGTCAGATGCATATGAAATTTGTTAATACCAGACATTTCTTCTTGATTCATACTCACTCATCTTATTGTTGCTAGTCATTGAAAGTTCTCTGGTATTTTGTTGAAATTGTCACATCTACTGATAACTTGCCAGAGAACAGTGTTGTTCTTCGTAATGCAGTATCTTAAGTAGTTGGTGAGAAATGAAAAGCATTACATAAAAAATAAGGAATGTAATATAAATAATGCTTACCAAGAGAAACCTGAAATATGTATCTCAAGCAATACCGTTCCTTCTGAAACCTCTCATAATAGTACCTTTATATCATCTAATTCTAATTTTGTTGCTTTGCACTAGGAACTGACTTTCTACAGCTTTGTCATGTTTGAATTAGGTCTCTCTCTACCCATACCCTGCTCTCCTCTCTGCCCCATACAGATTATTATGCTCTCTTTGGCACTATATGCCGTGGATGTGAATTTCCCATAGAAGCTGGTGATATGTTCCTGGAGGCGCTGGGCTTCACCTGGCACGACACTTGCTTTGTGTGCTCGGTAAGTCAGCGTGTTTCCTATTGAAGGACAGTGTGGCTAATTCTGGCCTAAATACTACCTGGAAACCCTTCAAACCTAGGAAAAAAATTATATTGATTTAAAAATTTATTTAGTAAGATTTTGGACACTGTGAAATTTGGGGACACAAACAAAATAAGACACTTGCTCCTTAAGAGAAAGTCCTATTTTCAGTACATTTTTGTTTATAAGGAGGGTCTATATATTTCTTGAAACAGTAAGAAAAGAGTCCTTTACCTTTTTTTAATCCTTTTTTTATTAGTGTTTTAGTAGTTTTTAGAAATACTACTACTTCTTAAAGGAAATGATAAAAGTCTATTATTATTGAATTACACCAAGTAAACTGTATGTTGATCCATGTTCTTTCTCAGCAATAGTCCATCAATATTGTTTTGTGAAACTGTAGTAAACATGCAGTAATATTTGATTTCATTTGATATTTTGATATTTGGGTCTTTTTAATCATGAGGATAAGTCAGAGACTATCATTAACCTATGATATTTATTTTTTTAATTTAGGAAGTAAATATCCAAAAAGATACTACAGTAGTCAGATGTTTGATTTTTTTAAAATTAGACTTTAACCAAACTGTATATAGTAGTTTTCTTTACCTATTGTATGAAGAGGAAAAAGTGTGTTAATTTTTTCTCCAGAGCCAAATGCATAGATGTAATAACATCTATGTTTTTTATGTTTTCCACATAGAAAAAAAAATGATTAATGATTTAAATAAATTAAATAAATTAAAATACATTCCAGGCATGTGTTAATAAAATATATTCTCTATTGCTTTTGAAAGATTATGTGAAATGTCAAGTTATTCAACAACCAACTATAAAGTGCTTTTGTCATATTATCTATTGACTGAAAAATCATTTTCTGCTTCTTAGTCATATTGGATTAGATAGTGATATTCACTTAAATAATGTTTATTTTTCAGGTATGTTGTGAAAGTTTGGAAGGTCAGACCTTTTTCTCCAAGAAGGATAAGCCACTTTGCAAGAAACATGCTCATTCTGTGAATTTTTGAGAATCAGCAGTTAGGGGAAGCGAAGAAATTTGAAAAGAAGAGAAGAATTCAAATTACCAATTAATTTTTAAATTTAATATTCATATGGAGTTTTGAAAAATAATTGTGGCCCTGAAGGGATAAATGCCAGCTTTTAAAACCAAGTCTATGAGGAAATATTTGGCTTCATAAAATAAAGAGACAGTTTGGCATTTATTAATACTTTTCCCTGTAATTTCTGCCTATAAAATAACTTTTATAAAAACCAATTTCCTGGTTGGCTGTTAAATTCATCTTAGAATAAATTAGTAAAGAATTTAATTTTAGAATTAAAAAATCCAGCCTTTATGTTGAAATAACTATACTTTCCTTGTTAGATAAGTTATGATTCTTTCTGTAAAAGACAATGAAAGTGCCTCACACTTTATCATAAGTGAAGCATTGTATTTTGTAAAGTGTTCTATAAAACAGTAAATAGGAGTTTAAGCAGATAATTTTATCAGTAATTGGTGTTAGTTTTTTTTTTAAGTCATATATACATTTTTTTTGGTCTTATAGTTTACTTTTCTAGCAGGAAAGATCAATGATGTTTGTTATAAAAATGTGTCATTCCAATAAGAAAGTTTTTCTGTCACTCTCCCTTCCCCCCCAGGTCATCATATAGCTTATGAGTCTCAAATTTTAACTTTTATTAAAATAATGGTAAGGTAAAGAACTAATTTAACAGCTTGGGACTCTGACAGTTTTCTCTAACTTTAGAGACAATAAGTAGAGAATAATGTGGTCAGGAAATAAGGTAAATCAATATTGTATTCAAAATTTTTTTAAATCCCCCCCCATTTTTGGATAAATAAATAAATATATTAGATGTGTTTCGGAGTTGACTTATGAAGTTTTAGAGCTCTCTTTCCCCAGCTTTTTTTTTTCCCCCCTTTAGTTCTACATTAGAAAATAAAAGGTTGTCTGGGGATGTGATGACATCTTTTTTTTTTTTCCTCCTGGAGCTCTCTATCAGTGATATACCACCTCCACATATGATCACAAAGTTTGGGAAGCTTTTAATCACAGAGGTTGGTTTGTTAGTAAGAGACCATAATCATTCAAACTGTTTGTTTTCTTTATTTTTAGAAAAAATTGTGTAGATAACAGGAAGACAGAAATAACTATGGTAACATTGTGGCTACTGTTGATACTAGCCCAGTGAGGAAACATGGCATTTGATAATTTTTGCCTTTATTTCCAGAATGGGTGAAAGTACATGATCCCACTGTTTTAGAATTTAAATTTGTTCGGGACAAGGTGCTTTAAAAGTTAAAACATAGACCAAGTCCTTCCTGCCCATCCCTCATTGTAGACATGTTTGTTATAGTGAGAGGTTGTAAGATACAGTATTTGCCTAACCTCCCTAAGAACTTTTCAAGCCATCTGTCCTGAAAACTGTTAATTTATGGTCTAACGGATTTATATTATATGCAGATAATAATTAACTGGAGATAGAAGAATGAGAAGGGTTGACACAAAGTGGCAAATGGAATGCCTCACCAATAGCAACCCCAGGCTACCTCCTCACCCTCTAACTTGTAGGGAGGCAGGAAGTGGTTTTGAAATAAAGTCCTGGAACTAAATTGTACATTATTTCTCATTGCTGCTCAACCACCTTGAGAAGAGCTGCTGGCTAAGGTGCACTGTCACATGTCTTGATGCCGGTCTTTTGCTTTACACGGTATAAAATCAGTTGGTGGTTTTGTTTTTGGTGTGGTAGAGATTTTTTTGTTATCTAGTTTTACTTTTTATAGATTATATGCCAAGATAGTATTTGATAAGTCAGTGGTTTTTGGATAGTTTCTTCAAGAAATTTTATTTGATCTGGACTTCTTACAAAGTTGATTTTACATTAAGGATACATTTTTACTTGTGTTTTTCCAACATATTATTCAAGGAGCTTCATGTTGCATTTTCCCAAATTTTATCCCTAAAAGGATAGCATTACTTCCTAATTTATCATTTAGTCTTTGTGCTTTGTCTTTCTTTTCTGTGACAAAGTTTTATATCTGTTGGTAAAACCGTTAATTCTGTAAAATAAATACTGATTGTAACCCCGAAGAATCTGTGTTTTCCAATAGGGGATGCCATATTTAATATACTAGCATTAATGTTTTAATAACTGACACTGCACTTTATTCTTCTGGTGAGCTCCCTGAATATTTATTTTTCAGCTTATAAATATTCCATGTCAGTAGCATGTTTTTAATTGTACCTCTGTACTATAGAGCTTTTAAGTCTCTCTAGATGTATATTTTGGAAAACTGTACTTAGTACACTACAGATTAAAATAAAAGTACATAACTCTAAAGCATCCCCTACTTGGATTCCCCAGTCCCAAAAAGTTAGTGATAGGCCCAAATTTACAGCATTTCTCTAGATTTAAAGGAACAAATGTCCGCTGAACTAGCAACCTAAAAATGATCCTCTCTGCTTCCGTTTGTTTATAGCACATTTAGAATCTAAAGATAAAGCCTAATCCTTTGATCACAACATTAAGACAAATAGAAATGAGTTTAAATTTTCAAAGTATTACTGTAATGTTATGTTTAGAAATCATCTGCAACAAAAATATATTAATGGTGTCATTTTCAAGGAGTCTGATTTCAAGGGAAACCATTTTTATAGAAAATAATTCCTTACTCTTCTCCATTCAAGTGTGAATCTAGTGTTATGTTAAATTTTATTTTGATGTTTGGGGTTTAGTCATCCCTATTGAAAGGAAAGGCTTTCCAAACATAAAGGGAAAACATACTGGATAATTTTACACAAATGTAATGTGGCTTCAGTTTGTCCATTTTCATCTCCAAATGTTGAGATATTGGGTTGGGATTCTCAATGTATCATTTGCCTCATCTATTAATCATTAATCTCTTCTGGTTCTTTATATTTTTAAGTTTGTACATGTTTCTGCTGTTTTGCTTTTTGTATACATTTTCTAACTCAAACCACATGAGAAATAGAATCAGTATAGTAATACCTTAATATGCACATATACTCTAAATAAATGGCTGCGGTGATATAGACAAATTCTCCTGGTTTTCTTTTTGGGTGGCAAGAGTCTTCACTGAGACAGCATGGAAAAAGTATCAAAGATAGGATCAGATGTACTAATCCTCAGGAGAATCTCTGTTTTCTGATTTTTGCCTATTAGAATTGTCTGCCACAAAACCAAGCATTTAAAAAAAACTGTCAGATTATTCATCTTTAATTCATTGTTATACTCTTTATGTAGCATGTACACAATAAATGTTTGTGAATTAATAGATAAGTAAGCTCTGTTGTCTTTAAAGAATTACAGCTGAAGTTACTGAAATAACCTGTTATATCAGGTACTATATATGATATTCAAACAATATAAGTTCTCATCTGTATTTCTTAAATTTTTTTCATTGACCAGGGTACTTTTCTACTTCATGCTTAATTCATCTTTATCTCTTTAGCTAACTGATCTGTAACTGGATAGGCTCACCTAATCCTTGTTTGTTGATTGGTTTAAGATTTTTTTTTCCAACTCTGTTGAGAAGAATGTTTCTTTTGCAAGTTGTGTATTGAAATAAAAGACAAATTCAAGTATATTTGCTCACAGTATATTAAACTCCAGAAGCCAAGCTTATAAGGGCATCAAGTCTGCATCTGACATTTTAATAGCTGCTGTTTGGTTTCTATCAATCACGTCATTGCACATTAAAATGCACCGACAAAATAAGAGATCTGTCATTTCTTCGTTAAAAAACAGTAATCCAGTACAAGATTTATAGGCTTAAGTCTCAACAGTGTATGTTCACAATAAATCCCCATTCAGTACTCAAACCAGAACAAGCCTTCCTGTCGTTCAATGTTTTCTAGTCAAATGTCCCAATTTAACATTATCAAAGGTTTTCTTACAGAACTACGGATAAAATCCTTTTTGCCAGCAAAAGCTTAATTTAGGTTGGTGGTTTCCCTTTTTGAGCACTCAGACAAGATCTTGATTATATCAGAAACACATAGGTACTGATGTATTATTAGTGGGCCTGGTGTTAATTAGGGAGAATTACCAGAAGTAGTTTGCTTCATGGGAATTTATTACAGAATCACACTTGACTGATGGCAGAATAGGAGTTGCTGAGAGAGAGCAGCTCCCACTCATAACCACTAATTAATAGGGTGCCAAAATTCCACAGAGAAGGTTTCATCCCAAGTGTGGGAGCCTCACAGGAAAATGGTTCCACTGCAGTATTTAAAATTTAAAAGAGGAAAGGAGCTTAGGCACATGGCTATCCAACAGGAATCTCAGACTGATATGGTTTTGTGTTTTACTTATGAATGAGAACATTTAACTGGAAAAACACCATGCCCAAAAGAATCCCTTTCCCTGCAAAAGTCAAAAGTAGCTGGTTCTATTTATCACATTAAAGAGATAGGCATAGTGTTTGTAATGTGTTGACTGTGAGTCATTCAACTGTTCCTTACATGAAGAGAATTTAGAACAAGCCATTTGTTATGGAATTATACCACTGAACTTTTACTCTTGATTCCATGATTGAGAAGCTGTCTGAGTAGGTGGCAAAACTGCACCAATAATCAAAAAAGGTGTAGCTTCTACACTTTGAACCCAGAGTGGGGGGCAAGCAGTGTGTTTAGTGATTGGCACTAGTGGCAGTGCTTTGGGGGAACCCTATGAAATGAAAGTTTGCCAAGAAGGAAGTTTTTCCCTGTTTCTAACTGTACTGTAATCACATACAACAAAACTTGAATCCGTTGCTTAGTATAGAAGAATAAAGCAATTTTCATAACAGAAAATCACTGATCGCTGATCTCAGGGAGTAAAATAAAAGTTTAGAATTCACAGAGAGTGTATTTGTTGAGTTTCTCTTTAGGCAAATATTGTTCCCAAAGAAAACAATTTCTGTGCTAGCTCTGTGAATTGATTGACATGGTCTTAATATCCCTGTTTCAAAGGCCTGAGTTTCTGTTTGATGATTGGTTTCCAAATTACTTTTTCACCTTCATATTCTCAATTGTCACATTAATTCTATAGTTCAAACCTACTTAGGTTTTGTCTTTTTCTCTTTTTTAACCCCTTTTTTTGGCCTTTAAACCACACATAAGCTATTTTAAGCACCCAAAAATACTATTGTTTAAAGTACCTCGTAGAATATACTATCTTCAGAGCTGTCTTGATTTTTTTCCCCCTAGTGTATCACTGAGATGCCAAATTGTTGCCTTGATAAATAGAAAAGTAAAACACCAGTGATTGGTCATAACTATTATTAGTCTGCGTAAATGAAAGCCTTTGCTGAGGTTACCCTACGTTGATCTCATCTGGTAAGTTTCTCTATCCCTGTTTGCTTGAGAATCCTGTCCATATCAAGCCACTTTATTTGAAAAAGAATCATGGAGCTTTTGAAGTATGAACTTTGAAATACAAGTTAAATTAAGTCTAGCTTTATCAGCCAAATTCCCCATTCATTCTGCTCTGTTAAATTATGTGCTACTGGTTTATAATTTTGGTGCCATTAGAAATGCTTCAAATAAAAATGAACTTAATAAGCAAGTTGAGAGGTACCAAAGTAAAATCAATACTTCTGCCTCAAGAAAGATACAAATCAATGATGTGAACCTCTAACAGTTTGCCTGAATAGCCAGAAAGTTCTAGATGATCTTCAGTGATGTTAGAATCATATAAATGTTGAGAGCGTAAATTAAGCTGGGGTGGGGGAGTGTGTGATTACCCCTGGTGGCTTGGGCTGAGACCAATAAGACAAATCTCACCATGACTTACTGGGAAAAGTTTAAAGAATTTTTAAGAATGATACAAGAATATGAAAATGTAAAAACTCCACAAAGTAAGCTTAACTCTGTGCTTACTACAGAGAAAAGCTTCGAGCCCAGCCTGCTATCTCAGAGTAGGACCTAGAGGATGAACTTGGCACTAGAAATGCCAAAGTTGATCATGGACACATTAGGGTGCAAAATAAGATCCTTTGAAATGCAATTAGTTTGAAATGTCATCCAGAACTCAGTGCATATTCTTGGTGAATAGGAAAGTCAAATTCTAATTTTGTTCTTTAATGTCAAAAAGCATAATGTGTTGATTGTGTTTTTCAAAGCCTACCCCCTAAATACCCAGGATAATTGAACAGTTCTGAATATTTAAGAGATTTAGTGAGTCCATTTTATTATACTGTAGTGCCTTCTTTTGGTTAAAATAAAATGTTTTTAGTTGAAGCTTTGTGCTAATTAATTGCAGTTTCAGTTAACAAATTTTTTCTTCATAAATCTAAGTCCTATTGTATTGAAAAATGGATCATTTTTAGTTTTAGTAATAGCAAAAAGATTAACAAATTCCCCTTCATGGTAAATTAAACCATGAACAAACAAACAGTGGACCTATAATAATTTATATTTGTGGCATAGTCTTTGTTTTTTGTATGGCATGTGACAGTAGACTAAACTAGTACACTGTAATCTTCTAACAACTGGAGAAAATCTGAGAGTCAAAGTGTTTTAGCCATCTTAGAGATGAGAAAATAAAGTCAGGACTGATTTTCTGAAAGAAAAATAATAACAGCAATTAAATGACAAATCTGCTTTGTCTAATGGACTAGAGAGAATATTTACTATTCCATCCATATTCTCTTAGTGTCCCCTACTCATAAGGGACTGTCCTCACATAGTTAATAGATAGTTTTAGGATTTGCTTAATTTTGATAAAATATGTAAAATTTAAAAGCTCTATCTGTCTGACTTTTACAGTTGCCCACCACACAGATGTCGATAATGGGGGGGTTTGCAATTGGGCCATCTGTTCTCCGAGGGTATTTGTGACTTGGTAGCCCTCTCTGCAATGTAACATTTGCTGCTGTTTGTGTTTTCACTACATTTCAAGGCAGCACAAGACTAATGAGAGACTAAGTTGGTTTCAAGTGTAGAAAACACAAGTGTGATACCAAGCAAATGAGAAAGCTGTAGAAAATGCAATTAAAATACTTCCATACACAGTGGTCAACAATCCCTATTTATAAGATGTTGGAAAATAGGTCGGGGTGGTTGTCACCCAGTTGACTGATACTTCTGCGATGTGATGAAGTTAGTTCCAGGCTGTGAGCCTGAAGAGTGGAAGCTGGAAAAAGTGAGACCTTGGTGAGACTGCATATATGTCCAATTATACTGACAGGCTGCCTAAAACTCTGGTTTTCACTCAATTGAAATAAAATCTCTGTGCTATTTGCAATGGCAGGCACTACTGCTAAGTTCACTGAAGCATAGCTGGAAAATCCAGCTGCCCTCACATCTGTTTTACGTGACCTTTCAATCATCAGCAGATATTTTTGCCACCAGGAGTGGAAGTCTGGGGAGGCTCTGTTCTGTGATTTTCTAAGCTATCACTATGGAAAACATATTGAAACAAAATTCACGCATGTCATGTACTGTGCCCAGAAATTATAGACTTGCCTGGGTGGTGGCAAGGTTCTGACCTATCCAGAGAGCTCACACCTGCTTCTTACATTCAAGTTGTTAATCCTTTGTTCAGCAAATGAGACCTATTATGAAATATGTGAATGGACTGTTATGGCTTAAGTGCTAAGGCTCTGATACCGGTTTAGACTAGGATGATGTTGATAAGATAGTGTCTTTCAAGCTTTTCACAATTTATGATGCCAGAAACCTATGTGACTTGACTTTAATTCTTTGCGAGCTATGACTTGGTTACCGTACTTGCTTCAGTTCCGGGTTGTAATGAAGTGTACTGAAAATAATAATTAAAAAAGAAACAATCACTAAAAAATATCTTGAAAGAATTGTAATAAAGTTCAATCTCATACTGACAAGTTTCATCCTTACGCTAATATGATGGGGAACCAGTGGAGTAAGTTCAAGAACACAGTTCAGTTTATCTCAACACCAACTGAAGCGGTTGTCAAAGTTGCACATTTAGGACAACAGGTTATATGAAATGTAGTAATTATATGTAAATAGTCAAGGGATGTGCTAACACAGAGGGGACTTTTTTAAGGAGGAAAGGGGATGGCTGAGTGAATTTTGAGCACACCCAGTGAACTTAAATGGGGGTTTGGATCACATGCAAATCAATGATGTTGAGTCTATTTGTTTGTATCCAATATTTATGTAGAGGGAAGGCTGAACACTTTGTTGGGAGAAAAGAAGAGGTGGAGATTCCCTGAAAACA
Organism: Scalopus aquaticus; assembly: GCA_004024925.1. Taxonomy (NCBI): domain Eukaryota; kingdom Metazoa; phylum Chordata; class Mammalia; order Eulipotyphla; family Talpidae; genus Scalopus; species Scalopus aquaticus. The sequence continues at coordinate 154,756 of PVIJ01001555.1, forward strand.
GAAACCAACTTCCTGAAATGCTCTGGTCCACTTAGCTCTGCCCCCTAGTTGTCTGCCCCCTTCAGCAAAGGATCCCTCAGCCAGGAGTTAGCAGGTGCAGAATCTCCCTTGGGAATCTCAATCTCTGACTCTCAGCAGCCTAATAACTTACTGCATCCAACTCCATGGAGTTCTTTCCCCAAGAATCACCCTAATAAATTACAATTTTCTCCATCTCATAACATTCATGTTTTAGAGATTCTTAGGAATTGGCACTATGAGCAATTAACAGTAGACCAGGTTTTTAATTGTCCCCTTAATTAGAAAAGTCATAACACTGGAAAAGCTACAAGCTCTGAATGGAAACTGTTTTGTTTTGTTTTGTTTTTGCACCATTGTGATCCATCACCGTCTGGAGGGTAATTCTCCAGTGTCTTGGAGAATCTTTGCAATATGTAATTATTTCTCTAAACCAGACTTTTCCAGTCCTGAGCACACTTTTCTTCTCTACAAAAATTAGCTAGTTCAGTGGTTTAATACTTTGTAGTAAAACTCCCTTTTGAAACATCTTTAGATTTCTAGGAAAAATACTTCTAATTTTCAAAATTACCAAATAAACTCCGAATTCCTTAGGGTCTCGAGAACAAGACTCGTATATCACGTGCCTGAAGGGCCACCCGAATTTCTCTGAGTCCAACACTAAACCACCTGTGGAGATCGTGCCTCTGTGAGTATTGATGCCCATGAATTCAGGAGGCGGTGATGACTCTGGTTTCTCCTAAAGAGTAGTTTGCTTTGCTTTGTTTTGAATCATAACCCATTACTTCAATGCCTTCCCCCCTAAAACTAACAAGCAAGTTTTTTTTCCCCCCTTTTCAAACTATTGAAAATGACTTCATGTGGGAAGAGAGGTAAGAGGAAAGGTTGCTGCAGCCACCCAGGGAGGTCTGGGAGTTCCTTTGTTTTCTTAGCTGTGCTGTGCAAATGAAGTGAAGGTTTAACACTTAGGTGCTATTTGAAGCTGTAATACAACAGAGCCCAGAGTCGGGAGTCCAGGAACGCCATGCTGGCCTTACCCAAGGCCCCTCTACAGCTGTTCTGGGAACTGCAGAGCTCAAGTTTGTTGCCATGGCTTAGACCTAAACAAACCCATACTTGTTCTGGTATGTAGATTATGTTCTTCGAGGTAAGCCCTGCTCGTTTGTTTCATGTCCATCTGTGGGACACACGCGTTTCAGTCATTCCTCCACCTTTGCCTGTTCTAAAGCAGCAGCTTGTTATATGATATAGTGCCTTGTCACTTAGCAGCATATGCCACGGTGTTGGATTGGCCTATTCCTCCAGATTTTCCCCTGCTATACTGGAAGCTCTGTCCTTGGGGACCTTGCTGTGGGACCACCTTGCAGGCGTTAATACTTTTACCACTAAACTCACTTGGACAGAGGCCAAGGTGAATGCTGTAATCAACAGAGTAATGAAGATCCCAGGATGCCTTTGGGTGAGTGTGGAGGCCATAGAGGGCATCATCGCCTCTCTCATCAGGGTTATCCTTCTCTTTTGATTTCCCCTCCCACTCTATTCCCAGCTCTGAGAGATGACTCTCCTTTTGGTGTATTCTAGTATAATGATATTGCCCCATTTTTCAGTTTCCTCCATCTCAGAGGACTCAGAAGCAATTTTAAGGACCAGGAGGCATCCTAGGAAACAGTGAAATAATTTAACTTCTAATTCCATCTAACATTGGGAGCTAGATAATATATAGACATTCTTCAAGCAATATAAATTATAACCAAGTGAAAATCATAAAACTTAGACAAAAACATATAATTTTTAATTAGAACAGCCTCCTGTAAGTGTGTGTGTGTCTGTGCATGCCCCCCCACACACACACACTTTCATATATTTGTATCAGTTCACACAGTGCTGTTGATTTATTTTCCTGGCAGCGAAGAGAAAGGGGCTAGATGATTTTCGGAGTCAATTTTTAAAGGTACAAATACATGTCACTTTGGGCAAAACTATTGGCCCTGGATTCTTGAACAAATTTATTATGTGGATTGTTGTGTGAGACAATTTAGGTAACAAAATGGTCCATATTTTCAAATTCTGAAAGGGTAGCGAGACCATGATTTGTATAAAATCATGTGTTTTTTTTTAATGATGCACACCTGAAACTTATATATGTTTATATGCCAGTAAAAATAAATTAATTAATTAAAATAAATGCAAATTTATTTTACAAACTGGTAAAGACTGACTCCAATAAACCCGTTTCTTTCATTTTTTTAATATATATATTTCTTTCATATTATATATATATATATATATATATCCCTCTACCATGTCCGACCTCATCTGCCAAGTTCCCCCATCTCCTCCATCCTTTCACCTATCCCCTTTGGTAACCATTATTTTTTTTTTGGCTAATTCAAATTTGTATTACTTCCATTCATTATTTGCTGTAATAGTTTTGGGGTATTTATATTCCATAGAATAAAGAAACCATCTGAAATCTGTCTTTCTCTTCTTGACTGATTTACTTATTATAATCACCTCAAGGTCCATCCATTTTGTATAAATGCCATTATCCCATCTTCACAGTTGTGTAATATTCCAATGAATATATGTTCCACAGATTCTCTATCCATTCATTTGTTGAAGGGCATTTGGGTTGGTTCCATGATTTGGCAATTATAAACAGTTGTCATGTATGTATTATAGATCTCTATATTAGAATCTTAATGTTATTTGGATAAATACCTAATAGCAATATTGCTAGGTCATACAGAATTTCCACTTTTATTTTTTTGTAATTTATTTTGTCATTTTTTTTTGTTCCCCACCCCCACCCCCTATTTTGTCATTTTTTAATTGAGGTAATATTGGGATATTTCCATCAGGTATTTTCACTATAGTGCACCCACCACTAACTCACCCATGTTCCACCACCATAGAACATTATACTTCCTTCCCTCTTTGTTCATATCCCTCCTTCATTCCCTCCCCACTTGTGTTTCAGTTCTGTAGTCAGCTATTAAGCCTTAGTTTTTCAGCTTGTCTTTATCTGACTATTAATTCAGGTACATTATATTCTACATATTAGTGACACTATCCAATATTTATCTTCCCCCCCCATGACTTATTTCACCTAGTTTTATCCCTTCAAGCTCCATCCATGTTGGATGACATGAGTTTCTCTATTTTGATTGCTGAGTAATACTCCAATGTGTTTTACACCATATCTTCTGATCCACTCATCTGTTATAGGGAAGATAAGTTATTTCAGTATTTTAGCTATATTAAATAGTGTTGCAATAAACATGGGAGTGCAGATTTCTGTTTGAATGTTTTTAAATTTTTTTCAGAAGATGCTTAGAAGTAGAATTACTGGGTCAAATGGCAGTTCTGTTTTTAATGTTTTGAGTTGCCACCATATTGCTTTCCATAATCACTGCACTAGTTTGCATTAAACAAGAAGTTTAGGAGGGTTCGCTTTTCTCCACATCCTCATAAGCACTTGTTTCTGGTCTTTTCAATATGGGCCATTCTCATATGTGTGAGATAGTATCTCATTGTAGTCTTGATTTGCATTTTCCAATAAGTTATTGTGAACTTTTTTTTCATGTGACATTGGTCATTAAATGTCCTCTTTGGAGAAGTTCTGTTTAGTTCTTTTGCCCATTCTTTAATTTTTTTTTTTGTCGAGTTTATGAATTCTTTGTATAACTTTGATATCAGTCCTTTGCAGGTATATGGTGTGCAAATATTTTCTTCCATTCATTAGGGTGTCTTTTATTTTAGCTATTGTTTCTTTCACTGTACAGTTGTTTTTTAGTTTGATGTAGTCCAGCTGTTTATGTTTTCTTTTGTTTTCATTGCTGTTGGGGATGAATCCTTAAATGTGTCTCTAAAGCTTATGTAATGAAATGTTTTGCCTATGTTTTCTTCTATGTATATTATGGTTTCAGGTTTTAAAACCTAGTCTTTGATCCATTTTGAGTTGAACTTAGTGATTTGGGTGAGACTGTGGTCTAGTTTCATTCCCCAGCATGCAGTTGTCCAATTTTACCAACACCATTTATTGAAGAGACCATGCTTGTTCCAGTGTACGTTTTTGGCTCCTTTGTCATAGATTAAGTGTCCATATAGATAGTGAGTTTATTTCTTGTCCCTCAGTTCTATTCTGTTAGTCTGTGTGTCTGCTTTTGTTCTAGTATCAGATCATTTTAATTATTCTGGCTATAACATAGCTTGAGGTCTGGAAGTGTGATATCTCCATTCTCTCTCTCTCTCTCTTTTTTTTTTTTTTTTGACAAGATTGTTTTTGCTAATCAGGATCTTTTTGGATTTGATATGAACTTCAGTAGTATTTTCTCTAGTTCTTTGAAAAACACTTTTGATACTGTTATTGGGGTTGCATTGAATCTATGTATTGCTTTGGGTAGAATGGCCATTTTGACAATGTTGATTCTTCCACTCAGTGAGCAGGGAATATTTTCCAAATTCATTGTGTCTTATTCTTTCAACAATATCTTATGTTTTTCTTTGTGTAGATGTTTTACGTCCTTTGATAGGTTTGTGCTTAAGTAATTTAATTTTTCTTTGGTGTAAGTAGTAAATGTGATCATGATCTTAATTTCTTCTTCTTCTACCTCATTGTTTGTGTATAAGAAGGCAGATGATTTATGTGTGCTGATTTTATATCCTGCCATTTTGCTGAACTGATTGTTTCAAATACTTTTTCCACGGAATCTTGATGGTTCTCTATGTATATTATCATATCATCTGAAAATAATGATAGCTTTAATTCTTCTTTCACAATTTGGATTGATTCCTTCTATATCTTTCTCATCTAATTGCTCTAGCTAGGACTTTCAATTCTATGTTGAATAGCAGTGGTGAGAGTGGCCGTCATTGTCTTGTACCAAATCTTAATGGGAATGGTTTTGGTTTTTCACCATTGAGAATGATATTAGCTATGGGTTTGTTTTAAATGGTTTTTAATATGCTAAGTGTGTCACATTTATCCCTAGTTTTTTGAGGGTTTTCTTCATATATGGATGTTGGATGGTATCAAATGCCTTTTCAGAATCTACTGATATGATCATGTGATTTATATCTTTCTTTTTGCTTGTGTGGTGAATTACATTGATTGATTTTTAATATTGACCCATCCTTGTGTTCTGGTATGACTCTCACTTGGTCATGGTGTTTGGTCATTTTAATAAATTGTTGAATTCCATTTGTGAGAATTTAATAAGGGTTTTTGCTTCTGTGTTCATAAGGGGGATTAGTCTGTAATTTCCTTTTTTGTGTGTTGTCTTTGCCTGGCTTTGGTATTAGAATAATATTGGTCTCATAGAAAGTATTTGGAAGTATTCCTGCTTTTTTCAACTTTTGGAAGAATTTGAGCAAGATCGGTATTCGTCGTTGAAGGTGTGATAGAATTCACTTGTGACACCATCTGGTCCTGGTTCTTGATTTTTGGAGAGGCTTTTTTTAAAAAAATTTATTTATTTATGCATACAAGCTGGGTGTAGGCCAGAGGTGTGTGTGGGGGGGGGTGAGAGGGTTCATCAGAGACAGAGTGGGGAGCAGAACAGGCAGACTGAAATACACTGCTGAGGGGAGCAGTGGGCGAGACAAGAGAGGCCTGCTGCGCCAAGTGGGAAGCTCCCTGGCCGGACATTGAACTCGTGTTGCAGTGGCTCTGGATAGCTTCATAGTGCTGTGACTTAACCCATTGTGCCAACAGGGAGGCCCGATTTTTGGAGAGTTTGATTACTATTTCAATTTCCTTTCTTGTGTTGGTTTGTTCCAGGTTTCTATTTCCTCCCTATTCAGTTTCAGATCATTGTGTAATTCTAAAAATTTGTCTGTATCTTTTAGGTTATTGAATTTGTTAGTGTGTGTGTATGTGTGCATGTGTGTGTATATGTGTGTGTATGTGTATATATGTATATGTGTATGTGTATATGTATAAATGTATATATATACATATTCATAGTATACACACACACACATATATACACATTCATCTTAGTCTCTATACTCTAAATTCTGCAGTGTCTGCTGTGATTTCTCCTTTTTGTTTGTGATTCTATTTATTTGAGCCTTCTCCCATTTTTCTTGTTGAGTTTTACTAGATGTTTGTCTGTTTTGTTTTTTTTTTCAAAAAACTGGCTTTTGGGTTTTTTTTTTTATCTTTTGGATTATTCTTTAAAAGTTCTCATTTTGAGAAAAAATGCTATTTATATGTGCTCCTTCTTGTTTCTTGATGTGGGCCTGTATTGCTGTTTGTGTCCCTTTAAATACTGCTTTTGCTACATCCCATAAGTTTTGGATATTTATATGCTTGTTTTCATTTCTTTTGAAATACTTTTAAATTTCTTCTTTGATGTCCTCTCAGTACTTTGTTGTTGGCAAGGCAGGAGAGGTCTGTTGCACCATGTGTGAATTTCCCTGGCGGGGTGTCGAACTCATGCTGCAGTGGTTGCGGATAGCTTCATAGTGCTGAGACTTAACCCCTTGCACCACCAGGGAAGCCCCTGCTTTCTTTTGATAGTTATTTCTAGTTTGACACTTGTGTGGTCTGAGAAGATTATGATTTCAATCTTTGTGAATTTGTTAATATTTGTTTGTGTCCAAGAATGTGGTCTATTCTGTAGAATGTCCCATGAATGAACAATTAAGAAAAATTTGTATCCTGCTTTTGGGAATGCCGTGCTCTGTATATGTCTATGAGATCCTTGAGGTCTAATTTTCTATCTAAGGCTATTGTATCTTTCTTTATTTTCTGTCTCGTTGTTATGTCCATTGGTAAGGGTGGGGTGTTGAAGTCTACTGTAAGTGTGATTTTTCCAATACTTGTTTTCAGAGTTAATAATAGTTGCCTAATATATTTGGTGCCCCTTCACTTGGTGCGTATACGTTGATGAGTGTTATGGCTTCTTGACTTATCATGTCCTTAATTATTAAATAGTGTTCCTTCCTATTTCTTGTTACATTTTTAACTGGAAATCTATTTTGTCTGCCCAAAGTATGGCTGTACTTGCCTTCTTTAGAGTCCCAATTGCTTGTAGGATTGTTTTTTAACAAACTGTGTTTGTCTTTGGAGTTTATGTGTGTCTCCTGGAGACAGCAGATTTTTGGATCTTATTTCCTGATCAAAATAGATACTCTGTGTCTTTTAACTGGTTTGTTCAGTCCATTTACCTTTAAAGTGATTATTGTTATATATAGTCTGTTGCTTCCATTTTACTCTTAATTGTCGGGGAGGATTAGTCTATTTCTTTAGTTCTTTTTGTATGTTACTCCTTTTGGCTTCAATGTGTAAGCTCTTTTCAATATTTCTTGGAGGGATGGTTTAGTGTTTGCAAACTCCTTGAGCTTCTCTATGTCTGAAAAATTCTTTATTCCTCCCTCATATCTGAAGGACAGTCTCGAAGGCTAGCGTATTCTTAGCTGGCAGTTTTTCTCTTTAAGTATTTAGGACATGCCATTCCATTCTCTCCTCACAGTGATTCCTCCGAGAAGTCTGATGTTAGTCTGTTCAGGGTATATTTACTGGTTTTCTACTTCTCCCCGCTTGCCAACTTCAGTATTCTTTGTCCTGAACTCTTGGAATTTCACTATATGTGTTGGTATTGGTCTGATTTTATCTAGGTTTGTTTTTTTTTTTTTTTTAGCTTCCTGGATTTGTAATGTATTCCCTTCTCTGGTTCAGGTATTTTTCCTGCATTATTTCTTTAAATACATTTTCTGATCCTTTCTCTCTCTTCACCTCTGGTATTCCCTTTATTTTTATGTCGCCAACTATGAATTGAATAGCTCTCAGGTTGTTTCTTCATTTTTTTCATTTATTTCTCTCTTTCATTCACTCTGTTCTTTGTACATTTGTCTTCAGTTACACTATTCTATTCTACTTCTGTGAAAAATTTCTCCCAAGGTTTTCAACTCTTATATTTCTCTTTTGAAATCCTGAAACTCCAATTTTATCTAAATTAGATCTTCAGTTTCTTTTTCCATTTCCTTGATTTTTTTTCTATGGACATCATATGTGTTTTCTAAGTTTTCTTCTGACTTTTTACCAATTTTTTGCTATTCTAAACTCTGTATCTGATAGGAAGAACAGAGATTCATGACTATGAATTGGTGTTCTGGAGATTTGTCTCTCTCAGTGTTGTACTAGTCCCTTGAGTACTCATGTTGCAGTTTGGTGGATTTTTCATTCTACCCATTATTAGGTTTAGGACCCAGCTGCTGTATATGACATTTCCTTTAGGTATGACTCTTGCTACTCATGGTTTGGAGATCCCACCTATCTGGGTAATCAGCTTGCAGAGACTCAGGGGCAGTTGTGAGTCCTCTGGCTTCTCTCTCTCTTTCTGATGTGGGTCCAGGATCTCACCAGTCTGTATGGGCACTGGTGGGGTATCACAGAAAGTTTTGAAGTGTCTGCCAATCAGGAAGGGTGCTGGGTGGGTCTTGTGGAAAGTCGCAAGACCACAGTCCACTCTGGCACCATCCCTAATGTGATTGCTTGACTGGACTGGGTGGGCTCTAGCAGGGTCTTGTGAAAGATCCCAAGGGCTCTGCTGGCCTGGGCAAGGGCTGGCAGGGTCTTATGTAAGGTTATAAGGCCTCTGCTGGTCTGGGCAGACACGATTGGGTTCTCCGCCATTTTTGTTTTGTTGAGAAATATCCATACTTTTTTCACAAAGGCTGTGCTAACTTGCATTCCCACCAATAGTGGATGAGAATTTAAGTTCCACTGCAAACTCACCAACATTTGTTAACGCCTTTCTTTTTCATATGGTGCATCTCAAAGGAGTTAGTTGAAAAATCTATTTCAGCTAGTTGACTACCACTGTAATAAGTGACGTTGAATATTCTTTCATGATGTCTTTAGAGAAGTATCTATTGAGGGCCTTTAACCATTTTTTAATTAGATCATTTGCTTGTTTGTTGCCAGATTGTGTAAGTAATTTGTAAATTTTGGAGATAAACTCCTTGTCAGTTGTATAGTATGCAAATATTTTTTCCCAGTCTGTAGGTTGCCTTTTTATTTTTGTGAATGTTTCTTTTTAGATACCAATCTTTTTAAGTTTAATGTAGTCCCACTTGTTTATTTTTGGTTTTATTTCCCTTGGTTTTAGAGTTGTATTCCCAAATACATCTTTGTGGTACAAGTCCTTTAATTTGTCCTCTATGTTTTCTTTCAAGTATTTTATGATTTTAGCTTTTAAGTTTACTTCTTTGATACATTTTAAATTAATTTTCATTTATAGAGTTAAAAATGGGTCTTGGTATACTTTTTTTTTTTTTCTGACTTTCCATGTTTCCAGCACCGTTTATTTAAAAAGCTATGTTTTCTACATTGGATGGCTATAACTTCTGTGTTAAAGATTAATTGTCCATATTTATATGGATTTATCTCTGGGCTTTCAGTTCTGTTCCATTGCTCTGAGTTTTTGTTTCTGTTCCAGCATCAATTGTTTCCATTATTGTTGCTGTGTAATATTGTTTGATGCCAGGAAATGTGATACTTCCATTTTCCTTCTTTTCTCTCAAGATTGCTTTAGTTAATTTGGGCCCTGTGTGGCTCTATATAAATTTGATAATTATTCTATTTCCTTAAAAAAGTCATTGGTATTTTAGTAGGTATTGCTTTAGATCTATATATTGATTTAGGTAATGCGGTCATGAGCAGAGATTCTGTGTGCCTTCTTTTATTTCCTTTAACAGAATTTTGTAGTTTTCATTGTACAGGTCATTCACCTCTTTCATTATTATTATTATTCCCAGTTTATTCCCAGTTAATTCACTCTTTTTGTCATGATTATAAATGGAACCATATTCCTTATTTCCCTATCTTCTGATACATTGTCTGCACATGGAAATGCAACTAATTTTTGAGTACTGATGTTGTAACCCTGCCATTTTAGTGTATTCATTTATTATTTCTAGAATTTTGTAAAGAATCTTTTGGTTTCTATAACTATATTAGCATGTCACCGGCAAATAGTAACAGTTTCACTTCTTTTCCAATTTAGATTGTTTTATGCCTTTTTCTTGACTTACTTCTTCTGTTAGGACTGCCAAAACTATGTTAATAACAATGGTGATAGTGGACATCCCTGTCATGTTCCTAAGCTTAGTGGAAATTTTTTCAGCTTTTCACAAGTGTGGTATTGGCTGTGGGTTCATCGTATATGGCTTTAAAATATTTAGATAAGTTCCATTTATTCTCATTTTTTGGAGAGTTTTTTTCATAAATGGTTATTAGATATTGTTAAATTTGGGGGGTATCTATTGAGATAATCATGTAATTTCTGTCTTCCCTTTTTTTTCCAGATTATTATGCTTATTGCTCTGCATAACTAGTTTTTTTTTTAACTTTTACATTGTTGTGTATTTCTCATAGTTTACCCACACTAATTCACCCACTGTATTTGATGAACATAAATGCAAACTCCTCAACAAAATCCTATCAAACAAAATACAGCAATACATTAAGAGAATGATCAAGTAGGCTTCATTCCAATGTCATACATCAGGTTAAGAAAAGGGAAGACACCAAACCGTGTCTTCCCTTTTCTTAACCTGATGTATGACATTGATGATTTATGTGTGCTGAACCAGCCTTTCATCATTGGGGTAAAGCCTACTTGATGATGGTGGATTGTTCTCTTACTATGTTGCTGTATTTTGTTTGATAGGATGTTGTTGAGGATTTTTGCATTTATGTTCATCAAATACAGTGGCCTATAATTTTATTTTTTTTTTGTACTATCTTTTTATCATTTTGGAATCAGGGTAAGTTTGCTATCATAGGATGCATTAATGAGTTTTCCTCCTTTTTCTATTTTTCTGAAGAATGTGAGTACAATAAGTATTAGATCTTCTGTATAAGCTTGGTATAATTCACTGGACACTCTTTATAGGGTGGGTAGAATTCACCAGAGAATCTGTTGCTGGGCTTTTGTTCTTGGGGAGATTTTTTATTAATCTTTCAATTTCAGCACTTGTTATCGAACTATTTAAGCTGTCTATTTCATCCTGCTTTCAGTATTGGGAGACTGCATGAGTCTAAGACTTAGTCCATTTCTAGGTTGCCCAATTTGTTTGCATACACTTTTTTTTTTTTTTTTTTACATAGAAGGCTTGGGGTATAGGCCAGAGGTGCAATGGGGGGAGATGGGCTGAAATTCTGGGATATCTTAATTTGGAAGACCTTTCAAGTTATTATTTTTAGTAGTTACAATGGGGTTTTTTAATTAAATTCCTTAATTTTAGGTTATTTCTCTATGAGCTGGTGTCTGCTCTGTTACATTTATCTATACTGGTTCTACCCATTTCTTCTTCTCCCTAGTGTTCTGTTGTTGACTCACAGTATTCTTGCTCATGCTACTAGTGTTCTACTGCTATTGCCATTTTGCTAAGCAGTTGGTGTTTCAGTTTGTGTGTGTGTGTGTGTGTGAAAGGATTTTCCTTAGAATTACCCTAAGAGCAGGTCTAGTGGTGGCAAACTCCTTTAGCTTCTGTTTGTCGGAGAAAAACTTTGTTACATCTTCATACTTTTAATTGATAATTTTTCAGGGCAAACAATTATTGGCTAGCAGTTCTTATGTTTTAGGATTGGGGATGTTCCCTTTTGTACTCTTCTTGCTTGGAGAGTGAGCTGAAATCTGGGGAAATCCTAATTTGGGAGACTTTGCAAGTTATTATTTTTTTCTTGCCAGACTTACATATTTAATTCATTCTGTAGATTTAGGAAGTTCTCATTACTAGTTTTAAAATAAGGTTTCTACTCCTATTTCTTTTACTTCCCTGTCTGGGAGCCTGATCATCCTTAGGTTTCCTCTTGTAAATGAGTCTGGTATTTCTCACAGTTTCCTTATTATTTCTTTTCTTGACATGTCTAAATGTGCTGTTCATTTGAGTCATCTGCAGCTGAAATTCTTTCTTATTCCATTATAATTCTCTTAAACACACTTTCTAAATTTGTCTCTTTTGTAACCTTTTTATATATGCAGTTTCTTTTTGAAGAACACTCTTTGTTTCTGGATCTACTTTCTGAGATCTTGTGCCTGCCTGTCTGCCTTTCACTGATCTTCTGTATCTCATTTAATATGGTTAATATTCTTATTTTGAAGATAGTTTCTCTATTCCTTTCTCTTTTTTTTCCCAGGACTTCTGTTTTTTGTTTGTTTGTTTGTTTTTTCATTTTCCTTCTCCATCTTGTATTGAGATATTCCTTGCTTCTTAGGCATAAATACTGCTTTATTTATGGCTACTTATGTGTGCATATGTGGTTGGGGTTCTGGAGGGTTTATTTTTGCTTTTCTCTTCTTAGTTTACTTCAGTATGAAGTAGAGTTAGATGGGAGATCTGGGACTTTATTACTCAATCTTGGTTTGAGGAGTGACATTAATCACTTTTATATCTTTTGTTCCACAACAAGCTTTGTTCTGTGCTTAGATTGTCTTCACTTCCCTCTCCACCTCCCTGTTGTTCCTTTCTTTTAAGGGTCATGATCTATGAATCTTGGCCTTCCAGTGGGAAGGGCAGTGCCTGGAACTCCAGGCTCACACTTCAGGATTAATTTGCACTTGACTTGAAAGCAGGGCTCTGTGTGTCGCGGCCACCAGTGTGCCAACTTTACAGTATGGCTGCCCACAATGGCCTTGGTTGCCATGCCCTTGCCTCTGCTGCTTTTGCAGGGCTTGGCTATACCTGCCCTTTGTTTACTTTCCAGAGGGTTTGTGAGTTTACTCTAAAGTCCTCTTTCTGTTATTGGGCTTTCTATGGCATCTGGCCTGGCTCAGACTGGCTTCTTTGATTTCTTCCAGTTGAGGGCAGGGGAGGGAGCTTTCAATGCCCAAGTGTACCAACTGCGGAGTTCCCAACATGGTGGAATAGAGAGGCTGAAATCACCCTCTCCCTTAAAAACAACTATAAAAATGATTAATGTGTGCTCAGATGAAAATCCAGACACTTGGTCTCAGATGTATTGTCCCAGAACTTCATCAAGGACTTTGAGAACTAAGGTTGGTGGCCACTGAGGAGAAAGAAGAGGAGGAAGCAAAGAAGAGCATGTCTGGACTGGGGGTTGACTTCCCAAGTCATGATGGGGAAAACTCAGAACACAGAATACAAGAAAGGAAGAATGGAGGGAAGGTGAGGGACACTTGGAAAAGGGTTGTTTCAGGCAACAAAAAAAGCCTCATCTATGCAAAACATAGCAAAGAGACTGTGGTAGGAGATACATGGTAGATGGGGGAGAAGAGAGAAGAGATTTTAGAGGGGAAGAGGAGGGGAAGCACTGTATGGCCTGATAGGCCAATTTAAAGACTGTGATTTTTATTTCAATGATAAGTAATAAAAGTCCTTTTTGTTGGTATATGTAGTTTCTCTCTCTCCCTCCCTTCCTTTCTCTCTCTCTCTCTCTCTCTCTCTCTCTCTCTCTCTCTCTCTCTCTCTCTTTCTCTCTCTCTCCCCACCCCATCCCTCCCTCTCTCCCTCCCTCCCTCAGTCTCCATTCCAACCCCCTTTCTGAGGCAGGTCTTTGGCAGCTGGAGAACTACATTCCAATGTCTGCATGAATGAGGGCTTGAGTGTTTCTGTGGCATTATTAACCACCTTTGACTTTTACTGTGATTTGCTCACAGGGCAGGGCTTCCTGAACACTCTATTTTTGGCTTTAAGAGAAATTATGTAGTTTTCATCTTGATGAAATTTCACAAGCCTGAAGTCCCTTGAATTTCCATAATATAAAATTTAGTAGTCTCCACTTTCCTTTTCTTGTGTCTTGCTGTTTCTGAGCCTGGAGGAAGCTCATTTTCGTGGGGTGAGCCACATTTTAGATGGGCCACATTCAAATCATCTGTTTGGCCCTGAGAAGAGGCTTCTCACAGAACTCATAAGAGCTGGGGGTGAGATGACCAGTGATAAATAAGTCACTGAAGTCACTGCAGGTTAAGTGGATGCACCTGCTTCCACGTGAAGATGATAATTGCTGCCCTCTTCTCATGAATCACTGAAGAGCTTCTGTAGAATTTCATTTGAAATTAAAAATATGATTATTGCATTTTGTTTCAGTGATTGTCTTAAAGTGATTTTAGCCACTGTTATAGAGACCCAAAAAAGGTTTGGGAAAACACATTGTGTAATCACCCCCCTAACATTTATGTTCCAGAAAAACAAAACAACTATCAGGAGTAGTATAAAGGTGAAAAGAAGTTCCCAAAACATATCATGAATGTGTGCATGTTAAGCGTGCATGAAAATTTAAATACTTTGTCTTGGTGTTGGGGACTTGTGTGGTAGAAGAAGTTAACTGTTAACTGACAGTGTGGAGGGGACCCTCAGATCATGTTTAACTACATCAATGAAACTATTTCCTTGGCTGTCCCTCCTCCCCCGCCCCCACCAACCCCTGCTGCCCACAGCCTTTTCTCATTTTCTTGTATTACTGTTCTGCTGGACAATGTTCATCTCGTTCTTTGAACAATTTTCTGGCCCCATAACAAAGGGGCCATTTTCTGGCCCCTTTACAGACAATTCCGTCTCAGCACACATGAAAATATTTTTTATGACAGTATTGTGCCCTCTGTGTGCTGGGTACATTGTGTGCATTTGCCAACTTGTGTTAGTTTTTATGAGCTTCAGAAGGTTATGAACAGTTGACAGTTGATCCTTTATCCCAAGTAAGAAAGGCTTATCACTGTCATGTCCTCCATTACCACCCTCCTTGTCCAATCCTTCATTAGAGTAATTCCCCCAGACATGTCTCTTTTATTCTGTTTCCAGCTCACAACCTACATGTGACATCATGGGAACTTAGTGCAAATAAATGTCCAAAGAAACCTATAGTGGACAGATATTAAAATGGATTGCCACAGGAGGGATTTACTTATCTCCTTAGAGAGCAGGGTTTATCACTACAGCAAGACTTTGACGATAAACACTCCCAGGGCTTCCCACTATCTCTGTGTATCCAAAACATTTCATCAAGTCTGGATTGAGCCAAAAATGCAATTAGAGTAAGATATTAGTTCAGAACTAACCCCCTGTTTTGGGGTACAAGAAACAGAAGCTGTGACAATACATTTCTAGTTATTTTTAATGATACTGTTGTTGTTTAGGGTAGAAGAGTTTTTTCATTGTGGCTATTGAAACTGGCCCTGTTGGTCAGCATGAAAAAGCAATCAAAAAAGATAACTTTTCCAAGTTTCTGAATTATCTTGCATGTAGGTTCTGTATCACTGCAGGGGATTATATGGTTTTATGTATGACAAGGTAATTAGGACTAATAGAAACTGAAAGTTAGAGTATTCATTCAAATAATTTTATACTTTCTGGGCATCCCTGGTGGTGTAAAGGGTTAAGTCTCAGCCTATGAAGCTATCCACAGCCATTGAAGCATGAATTCAATACCCAGCTAGGGAGATTCCCACCTGGCGCAGCAGACCTCTCCTGCCTTGCCTGCTGCTCCCCTCAGCAGTGTACTTCAGTAGATCCACCTGTTCTGCTCCCCACTCTGTCTCTGGTGAATCCTCTCACCACCCCACACCCTGGCCTATACCCCAGTTCTTGTATGCATAAATAAATAAATCTTAAAAAAACAAATAATTTTACACTCTCTGAGGGTAAAATTTGGCAACGGGAAATTTGGCATCCCTTGGAAACACAGGATGAGCCATGAAATAACAGGCAAAAAGTTTTTTGGTGTTGTCAAAAGCAAATGCTTATAGGGAATAAGAAGAGAAATCACTTAGGAGTGATCTGATCTGAAAGATCCCCTGCATGAGTAGGGATAGAAGTTGGAGCTTTCCAATAACCAAGGAAAAAGAGAGGGGGAGAGGGAAAGAAAGAGGATGGGCTGGGCCTTAATGTTTCTGCAGAGTCTAGGTGAGTGATGTATGGTGAACAGGCTGCAGTGAACAACTAAGATGTTTCTGTAGATATTACCAGCATGAAAGGAGGAGGGAAGGGGGATGGATAGGCAGGGGGCATTTAATGACCCACAAGATAGAAATAATATCTTCATTTTAAAGCTAAATAAACTGAGATTCAAAATAGTTAAGCATCTTTCACAAATTACCAAAAGGCAGAATTAGAACTTGCATCAAGATGTCTTTTTTCAAAACCCTGTTCTATGCCCTCATCTATAAATTAGGATTGCTGGACAATGGCTTCTCCTCACATCTGTGAGATGGTATCATACAAAAGACAAGAAATAACAATTGTTGGAAAGGATGTGGAAAGCCAGACATCCTTGTACACTGTTGGTCAGCATGTAAATTGATGCATTCCTACAGAAAACAACAATTCCTCAAAAAATTAAAAACAGAAATTTTGTATGATCCAGCTATTCTATATTTATCCGAAGAATGCAAAAACACTAATTTGAAAAGATATATGTGCCCCAATAACCAAAGTTGGAAACAACCTGATAACCCACAGGCTCAAGAGTAGATAATGATAACACTGTCAACAAATTTTTACAACAGTCATGTTACTGAAATAAAGTTAGTCATTTCCTATTAATTTGTACGTGCTCAACATGAATATGACAGTCAAATTCTAATTTTGGCACTAGTTTTGTTTACATCACGAACAACATCTAGTGATGTTTACATCACGAAATGCATGCCAATAGTAATAAGCCTATGGTTAATACCTGTAAAAAATCAAGTTATAGACTCCTTCTTAGGAAGTCTCTTGTACAGCTACTCAGGAATAGAATAGATGGAAGACAGTTTCCATTGTGCAAAAGCACAGCCTTAAGACTCAGTTTCAAAGAGTCTAGAAATAGTCTTCATTCTTGTGGGCCATGAGTTATATCTAAGGCATTCATGAGGCCCTCAATATTGGAACAGAATACCAGAGTACTTTCCTTTCTGAAGAAAGGCTCTAACTGCTGGTGGCACTTTTGATAGAAAGTAATTGTGACATCTTCTTCTAGAAGACTGCATTGTTGGAGTCTTGATCCTAGCAATTCTGCCTTGTTTTTGGATAAGTCCAAATCACAAACCAGGTCATTGAGTTCTTCCTGTGTTAGTCTGTGTGGGGTTGATGATGCACCACAGTGAAAATCTGGATCACTGCATGCTGATGGAACAGGAGAAGAACAGGCCAGCTCACCCTCGTCCTCATCAGGTGAATCAAGAGATTATTCTGCTGGAGATTCTGGAATAGGAAGTCCCTCGCCATGTGGAACTGATCTCAATGCAGATGGAATGTTTGGGTAGACTATTCTCAACTTCTTTTTCTTCATTATTCCACCGGAAAGAGAAGGAACCAAGCAGAAGTAACAGTCTTTTATGTGCTTGCTTGGCTCTCTCCACACCATGGGGACTGCAAACAGCATTGATGGTCTTTTGCCATTTAACCACTGTGAAAGCTGTGTTGTACATGTACCACAGCATATATGTGGGGCCCAAGGCTTGCCTAGGTCACCAATCTTGCATCCGAAGTCAATATGATAAGCCTTCTTCACTTGAGAAGTGATACTTTCCTTCTGCTTGGCAAATGTCACTTCCCCACAAATAAGAGCAGAAATTGTCCATGCTATTAATGCACTTTCGAGGCATTACTGTTTTGTATTGTGTCTAAATGGATAAATATTAGCAGTTCTATGGAACAGTAGCTTAAACTGTCTCGCACAAAGTCTGAAATATTTTCAATGCTTTCTATAGTGCACTGCCGACGTCAACTTACTTCAGCAGCCGCCTGGCAGTAGTATTGCATTGCATCAGAAAATGATGCAATCAACTCTGGATAATGTGTGCATGATGGTATTATGCAATGTGATACAATATTACATCATTCTAGGCTGATTTAAGATGTTGTTGCAGTCCTACTGGATAAATTTACATGGTGAAACATATAAAATGAATTATATGAAATATCTTCAAAATAAGAGCTAATAAAAAATTTTCAGGGTTATATTCATGTTCAGCACACCAAGGTACTACAGATTAGGGCTTTTTTAAGTCAGTAATGATCTCATTGTTGGCCAGTGTAATCTGATATATATGCACAATGGAATATTACTCAGCTATTTTTTTTAAAAAAGAAAGAAAAAGAAATCCTGCCATTTGCAACAACCTCTAAAACAGACAAGGGAATTATGCTTAATGAAATGTCAGATGGAGAAAGACAAGCACTGTATTATTTCTCTCTTATGTGGAAGAAAAAATGGATGAGAGTTTTAGACTATAAGACCAAATTAAAGGTCACCAGAAGGACAAGGGAAGTGGGTTCAATTGTTTCGTGAAGGATAGAATTGGATTTTCAATGGTGAATTTAATATAGTGCATTTAGATGTTGCTTTATAATGATGCATACCTGAAATTTCTATATTGCAAACTTCAATTTTCAAAAAATCAAGAGTATTGAACTTACTTGCTGATTATAAAGAAAAGAATGTACTTTGGAGGCCTTACAGTAAGCCATTACTATGACAAAATCTTGATTATTAGAATTTTTATTGTTTATTTCAGTATTGGAAACAAACAACCTGTCTACCTGCAGTTATAAGGTCTACCCTTATATGGCCATCAGAGTTAAAATTGTGCAAATGCAGTTGCCAGCTATTAAAATTGAGAAGATTATACACTCAGAATATCAGGTTGCTATCTTGTCTCAAAAAAGAGCAATTTGCAGCCTTTGGCCTTCTTGACTGGCCGCCGGGCTCTGCAATATAAGTTCACAGTCCCTTTTCATGGTACAGCTCATCAGTTTGCCCCAGTGACACTGCAGGAGCCCCTCTCATCTTTGTCGCCTCCCTAGTGTGGCTAACACTGCAGTGCAGGCACCTTATTTATTAATGAGAAGATACAGAGCTCTCAGTATAAAAGTAACATTATTAAAGAAGAATTTTAAGAAAAAAAAATCTGCAAAGTCATACATGAAAAACTTTCAATTTGGTGTATATGACACTTTGTGGAATTGCCAGCAATCCTAAATTGTTACAAATGCACATTCAAATCATCCCACTAAACAAGGTATCCTAGGGAGCAAAGAATTATTTGTAAGCTAAAGGAGACTCTAAGCATGTAACGCCAATGTTAGGAGTTCAAAACTTATTTTATAGTTGAGGACAGAAAGGCATATCCAGGAAAAATAATCTTACCCAAGTTTGCATGGCATTACAAACTAGTCTTTGCTGAATAAGTGTGAGAAAGTTCATTCTCAGCAATGGTATCAAATAAAGCAAATATAGTCCTAACTGTGTCGGGCTAGGTCAAGCAGACCAACGTAGACACATATACCGTGCACCTAAATACTTAATGTCATAAATCAAGTGAACTATTAAAGAACATACATTCTATATTCCCAAATACAAATAGACCATCATGACAAAACAAAAAAATTAGGGTAAAGCTAAGGTCTCCATCTGACAGAAAGTCATCAAACACTAGTGACAACTGAATTTAATTCTTTTTGCACAGTTGTGGATATGATCAACCAGAGTTGCTTGGGTGCACGATAAAATAAAACCATAAATAATAGAAGGCAAATAATATTGCGAAAAGTTTCAGAAAGGTTTTTAGTAAAGTTTCTAACATAATTACGTTGCATAAGTTTGATTTTTTTCATTCTTTTTGTTTTTCTTTTTCACGTGTCTCAAACAAAATAATTTTTAATGCAAAATGAATTGGTTAGGAGATTTATATTTTGTACGTTTGTGAGTTTAAGGTGTACACAAGAGAATATGGTCTGGAAAGGAAAAGAAAACTGTCTTTAGTGGGTTTCTACATGATGGGCTGGACTCTTTGTGAGAACCTATTTTTCCTGAGCCCATGGCAAGTGTCTTGGCACGATGCCACCCCTTCCTTGAAAGAGTGTAAGTCAGACTAGTACAGATGAGAGCAAATTAGAGGTTTGGAAGATAGAAAATATGGTTAATATGTAGTGCTGAGGCATTGGAATTTTAGGTATCATTAATGTTTCAAAAAAGAATTTAGAGGCTACCAACTTTTATGTTTTCCACTGATTAACAACTATGATTTGCTATAAAATTCATTTCATAATGAATATTTTAACATCAAAGAATTTGAAAGGGGATAATTTCACTATAACTGACATTATTCTGACATTTTTTTCAGTAAAGATTTTTGGCAATTTAGTTCTGAGGTAATAGATAGTAGGCACACACACACACACATTAGTTTTACATCTATAAATATTACACGTTTTTGCTCTGAATGAGTCAATATTTTAACATATTCTTATATTTAGGAAAATTTGGTCTAAACAGTCCCCAACTACAACTTAAAATGTTTTTATTGTCTCTGGGAATGAATTTTGCTAATTGCTTTACTTTCATTTTAAACCATCTGCCAAAGTTTTTTTTTTTTTAGTCCTACAAAAACCTACAAAACCTAGAACTTACAAAAGTCATTTTTGTGGCATATTTCTATGCTTGTGGAAATCAACTTATAGATATTTATAGGCTGAGATCGGTATCACTTCTGTGTACATTCCCAAACCTTTGCCAAAAAGGAGCTGTCTGCCCCATGTTCTCTAATTCACAGTTCTGTCTTTTAATATAAACTGTGCAGTGGAAGTGAATTTTGCTTGATGGTGGTCATGAGTAAGGCAATTAAAAAGTCTGAATTATTTTTGGAATGATTTAAAACAAAAATTCATAGTTCATCAAAACCTATCTTCAAAATACCAGATTTAAAATCATTTATGTACAGAAGGAAAAAAATATGGCTGCCAGCCCACCTTCATGTAGGAGATTTGGCTATAAATTTTAAATATTCATTGTGAGAATTATACTATGTGTAAAGAAATCAGAATCCTGCCATTTTACAAGTGGGTCTTAGAAAGGCATTAGCACAAAGAAAGATTTAACAAGAAATATAAGCAAAATAGGCAAGTAAGAAAGCATCTTTGAAACTCCTGGGACCTCCAACAAGGCTTTTGGGAACATACACAGTTCTTAAGACTTTTTTTAAAGGCAAGATTATAAAAGCACTACTGATGCTTGATAGAGTTAATTCAAAGAAGACTCCTAAAAAAACATAAACAAGTTTCTGAACACAGTGCTATTCGTTGCATCCATAGACTAAAGCATTACTGGTGTTTGATATTATTTCCTAAAATGTGGTCCCTAACACTTACATGAGCATGATTTGAACATCAAATCATGTGTTTTAAACACATACAATTGCTACCCATCTTCAGCATTTTCTGTGTATTTTCCTATGTGGTTTATCTAACATAAGCTTGAAGAAGCCCATCAGATGTAGTTATCAATGAATCTGAGGTTTACCAAAATCTCAACCTGCTAGCACACCCTGTATCTAGCTCTTGTATCAAATTTTAAAAGACACTATCCAAAGGAGGACAAATTACTCTGGTCAACAGTGAGATCATTACTGACTTAAAAAGGCCCTAATTTGTAGTATCTTGGTGTGCTGAACATGAATATAACCCTGAAAATTTTTTTTTATTAGAGCTCATTTTGAAGATATTTCATATAATTCATTTTATATGTTTCACCGTGTAAATTTATCCAGTAGGACTGCAACAATATCCTAAATCAGCCTAGAATGATGTAATATTGCATCACATTGCATAATACCATCATGCACACATTATCCAGAGTTGATTGCATCATTTTCTGATGCAATGCAATACTACTGCCAGGCAGCTGTTGAAGTAAGCTGACGTCAGCAATGCACTATATAAAGCCCTGTTGGAAAGGTTGAGCATTGAAAATATTTCAGACTTTGTGCGAGACAGTTCCATAGAACTGTTATTATTTTATCCATTTAGGCACAACACAGAACAGTAATGCCTCGAAAGTGCTTTAATAGCGTGGACAATTTTTGCTCTATTTGTGGGTAAGTGACATTTGCCAACCAGAAGAAAAGTCTCACTTCTCAAGTAAAGAAGGCTTATCATCTTGACTTCGGATGCAAGATTGGTGACCAAGACAAACCTCGGGCCCCGCATATATGTCTCCTACATGTACAACACAGCTTTCACAGTGGTTAAATGGCAAAAGACCATCCATGCCATTTGCAGTCCCCATGGTGTGGAGAGAGCCAAGCAAGCACATAAAAGACTGTTACTTCTGCTTGGTTCCTCCTCTTTTCGGTGGAATAACGAAGCAAAAGAAGTCGAGAATAGTCTACCAAACATTCTGCCTGCACTGAGATGACTGGTTCAACAACTTGCTGCAGGGGAATGTGAAACAAGCATGGAATGCTTTTGCCTAGTGTCTACAAACTTTCTTGGGAATATTAGGGCAGAAAACTACAAGGAACTAGTAGAAGACATGCTGATGCAGTATCAGACACTTGGCAACAATATGTCTCTAAAGATCCACTTCCTTCACTCCCATCTGGATTTCTTCCCTGAAAACTGCGTATGGTTAGTGATGAACATGGCGAACATTTTCATCAAGATACCGCATCAGTGGAACAAAGATACCAGGGAAAATGGTCCACTAAATGCTGGCTGACTACAGCTGGACACTCCCTAGAGATGCTCCTGAACAGCTGTAAGAGACAAGCGAAGAAATCTAAGAAGTAGTCTATGACTTGATTTTTTACAGGTATCAACTATAGGCCTATTACTACTGGCATGCATTTCATGATGTAAACATCAATTTATTGCAGATTACAAAAAAACTAGAGCCAAAATTAGAATTCGTCTGTCATATTCGTGTTGAGTACATAAAATTGATAGGAAATGACTAATTTTATTTCAGTGATAGACTTTTGTATAAATTTGTTGACCAGTGTTACAGAAAGGCAATCCACTGAACAAAGGAGTTATAAATTGGTGTCTGTCTCTCTGTGTGCATATAGCACAATAGAGGGTTCATCTTCGAACATCACGGATTGCATATATCAATCCCTGAGAGCAGATGCTTCCCTGGGAGCACACAAACCTGCACCAGGCCATTACGCTTGATGAGCAACAGGATGAGTTTTAACTGCAATTCTTGCCGAACTCCTCCTGCTGCCTGATGCACGGCATTAACTGCTCTAGAATGACCACATAGCAAGTAGAGGGTCTAGGAGTCAAACCTGGGTAGAGTTCTCTGGAGCTACACACTTAGATGTGATTCTCTAAAATCTTCCTTCGTCATCTTTAATACTCAGGGGCATGCAGCAGATGTCATCTCTATTATATATGCAGAAGACCACAACATTGTCTCCCTTCTCTTTTCCTTCATGCCACAATTCCATTTACCTGGGCCGTAAATGTAATCATGCAACATGGAATGCACACTCTAGAGACATCACAATTTCAAAGCAATTAATTTAGTCATTGATGCACATGGCAGAAAGAGATAGCAGAGGGTACAGTAAATGAGCGACCAGGGAGAGGACCCTGCCCCAAACATGGTTTCAAGAAGATTTCACAGGCCACTGAGGCTAAGCTGATAATTGCAGAAAGATGAACTGGGGCTAACCATGAGAAGGGGGGTGTGGTAGAGAAACAGAAGAGGTCGAACTGTGAAGCAAAGCAGCTACATCAAGGCCTTTGGACCTTATAGGCAAAGGGAAACTATTGGATGGATTTAAGCAGACATTTGCTTTTCAGAAACCTTGCCTTCTAAATAATAACCTTGTTTCCTCCTGCAGTGATATTTTATATAGCATTAGAACTTTCCCTTAATTTTGTAGTAACATTGTATAATACAATCTTGTCTAATTTTTAATAATTTCAAATAATTTCAAAAACATTTTCCATCTTCCATCAAAAGTTGAGTGCCTTCTCCTAGGTCTCTAGATGAGATTTTCCCCACCCCTGTCCTTCTTAATCACAGCACTGTGCAGTTCCACTGATGTCCTTATTTTTACAATGGTTTCATTTTTTGTTGACTTTGCTATCTGAATATAAGGGACGTTATCTTGTTCACTCATATATTAGATATTCAATAAATGTCCATTAATAAATGAGTGAATGCCCCATGGTGAGTGACTATGCTGCTCCCAGCAGTGTCCTTAAGAACTTGGACCTAGGCCCAAGTTGTGCACTTCCTGTTATTGAAGAAGAGTTTAGAATAAGCTTTAGAATGTGTGCAGTTAAAGTTGTATTTAGCAGAATTTTTCCTAGGAAGATGGTGTCAGAGGAGATTGTCGATTGTGCTCCCAAGTTAGAAAATCAATGATAAAATTGCGGTTTTGAAAATTTTGACTCAACTTTGTTTAAGTGTTTCAGATGCAGACCCTTTGACTTCCCCACTATCCAACAACCTAAGGGTTAAAGGCTGGCACAGTAAGGGTGTTCTGGAACCTTGATCCTGAGCTGCCAGCAGTATCCATTCTGATCACTTAGTGCTCTTAGTGTCAAATATGAGTCAGCACTCCACTCTCCCATTCTTGATTTGAGTCCCCCATATTTGGTAGTTGGTTCAAAGGAAACCCATACTAATCACTATCTGAATAAGCAAGATGTGCACAGTTCAGCCCTATTTTATTGCCTTCTCAAAGTCACCAAGATTTTCCTCATCTCTTGGATTTCACTCTGCTTACGAAATCTCTATTTACTAAAGAGGTTCAGAAGTAAGTCTCCCTCATTATTTCATTGTCATATTACTTCCTATGGCCCACTCAAATAGAGGATCCTTCAGTAGTAGCAGTATTAGTAGCATGTCAACTGATTTATCCTATACAGAGAGACCCAATTTGCTGATGCATCTCTGCGCTATTCCAAAGCCCAGGTAATAATTCTCTCACTATACGTCATAGGGTGAATTGACCATAGACATTTGGGGGGAGGATGGGATTGAATTTCTCCTACCCTTATCTCCCATGATATAACCATCACTAAAAAAAAGTGAGAAGTCTCCGCAATAAGATGGAAATGAGTCCGCTCTAATAGGAGATGGGGTGCTATCTTAGAACGACAGGAACCATCTGTTGCAGAGACAACAGCACGGGCTCCCCTGGGCTCCGGTCTCACAAGTGAATGGAAATGCTAACTTATTGTGACACTTAGTCTTATGGGTCAGTTTTACTAGGCTATGGTGCTCTCTTGTTTGGTCAAATAACAGGAGTTTCTATGACGGTTTTCATTTTTGTTTTTGTTTTTTGGCCATGATTAGCATTGAAATAAGTAGGCTGAGTAAGCTACCTCCATGATGGATGACCTCATCTAACTGGCTAAAGACTTTAAGACTGAGGTCTCCTGCAGAGGATGGAATTTTGCCTCTAATTTATCTTCTGACTCTAGATCGCAGCATCAACTTCTATTAAAATTTGCAGCCTTCCCCGAAAAGTTCAGACTTTCAGCCTCCACAATTGTGTGAACCAATCCTTAACACAAATCTCTCTGTCCAACACGTTCTGTTTCTGTTTCTGTATTGAACCCTAACTCATATTACACTTTTAAACAGAAAAAATTTGTTTATTAGAAAGAAGTAATGACTTTTAAAAAGTTGTCAAAAGTTCTTAAAGTATGAAATGTGAAGAACATAAAATTTTGAGACTGTCAATTATTTATGACTGGATGACTTTTTCCTGTCAAAAAGGGCCAGGATGAAACCCATTAACAGTACAAAAAAGCATAATTTTAGGGACAGCCCCAGCACTGTACTTAAGAACAATTGGTGTTCTCTACAATCAGTGATGGACTCTCTGTGTTTACTCCTGGTAAGAATTTTGTGGAGTCAAAACTCTCTCTTGCACTAGATTTTAAATGCAGATCACCTAAGTATATTGGAGCCTCTCAAGACTCCCATTTTTCAGTTCCAGAGAGTGCTGGGGACATTACAGGAGTGTTCTGCTTGAGCACCAAGGATTAAATTTCTCTCCTGCACTTAATTAGGTCTGGGGAGGATACTGGGAGGTCAATAACTTACACTTCAGTGTGTTACTTATCATTACCCTCCAGGCTCATGTTACCTGTTAGATCAAAACCCAAGTAAATACAACTCAATCTGTTAACATAGTATACCTCTACATTTATTTAGGTCCTTTTAACAGTCTTTCAATATAAAGTCATATAGTTCGACACAATATCCCTGCATAATTTGGGTTATATTTACTCTTAGGACTTAATATTTTTTTATCACTAGTTTATGATGTCTTAAAAGTTATACTTTCTTGGGCCTCCCCGGTGGCACAGTGTTTGGGCGCTGCGCTGTGTTGCTGTCGGCAGTGACGATGTGAGTTCAATGCCCGGCCGGGGAGATTCCCACATGGCTCCGCAGACCTCTCCTGCCTCGCCCGCTGCTCCCCTCAGCAGTGTGTTAATCTGCCTGTTCTCCTCCCCACTCTGTCTCTGATAACCCTCTCACCGCCCCACACCTCTGGCCTGTTCCCCAGCTTGTATGCATAAATAAATAAATCGTTTTAAAAATCTAGGTAAAAAAAATTATACTTTCTTGCTGTTCTTTGCTAGTAAAAAATTGTGGTAAATCGACTTGGAGAGGGCTACGTTTTTTGTTTGTTTGTTCTTGGAGAGAATTGCATAAGGTAGGATGATTTATTAAGTGTTTGATATATGTGTGTCTGGGAGAGACATCTGGGCCTAGAGGTGTTTTTTATTTTTTATTATTTTGTTAAAGACAATTTTTGGTGATTTAAATTTTTTTTTCCTGAGTAAATTTTTGGTAGGTTACATTTGTTAACTGAAAAGAAAGCCTCAATGATAGTTTTAGACAGCTTAACCCAACATTTGTGTCTTTTTCAGTTTCTCTCATCAACATGTTAGAGTTTTCAGTTACAGGTCTTTGACCTCCTTGATTAAATTTATTCCTATGTGTAATTTTTGTTGCAGTTGTAAATGGTATTGTTTTCTCAATTTTTCTTCTGCTAGTTTATCATTATTAGGAACACAACTGACTTTTATTTGTTGACTTAGTTACTCTGCAATTTTACTGAATTTTTTCCTTATTTCTAAAAATATTTTGGTGGCGCCATTAAGGTTTTTATTTATTAATTTATTTTTTAAAGATTTATTTATTTATGCATACAAGCTGGGGTATAGGCCAGATGTGTGGGGTGGTGAGAGGGTTCACCAGAGACAGAGTCGGGGAGCAGAACAGGCAGATTATCGTAACTACAGCGGGGCGAGGCAGGAGAGGACTGCCTCACTATGTGGGAATCTCCCCGGCCAGGCATCGAACTCCTGTCGCCACTGCCAACAGCTTCACAGAGCAGCGCTTAACCACTGTCCACAAGAGAGGCCCTCATTAAGGTTTTTCATATGTAATAGAATGTCTGCTGTAAATAGTGGCATTTTTACTTCTTTTCTGATTCAGATGCGTTGTATTTTTCTGGCCAAATTGCTCTATCGAGGACTTCCAACTTCAGGTTGAATAAAAGTGAAGTGAGTATGCACTCATGTTTATGTTCTGATCTTAGAGGAAAAGCTTTTAACCACTGAATATGATTTAATTGTGGGCTTATCACATATGGCCCTTATTCCTTCACTTTATGCATTTTGAGGCTCTACTCTTTTTTTTTTAAGATTTATTTTATTTTTGCAAACAAGCTGGGGTGCAGGCCAGAGGTGTAGGGCGATGAGAGGGTTCACAACCAGAGTGGGGAGCAGAACAAGCAGATCAACCGATGTACACTGCTGAGGGGAGCAGCGGTTGAGGCAGCAGAGATCTGCCCCGCCATGTGGGGAGCCATGTGGGAATCTCCCCAGCAGGCATCGAACTCCTGCTGCAGCCGCCAACAGCTCCACAGCACTGGCGCTTAACCCTTTGGGCCACCAGGGAGGCTCTTGAAGCTCTATTCTAAGGTGCATACACGTTTTAAATTATATTGGGTTGTTAAAGTCATAATGTATTTTTGTCTATGTTTATCAAGCTAAAATGTGTCATAACTTTTCTAACAACTCAATATTTTGTCTTTATTTTGAATTATTTTGTCTTTATTAAATTTTGTCTTCCTTTTAGTAACAATTTTATTTTTCCTTAATGTGTGATACAGTTACACCAGTCTGGACACACTGCTAGTACAGAGCCACATTAATTCCCCTACACAGTTCAGATTGTATGCACTTGGACTTCAAATCCAGGAGAGGACTAGTTTATCTGTGGTTCCACTTCATCCTGAAGATGTGGTTCAACTTATTCTGGGAAGGATTTTTTATACATGATTCCTTACCTATTTGGTTGCAGGTCTCTGTTTTCTGTTCTCATTGTCTGACGTCATTAAGGCAATATTTTCAGTTATAAAACTCTTGGAAGAAGAGGTATGACCCATATTAGTAAAATACATAGATGTTATGTGTTGTGTGGCTTTCTGTGCTATTTAAATAAAATTTGAATTTTATTTGGAGGTAGTTACAAGAAAAACAAATAAAATGAATATATGTAAGCATTGTATCTTCCAATTATAGCCACAAACATATAAAAATAATATCATAAGACTAACATGTAGTCAAATCAGGATTCACATTCAAATAGCCTGATTCCAGAACTTAGAGAAGTTGGGTGGATATAAGGAAAAATTAAAGTAAGATCTTTTCCTCTGATAGTTGAACCTGGTTATATTTATATATACCACATGCTTTTTTGAGACAATATGTTAAGAAAACAATATTCCAAATCTATCTTATCAAAAGAAATCTTCTCAACTGAATTCTCTTCTTTGAAATTCAACAAGTCTAAATAAAATAATTCACAAGTATTGCTAGAGAAATATTTCATATTATCAATAAATATTGAACACATTACATTAATCAATATTCTTTTTTGATTCACAAAGTACATTCATATTCTATACAATATACTGTTTGAAAATGATTTTATTTTCCCTGTGTCTTAAGAAAACAATGTGTATTCCTTCTCCAAGTTTGTTTGAATCAAATAAACAGTGTATTAAATTCTCAGGTTTGTATATTCTTAGATTTCTGTTAAGGAATTTAAGATTCTCCCAGTTCTTAATTTTATCCTGAATTAAAACACCCTATCTTCAACTCTCATCTTCTTATAATTATGTTGCTTATGGTGTATAATAATGCAAGGAGTATAATGTTTTAAAGATGTCTTTCTTATCCATAACTAAACAACTTTTATAAATTTCAGTAAGTCTGTCCTTCAGAATTTTCTGTCTCTCTATTTTTTTTACTTGTGGGAACTTTGGTACTATTGGCTCTTGATCTCATGCCTATAAGAGAATATTTAATGGGTTGGTGGCAGTTTTATTGCCCTTTAAAATATTTAATAGGTTTTCTGCATAATTTCTCAGTGCATTCTTATTTGTTTACCTTTTAATATTTTTGTTATAAAATCAAAAACTTGTGGTATTGAATTTTATGACATTGGCACTATTCCTCCTCCACGGTTGTAATGCATACTTCCACTACACTCTTATTTTTAGGAGCTAAATTATGAACTTAACAGTGCAGCATAGCGTTGATCCATAAAGTTTATATTTGGCTCACTATTACAAATTGGAAATTTTTTCTTTATTAAACTAATAAGATTGTAGATTTCTTTTATTTTAGTTGTCATTTATTGTTGTAACTATGTGAGCAAAATATGGAACTACATTTTATATAATTTTTCAAGTTCGACATAAATTTAATCAGCTTTGCTTTACTTGCATATGTATGTTCTAAGGAAAATGGCACCCGAGTGGAAGTCAGGAAATTTAGACTCTAGTCATAACATTGCTGTTCGTTAAGATGCTTGTGCACTGAGCTTTAGTCTGTACTAGGTCAGTGGTTTCCAAAATGTTTAAGGCTAACACTGTTTAAACAGTCTTAGAACATGAAAATCAGAAGAGAACATCTGAAAAAGAGTGAAATATATTAATCATGAGTTATGTTACACAGCCAGAGAAGTACAGCTTACTTGATAAAGCAAATAAGTCCTTTAAGGATATTAGAGATTTTTTAATTATTTGAAATTACTATTTTGGTCTTTCAGTCTACTTAATTTATTAAATGTTGGATGGTTTCACTTATATGCAGAATATAGAGAAACCAAACAAAAGGTCAAGCAAAAGACAAAACTAGCAAGCTCTCCATAGATCCGGGGCATGCAGCCAGGGAGGGATAGGGAAGGGGGTCAAGTGAGGGGAGGGAAGAACACAATATGTGTTCCGGATTGTGTTTTTAGGAGCTAAATTGTACTAAAATATGTGATAATGGGTCACAGGTACAAAGGTGGCAGGAGAACTACGGTCTACACCTGAGGGGAGAAACCAATGACTGTACAAAAATGAACAATGGTGTAAGAAAATAAAAATAAAGTACAATACCTAATTTAGGAATGAGATTTGTAACAAATTTTGCATATCAATTTATAAAAACTTTCTGTGTACCATTGTCATTTTCCATTGATATTTATATTATCATCAATTTATTAAAATAAAAGTAATTTTAAAGATGCAGTTTTCAAAGTCCATACTTTGAATAGTAATAATACTAAATAATGATGCTGTAAGAGAGCTTTACTTCTGGTATAGACTTTGTATAATGTAAACAAAAAATAGATTCATGAATTCCATATGTGAGAAAGTTCATTTCCATTTTTCTCTGTCCTTTGGGAAATGCTCTATAAGAACTTGATGACATATCAACCAAGTCATTTCATGCATAATTCAGAACCCATTGTTAAGTGACAGACTGACATTCTGCTGTGTTGCCAAAAAGCAAGTGTGAATGTCTACTTTATCCTTTCCTTCTCACTCCAAAGTCTAGTTGTAACGAGAGCCCATTTATGAATTTGGGCAATTCTCTTTTCATGACTTAGTCCCAGCCTGCACTCAGCTCCCTCCTCTTCTTGTAGGTTGCCTGAGAAACCTCTTTATTACCCTCACCAGTTCTCAGTTTCATAGCAAAACTTGCAAACTTTTGGTTACTCCTTCACAATTGATCCTTGCTCCTGCTTTGTTGGAGCGCTGGTCCACAGACCTGGTGGCTTGGACCAGGCTCACACTCCCATCAGGTCTGCTGACCACACCGTTGCCCTTGACCTGACCCTGGTTCCAAGTCTGGCCTAACTCTTTCTGACCAAAGAAGAGAGGCACCAGTGAGTCTGGTATTCCTCTAAGTCAGTTCTACTTTATAATTATTACAGCACTATTGAAGCTCAGTGAATTCTAAATGAAAGAGGAAGATAAATTTTAAAGTAATTTTATAGTGATTTAGGAGAGAATTCTTTTAGTCCAAAGGACAACAGTCATCCCCCCAAATTATTCTCCTCTTTTTTTCCCTGCTGGTATCCAAATCAAAATTCTATAATACCCTACCAATGCTTGTGTTTTCATGAACTTTTGACGCAAATTCTTTTTGGATAAACTTGACCGATGCTGGGACAATAATTTTAGCCCCTACTTTATGTGTATGAATAATTAATTAGCAGTTAATTTAATATTTCTATTTTTAATGTGCAAATGAATAATTTATGCACAGTTGTAGGACTGAAAGGATCTTTGATTCACGTAGGTGGGCAAATATCTGAAAATACTAGAATAACAGTTCTTTAATTTATTCTTTCATTGTTTGATGAAACAACATTTACAAGGCATTTATGCTCTATAGGATCCCATAAAGGGAAAAGTTTGCAATCTAATGAACAGGTCAAAATAACTAGAGCTCTAATAAATATGTATTTTTCCCTTCTTACATGGTTATCATATATGCTTATATTTGTCTTCATGCAGAAAGGACAAAAAATCCCTTTTAAATATACTGAATCATGAAAAGTGTTTTATGGTATAATTCCACATAAAAGCTTCAGTTCATACACTGTAAAATATAGTATTATACCTTAAATCCTAAACATTCATGCTTGCAAGCTGAAAATCAAGAATCGGTATCCAGTCAAGCCTTTCCAATTGCTTTTGGAACAGGTGCTGGGGCCAAGCTGTAAAAACAGAAAGCTGAGCCCCAAGAATTCCCATGGCCTTCAAGAATGGAACAGACAAAACCAAAGGGTGGTCCCACATTCACTGCCAAATGACATAGCTCACTCTAATCACTGTATATTTTGAGAGCAAATGCACTAGAATAACAAAACTTTTTTCCTTTATTTTTACATTGTGAAAAATAAGAACTATGACAGTTGTGAGAAATTTATGTGTTGGAAAAAGAAATGATGAGGAAGGCTCTGAAACTGAATTTTTCATAAGGAAGGCACAAGAGGGGCACAGGGCCCACGGCTCTCTGTCATCACTGATGGCTGTACAGCCTGAGGCACAGCCCTCTGTGCCCTGACCATGGAGCACTGCTCCCAGAGCTTCTCAAGCCCTTCAGGTCACTAAGATGCTGAGTGCTTGGGAGTCCCCCCAAATTCTCTTGCTAGAATTATTTTAGTCTAGAATTCTTTCGTTGGCCTAGCATTTCTGGCACTTAAATTCCTTTTTCTAATACAAGATAAATAATACACCCGCTTACTTTACAGGTTGTATTCAAGTGAGCTTTTAAAAGAGATCTCTAAGTATAAAGGTAGGTATTTTAGTTTGCACCATGAAGTGCCAGTAGATATAATATGTTCTTAGATGTTTGAAGGAGAGTAAGATAGGGGGATGAACAAGAGACAGAGGGACAAAGACAGGAGGAATAAAGATAGAGACAGAGAAAGAACAAGACAGGTACTAGCAAAGAACACTAATAATGTTCAGACTGAATAGAAAAGAGTAAATTGAGAATAAAAATGAATAAAAAGTCATTTTGTATGGGAGCTGAGCTTAAACGATGGTTACAGGTTGTCTGGTTGCAAACAAAAACTCTATATGACTATAGTGAGTGAGAAAGTAGATAACAAGGGGGTGTGGGTGAGGATAGGTGCAAAAAAAGGGAGAAACCACAATTGATGTGGGGACAGCATATTGTAAAACAAGGATAATTATCTATTTATTTCACCCTGTACAGAGAGGTAGTTAGTTGAATGTGGTAACTATTTTTTAAATGTACATAATTATTTTTAAATATCAGAGTGCATTTAAAATATCAGAGTACAGGAAGTGCCTAGTACAGCTTTTATGTCTTCCTGTCTGGAATAAATGGAAAAAGAGTAACATATTAGTAGAGATATTATTTGCTGGAATTTCATTATTTCTTTTAACTTTTTGTTTTGCAATAATTTAGATATATGGGGAAATTATACAAATAGTACAGAGAGTTCCTGTATTCCCTTCACCCAGCTTCCCCAAGTATTATTTTTTATATAATGATGACACAATGATCAAAATTTGGAAATTGATTCTGATGATACCACTAACAATACTATTAACTAAATTGTAGACCTTTCCTGGAATTACTAATTTTTTTTCCTGTCCAGAAACAATAGAGGTTTCCACATTGCATTAATTCTACCTCTCCTTAGTCTTCTCCAGTCTGTGATGTTATCACAGTCCCTCCTTGTCTTTCGTGGCCTTGATACTTTTGAAAAGTAATGGTCAATTATTTTGTAGGATATTTCTCAGTTTGGGCTTACCTGGTGTTTTCTGGGATTAACTTGAGGTCATGCATTTTGGGCAAGAATACTGAATATGATATTGTGCCCTTCTGGTTGCATCACATTCACTTTTACATAACATCAATTTGTCTTATTAGTGATGTCGATTTTGTTCATTTGCTTCATCTGATGTCTTCCAAGCTTTTCTACTACACAGATACTGTTTTTCTTTGATGTAAAACGATCTTATGATGAGATATTTTAGAGCTATGTCATGCAAATTTGCTAATCTTCATTATACTTTTGCTCACCACTTTCACTCCCATTGGTGGTTCTTGCCTTTAAAAAAATTTTGCCTATGGTGATTTTCCATTTTCTCATTCTTTTGCCATTTATTAAGAATTTCATGATTTCTTTAGATTGGAAGAATTAATATTGTTAAAATGACAGTTTTACCCAAAGCAATATATAGGTTCAATGTAATCCCTAATGAAGTCTCACTGGCGTTCCTTAATTCAATAGAACAAATATTACTGAAATTTATATAGAGTCACAAAAGACACTGAATAGCCAGAGCAATCCTTACCAAAAAATGTATGAAGGTATCACAGTACCAAACTTCAAACCATACTACAAAGTTTTTGTAATCCAAACAGTATGTTATCAGACTAAAGATAGACACACAGATCAATGGAATAGAAAAGAAAGTACAGAAACAAAGCCACACTTAGATGGTCACTTATTTTGTGAACAAGAATATACAATGGAGAAGGAAAGTTTCTTCAACAATAGAGTAAGCTATTGGTAAAACTGGACAACCGCAAGTTAAAGAATGAAATGACTGCAATCTCATAATATATAGAAAAATTAACTCAGTATGGATAAAAGACTTAGTTTTAAGGTCTGAAAATATAAACTGCATTGGAAAAAAACATAAGCA
The DNA here is from genome assembly GCA_004024925.1 of Scalopus aquaticus. Lineage (NCBI taxonomy): Eukaryota > Metazoa > Chordata > Mammalia > Eulipotyphla > Talpidae > Scalopus > Scalopus aquaticus. The sequence goes on from PVIJ01001555.1 coordinate 189,027, forward strand.
CGAGCATCCACTAGACATTGGCTTCAGGGATTTCTCTGGGAACTTGATTTCAATGGCAAGGGAAACAAAGTAAAATTAAGTAAATTGGAATAGATTAAACTAAATAACTTTTTTAAAAGATTTATTTATGCATACAAGCTGGGGTACAGGCCAGAGGCATGGGGGGGGCGAGAGGGTTCACCAGCGACAGAGTGGGGAGCAGAACAGGCAGACTGTCAGAAATACGCTGCTGAGGGGAGCAGTGGGCGAGGCAGGAGAGGTCTGAGGTGCCATGTGGGAATCTCCCCCGCCGGGCATCAAACTCATGGCGCTGCTGTCGACAGCTCCACAGCTTAACCGCTGCGCCACCAGGGAAGCCCAAACTAAATAACTTTTGCACAAATAAAGAACCGATCTTACAACAAAATTTAAAAAACCCATCCTACTGAATGGGAGCAAATATTTGCACATTAGACATCCACCAAGGGGCTAATATCCAAATGGTACAAAGAACAAATACAACTCAACAAAAGGAAAAAAAAAATCAATACATTGATAGAGCAGCTCAATAGATTCTTTTCTAAAAAAGACATACAGATGGACAACAGGAACATAAAAAATGCTCATTATCATTTATCATCAGGGAAATGCAAATTAAAATCACAATGAGATACAACTTCACACCTGTGAGAATGGCTTATATCAAAAAGTTCAGAAACAACCAATGTTGGCAAAGAGGTAAAGAAAAAAACGAATACTTGTACACTGTTGGTAGGAATGTAAAACCAATCCAGACTCTATGGAAAATAGCATAGATTTTTCTCAAAATGTTAAAAAAAGACCTATCATAGGTTCCAGCCATTCAACTCCTAAGTATCATCCTGAAGAATGTAAAAACGCTAATTCAAAGGGATCTATCCACTCTTGTGTTCACTGTAGCACTGTTTACAATAGCCAAGTTCTAGATGCCACTTAAGTGCCAAAGGACAAATGATTGGATTAAGAAGATGTTACACACACACACACACACGTAATACAACTTAGCTATCTTAAAAGGTGAAATCTTGCCATTTCCAATATAAATGGAAGGGGATTATGTTCAGTGAAATAAGTGAGAAGGAGAAGGACAAATACCAGATGAATTCACCTATACGTAGAATATAGAGAAACAAAACAAAGAACAGACAAAATTGAACCAAACAAGCCCAGAAACGTGACTGTAGGATTGAGGCTATGAGAGGGGGAGGGTAGAGGTGAGGAACAAAGTAATGAGGAGCCCCAAAGGACTATGGGAGCTTTGATGGTGGGTGTGTTGTGGACAACATAGATCTGAAGATGTATGTGAAACACTATAACTCTTAATCATACACAGTGTTGTAGAACAATGTTAATTCAATAAAAAGTAATATGATATAAAAAAAGAAAAATTTCATGGTTTCTTAACTAGTTAATTAAAGAAATAGAGCCAAGAGTGATAATGATATCTATGTTCAAGAAAACAATGTAATTGCTAAGGGCAACACAAAATTTAATTATTAAAATCTAGGTTGAATTGCTGAAGAGCCCTACTAATTACTCCAATTATTATCTAATTTACTAATTTACGGAAAGACTCCAACTATTTTAGTTTTATGAAATTCTATTAAAAATCATATAGAGGCTGGGAAAATTAGAAAGTCATTTTCTCATGATTAAAGGACTTATATAGTGAGGGTAATTTGACATAATGAGGCAAAAACCACAAATTAGAAAACTTGTAATTGAAGGAATACTGATAGAATTAGATGATGCTTGTTTAAATCAGTTATTCAGATTTGGTTGACATGGTATGAGGTGAAGTATAGTTAAAATAAATGTACCGTGTATAAAAAGGGAATGGTCCCTTTAAGAAACAGAGTGACAAATGTAAGAATTGTTCCAGGAAAAAGCGGGTCTCAGTAAGTGTGGAGAACTTTTTGAAATGATTTGCTACCATTGCGATAAAAGCAGAAAGTTCACAGAGGCTCCAACCTCTAGCCTCTAAGTCAGCAACAGTCCTGGGTGAGAAAAATTAAGAGCCTAGAGTAACCAGAAGGTGTTAAGGAGGCAATAAAACCTTTTCCTCTGCATGGCAGCCAGGAACAAGCTGAAGGAGAAGGTGCCAGAGGACATGAAAAGATCCAATAACTTGAACCTGTGGTATTATTTCAGATCACAGCGTTCAGTTAGTCTTACTGATACACTCTGTACATAAAATAAGAAAGTGTTCCTTATTTATAAGTTTGTGGATAAAAAGAAATAAAGCATACTTAACAATGGTATCCAGTATTCAGTAAACAATGAATAAACATTATGCATTTTCACAACAAATAGCCATTGAATTTTCATGTAGTTTATCATTTGATGCCTTACTCTTCCTTTATATGCATAAAAGCAATTATATTAATGAATTTTTAAGTGACTTTTGATTTGGAAATACTATGACTATATTGCCCTTGGTGCAGAATTTAAAATAAAAAAACTACACATTGGACTTTTAGAAAAGGCTAACCGATATGCTCTCATTTATTTATTAAGGCAACATAGCAGGCATGTTATGTTTCTAGTCTTTCTGCTAAAGACTAAAAATAAGTAGAATTCATTTACTGATATATGTCAGCATCATACCCAATTTTAGTGGATGGCCATCCAAACAAACTATTCATATGTAATACGGTAGAGAAGAAAGGGGTAGTTCTCTCTGCTGGACTAAGGACTGGCTTCAGAGAAGTGAAGATACTAGACCTGGTCCATGAAGAATGAAAAGAATTCACCAAAAGAGAATATTACCAAACAGGTAGCAGAGTTTGATCAAACAAACACAATGGAGCACGGAAGTGCATGGTGTTTTAGGCTTGAGCATTATACTTTAGTGTATAGAGAACAAAGCAGTTGAACATGAATCAAGTAATGCTGACGTCTATAAATTCTGACCTCTGTGGGCAACAAGGAGTCATAGAAAATTTTAAGTAAGAGCCAGTAACGTGATAGGTCACTGTCTTAACTCGTATTTGTGAGCAGGATAGAAAATAAAATTCATGGGAATTGACTGGAAACTGAGAAAACTGTTTAGAAGACTATTTCAGCAATTCAGGAAGAAAGCAATGACTTCAATTACCATAGGAATAGAGAGGACAGAAAGGATTCTATAAATATTTTGGAACTATGGTAAACTCTGAGTTCTATATCTGTGATGACTTTTATCAAAGTTCCTACCTCACTGGAAAGAACTAAAAATGCTTTTTAAATATGGATTTTTTAAAAAAAAGATTTACTTATTTATGCATACAAGCTGGGGTACAGACCAGAGGCATGGGGCAGCGAGAGAGTTCACCAGAGACAGAGTGGGGAGCAGAACAGGCAGATTGATGGAAACACATTGCTGAGGGGAACAGTGGGCGAGGCAGGAGAGGTCTGCTGCACCATATGGGAATCTCCCTGGCGGGCGTTGAACTCCCATCGCCGCTGCCGACAGCTCCACAGCACAGTGTCTAACTGCTGCACCACCAGGGAGGCCCTAAATATGTATTTTTAAGGCATCAAAAAGATGAAAAAGTAGTAAGGCAATGTGAAGCCATAAACCATGAAAAAGGCAATCACTAGAAATGTAAGTAGAGATGTTAAGCTTAACTTGATGCTGCATTTATCAAGGCCTAGTGAAGTGTGAAGGACATAGAGCTCTTCTAATGTAAAGCCAGACAGTATGACAAGTAATTTACCAGCATGCCTGGAATCTCAAATATTTGGCCATATGTTTAGGCATGTAAATGTAAACTAATAATAAGTTCTCTTTGCTCCTTCCACTAACCCAACCTCAGAGGACAATATTGACTGTAAGGGAAAATATTGGGCAAAGCATGGTATGAAAATAAAGCAATAATTGAGAAGCTAGAAATACAACTGTAAGTATGTTAAAGGCAAAATTCAAATCTTCTGGAAAGTTCCCCAAAGCTTAAGACTTGAATATTACCTAGAAATGTTCCATATCTGGCAGTACACTTGTATATTTGGCAGAAGTAGATACTAATCCACTGTGAAAAAACCCTTAGGCCTTGGAGATTTCCCTCATAAGATTTTCAAGTGAAAAGAACAGTTTTCATTCAAAGATAATCTAGTACACAGGAAATAATTTCCACAGAGCAAGAACTAACAGAAACAACAGACAACAAAAGCAGACCTATGTAACTTTCAAATGTAAATATAATGGAGATTTTAATGTAACTAACAGTGTAAATTTATATGTTTTTAAATTAATTTTTAACATTGATGTATACCCATCATGTATTACCACCATAATGAGTCCACCACTAACTCACCCATACTCCACTACCACAGACCATGAACCCTCCCTCCCTTCCTGTTTCTTCTCTACCCTTTGTGTCTCAGTTCTGTAGTCAGCTGTCAAGTGTTAGTTTTTTAGATTGTCTTTCTCTGACTATTAATTTAGCTTCTTTATATTCCACATTTTAGTGACACCATCTAGTTTTATCTTTCCCCTTTACTTTTTTTTTTGTTTTTTTAATTTATTTTTTTTAATATAATATTTATTTTTGTTATTCGTATCTTTTACATTATTATGTATTCCCCATAAGTTACCACCACCTGTTCACCCGTGGAGCCATCACCATAGTCCTCCGTGCTCCCCTCCTCCCCCCTTTTGAGCCCTCCCCCTCCCCTCCTTCCCTGCTGAATGTTGCTTTCTTATTTGGCTCCCCTATATTCCTG
>PVIJ01001556.1:0-162836 GCA_004024925.1 Scalopus aquaticus
GGAAGGAAGGAAGGAAGGAAGGAAGGAAGGAAGGAAGGAAGGAAGGAAGGAAGGAAGGAAGGAAGGAAGGAAGGAAGGAAGGAAGGAAGGAAATAGAAAAAGTTATCATTCAGTTGGGAATAACTAGAGGAAAAGATAATGTATAACAGGAAGAGACATCCGAAAAGAGCCTTATCCCTTCTACCTCTGATATCTCCAGAGTCTCAATTTGAGCCCGAATAACTTGTGAATAAATATCAGCACTTAAACAGCACAAATAGGGTGTGTCTGACACCTAGAAAGAGTTCAGTAATGATTAACATTTTTAAAGTAGACAATTATCTCAGAAATGGGAACTGAGTGCAGCAAATGTTCATTTATAAGCATGAAATAAAGTGAACATCGTTCACATTGTCTACTTATTTTTTGCTTTCCCTAAGGTCATATTCTTGAAGGAATTAAGTCATTTAAAAATAACCCATGTGTTGTCTATCATAGAAAAAAATAAACGTAAACACTGAAACGGGAAAGCTACTCTGATGTTTGGTTGAAGAAAAATCAGCATATTCATGTTTTGGAATTTTATTCAGTCTTCCAAATTATTCAAAATCATTTGGTAGATTAAGAGTAATAAGAAAAGTTTATTAAATTTAAAGAGCAGGTTAGATAGCAATATAAAGTATTATTTTAGAGTTCAATATCTAGAAAAAGACTTCTCAGGTTCAGATCTCAGCCTTTCCACTTAAATAGCTATGAGACTTGGGGGGAGAGTTTTAACCTCTCCACGCTGCAGCTTCCTCTTCTGCAAAATAAAATATAGTCCCGGCCCCTCACTGGTGAGGACAGGGTCTCACACTCCATTACTTCAGTAAATTTACTGAATTTACTGAATTTACTGAATTACTCTTAATGCTGAACCCTAAATGCACTGTCTTTTCTATGCATAGACGCCTAAGATAAACTTTAATTTATAAACCAGGCACAGTAAGAGAGGGATAGATTATAAAATAGAACAATTATAAAAATATACTGTAATAAAAGCTACTCTTTCTCTCAAGATATTTGATTGAATATATTATTTTCAGAAGGTGGCGACCTCAGGTAACCACGGCCAGGGAAAGGAGAAGTATGGATAAGGGGGGAGCTCTAGGAATTAAACACACTTCATAGGATTCTTGAGAAGATTTTATAAGTTAATATAAAAAGAGCAATGTGGACAGTGTTACTGAGACTGTTAGGCAATAGTAAGATTCAATAAATGTTAACTACTATAAATATTATTAATATGACAGTTTCATCTCATCTCTTCTATCTACATAGAAGAGTCTGTAAAGAAGAACCATAAAATGTTAATAGTGTTTATCTCAGGAAGGGAGATTATAGATTTTTCTTCCTCCTGCTTATCTACATTTTTCTAATTTTTCCAATCACGAAAATATATTGATTTTCTAATAAGGAGCAACAAGTTATTTTCATTCTGGAAAAAAGAGCCACAAGCTGGGGAGGAACAGGGGAAAGGACGCAGCCACGAAACAAAGAGCTGCCTGCAGAGCAACAGTCAGTGGTGGGCAACCATACCCCAGACAAACAAGGGGCTGGGGGGCTGAGGGGGGGAAGGAAAATAGAGGAGGGCGACAGTCTCCTGCTTTTCGATTTGTGCTCAAGGTTAAGACTCAATACAGCAGCAAAATGAACAACGCGACGAAGTGCCAGGAGAGGTTAGAGAGACAAACATCGACCAGCTCTGGAGTTTTGAAAGGCACTGGATAATTTCAGGACCATTAATAACTTCTGCAGTCCTGCTGGGCAGGCTAATGGCAGGGGTAATTAGAGCTTGTGCTCTAAGACAGATGACTACTTGTCAGAGCAGGAGAGCAAGCCCACTCCAGGGGCCTGGCTGCCAGGGAGAAGGGGTCTTGTCAGGGAGGACCCTACCTGATGAGCGCAGCACCGGCCTGCCCCGACCTCTGGGGCAAAGTCTCAGCTCCCGAAGGAAGCGGTGGGAGTGGGTTCATCCTGGGGCTCAGGGCTGGATATGAAGCTGGCCCACGCTCACATCCTGCAGTGAAATAGGTTCATAGTTCGCATACCCAGGATTTAGTCTTAAAGAAAAACTTTCAAAGAAGTTGTTCGGTTACACAGTAGTCGCTATCGCCTTTCTAGTCACTCAACCAACAAGTGGTTTCAAGGAATAATCTTTCTTCGTGAACAAGCCAACAAGGGGTTTGATGATGAATATTTTGGTTTTTCCTTACCTCTATTCCAGTTGAGTCACTCAGTTCTTTAACCTAGAAAAGATCTTTTCTAAAACTTTTGCTATGGGATGCAAATGTGTATTTTCAAAATGAAAACTTCCATCTAGATAAGTCTCGAATGAATCCTTCTATGCACAAGATGGTCAAGACCAAGAATGCCAAAGGGAACTCTTATAATACCACTAAGGAATTTGTCCCAATAACTTCACCTTAGCAAAATCTATACTGAACGTGTAGATTTTGCTGACGTGTTCAGCAGACTTCTGTTCGCATTTCCTTTCTTGGAATTATACACAATTCTGAGAGAAGAAAAAATTTCTAACCAACTTTCATTTAAAAAATATTTCAGTTTATAAAATATTTCAGTTGAACAAAAGTGTTTATCTAAAGTTTTTCCTGGAAACCCTTCACAATGAGAGAAAAGAAAAGGAAAATGTTTAAAGTCACAAAAGCAAAAGAAAGGAGAAGACAGGAGTGATCAGCGATGACAATGAAGCATTAGGTAGAAAAGACAGAAAGGAGATGGACAGAGCTTCCTTTTTCAGCAAAATGACAGACTAGATAACTATTACAAACCTGATTGCCAAAACATACCCAGACCCTAGACAGAAAAATATGAGGGAGATGTCAAGAAAATGGGAAGACAAAGTGAGAAGGTGTGCCAAGTCTCATCAAGAGGGAATGAAAAGCGTGGGAAAGGCAATGAGCTGGGCTAATGAAACCTGCTGCTCGGGGAAACACTCCATCTTGAAGAAAACTCTCCCATCTCACTCATGATTTTTCAGTTGTGTGTTAACTTCATGGGTGTTCATTGCATTAGTGCTATATATATATGTTAAATGTGTTCTTTAAAATGTATTCCAAAAAAATCACTTGGTAAGTTAAAATATTTGGATGAGCAAGAACTCTTCAAATGGACTGGGGGTGGATCTTCTTATCATTCGTTTTACTATCATGGCGTCTATCCAGTTACATACTGTCTGTTCCCACCACATTATACCACAATCGACTCCAGCTTATGGCATGGCATTATAACCACCTATCTTAATGGCTTGATAAGACTTTTTGATGGGAGAGTCCCACTTAATAGCATTGATCTCCTTTCACTCTTCTCTCACACATTGTTCTTTTTCAGTTCTTCAGACTCTCCAAATCCTGCTCCTTCCCCAGCCCTGCAATGTTCCTCCTCCTCAAGATGGCGGCTTCACTGTCACCACTGAAGAAGCAGCTTAAATGCAATGCTAAAAGACCCCCAAACTAAAATAGGCCCCCTTTCTTTCATAACCTGTTTTCATCGTGGCCATTTTCACTCCCTGATCCTTTCTCTTTTCTTTCTTAGTTTATTTATGTCTACAACCTGTCTCCTCCACAGATTGTAAGCTCCATGAAAACAGGAATTTTACCTCTCCTTTTACTGTCCCATGTCTAGCCCAGAGAAAAGAGCATGACACCAAGAAAACACTCAGTACCTATTTTGGGAGACTGAATGAATGAATAAGTGATGGATCCAAGAATAGACAAAAGGCTAACTACTCCTTGCCACAAGAGGCCAAACAGGAATAACAGTTTTTAAACACTGAGTCAGGAGATCTGCTTCTAGGCCTGGCTGCCACTAACCAGGTGCATGGCTGGAACGAGGCATACTTAACCTCTCTACCTACTTTTCTCATTTGTGAAATGAGAGGGTAGGAGTAGGTGGACTCCATCACATTTCAACAATTAGTCCTGAGGCTATACCTTTGCAACTCCTCGCTTTGCTAAAGATTTCTTTTGAGAGTTTTGGAAAATAACCTTTTAGTTCCATTTCCTAGGATGATGGATGAGTAGAAATTCAGTCAAACAATTATATACAACTAACTAACCAGAGGTTATATATAACCAGAATTTATATATATAAATAACTATATATATGTGTGTGTGTGTGTGTATATATATATATATAACTCCTGGTTATGTATGTGTGTGTGTGTATATGTGTGTAGGTATGTATATATACACAAATATATGTAGTTATATATTAATATTTAGATATAAATATGTATATAAATATAGTTATAAATAACTAACCAGGAGTCATTTCATCCTACCATAGAAAGGGAAGTGGGCAGAGATAGATTTGGGATCTGATATTGATTGTACCTTCACTTTCTCTGTCATTTTCCTCATTTCCATTTTTAGTCATTGAGAAGACTCCTGAAGCAGGGGTTTGGATCAATAATAGCTAATGAAATATAAAAATATTCAGAAGCAAATAAGAGCAACTCTTAGGAAATTTCTATAAAATTTGATAAGAGTATATTATGTACTTGTATACAGAAGAATAAAACTCTTAAGTTCATAATTAAGGTGCAGTAGAGCTGGCTATTACAACTGTCGACACTCCTGGCATCAATAACTGAAAACTGCCCTTGTGGACTTTTCATATTTCCCGATTCAGAATTAACATCAATGATCATGTTTCATTCAAGTGCCTTAAAAGGACCTCAAACACAATTCATCTCTTTCTCCTGTAAGCGTAATCTTCTTCCATGTTCCCTATCTCCATATAAATAGGCCACAAAACCTAGGAGCTATTCTTCACCTGCCTTCACCTTCATCATATCAGAAACATCAGCAAATTCTGTCAGTCTGATGATATGATATCTCTCAAATTGATTGGCTTATTTCTTACTTTAAAATATATATATATTTAGGGTTCAAAAATGTAAATAAAAGATAAAATCAACAAAAATGGATAAGACGTTATTAAACAAAACCAGGAAATATAAGACTAGGTTGGTAGTGGGGGAAAAGAACCTATTAGAAATTTCAGAAATTAAAAAATGTCATTAAAATATTTTTAAAAATCAGTAGATATAATAATTTTACATTGGATATAGTCAAGAAGATAGTGAATAGACAGCTAGTGCTGAAGAATTCACCCAGAAAACAACACAAAGCAAGAAATACTGACCATGAAGAAGGGGTTATGGGTGGGGCAGCTGCCTTCCTCAGCGGCTCTGATAAATAAGAGCAGAGACCACAGGTCTCCCTCCTAGTAAAGCCTCCCCCAAAAATGGCCGCTCAGCTCCAGCCCCTTCCTCAGGACACTGGGGTGTGGAGCTCAGACCAAGGCACAGTGCAGACGCCTTCCTGCCCAGCACGGTGGTATAAAAGGTCAGGGGGCAGAGCTGAATCTCCAATAGACCAGTCCAGGTGAGTCAGGTAATTCTCAGGAATGATATCCAAGAGGATCTGTTTTGCTCACTTCCGGGCTGTAAGTTTTAGACAGTGCCTGGCATGGACTAGGCGCTCAGTCAGCCTTCGTGAGTGAGTGACAAACCTGCGGTCAGACATCACCCATTTCCACTACAACCTGAGACACCAAGCTTCTGCTCTGTGACTCAATTTCTTGGAAAACTAACTGTGGAAATTTGAAGACAATCCTGCCAAAGTGCCCGGGTAGCAGTGCCCTGGGTAACCTGTGGGCCCCCAGGGCTTGGGACCTGCTGAACTAAGGCGGGATCTGGAAGCAGGGCAGGCAGCGGCCGACAGCTGCGTCCGAGGCTTTGGTTTTAAGGATGGGCTCTAACCCGAGGGCACTGAGAGGGGGCAGAGCCTGCACCCACCGCAACCATTCCCCGAGGGCCCGATGTGAGCCAGAAATGAATGAAGGGCAAATCCCCCCCACACACAAAGCCAGGCTGTGACCTGCAGTAGTGACCTGCGGGCCGCCACCCCAGCCTCCCCACGCTACCTCCTGCTGCCCCGTGAACAGTGACTTCACCATGTGTCCAAACCCCAAACTTTCAGTAGCGGCTCCAGGTCCTTCCATTAGGACAGGCCCAGGGGCAACAGTGTTTGGGGAAGATGACAGCAGCAACAGTTATCCTAGCAGGACACCTGGCTCAGGGAGCATCTTCAGGGTGCCCAGCCGGAGGGCCTGGGAGGGGCTGGGAGGGGACAGCAGGCTGAGCTTTGAAGCAATAGGGCAAAAGAAAATTCCCTTTTTTGCTCAATGAGGGCAGGTAGGAGGGGATTCCAAACAATGTCCTTTGTGGACGCCCAAGGCCTGGCTGCAGCCTCGATTCTCAAAGGGCTTGAGTCATAACAAGAATTTGGTGGCTTTTGGCAGTGACCTGAGGGTCCCCTTATCAGGAGGCCAAACCAGGTGGTTTGTTGGCCTTATCTGGGCTCGCTCAACAGGCAGGAGTTACCAGGAGGCTCTGCGGGAGCATTTCCCTCCCCTTCGCTATTTCCTCCTGTACACGCTGCCAGAGGCGATTACAATGGTGGAAACTAATAACCTCTATGTGTAAGCTTTTCATTCGGGTACGACAAATATAGGTTATGAGTTTCCCTCCCTATTTTAATCCTTGCTTAAAGCCTTTTCCCCTCCTGCCTGTGGAATTCAGCGCTTGCCCAGCTGAAGGCTTCTGCCCTTTGTTCAGGTGGAAACACAAAGTGAATGGCATCCCCTACTTAGGGTGTTCTTTCCCATTCTTTTTATTTCTTTGTCCCACTTCCCCTCCCTCGCCTTCCCTTCTCTGCACTCTTTCCCCTTCCCCAGGACCATTTATTCGTTTGAAATGACTAATTCTGCATTTCCCACACTGGCACTGGCAGCCTGCGTTATGGATTCGGAGTTTCCAGTCTACTGCCCAAGCGGCTTACAGTGTTTATTTTATGTGCCTCTTCCAGGCAGAACAGGTAGCAGGAGATCTTAAGAAAAATGCAAGTTGGCCACGGTGAGCTCAGGCTTCCGTGTGGCCTGATTAGATCGACCTAATTAAGTGCACGCGCATCTTCCCCCTCTGGGGTTGGCGCCTGGGTTGGGGTCAGAGATGGCATGGAGGAAGCACGGAAGTGGGGGGTGGCTTGCCGGGTGCGTGCCCTCATGCCCCTAGGTCTCTGCTCCCTGCCTCCCAGGAGCTATCAGTCGTAGCCCCCGTTGCAAGTCCTGCCTGGAGTGGAGGAAGGTGGGCAGCTCCCTGTTCCCATCCCTGAGAGAAACCCTCAGCTCCAAACTTGAAAAGAAACCTCCTATATAGAAGCCGCACATTTCACTCACTGACAAATCCTCTCCCTCCTCCTTTGCAAACATATATTCAGGCATCACTCAGATGCTCTTTTGCCTTAAAGAGAAAGAACCTACCATAGAACCTGTAGATGTAGATGCAGCTAATCTTGCCATAGATGCTAGGGGGTGCAGGGGACTCCCCAGACTAGCAATTCATCACTTTAGACTGACACCGCAGAGAATTATGCGAGTAAATACAGTGTTTGTCTCCAACACACTCGCTCTTTCTGCTCCATTAATGCGTCCGGCTGGGGGGGCTCTCACCTCGCCATGTGGGCTGGGCAATCCTCTTCCCCTGGGCTTGCGTCTCCTCAGCTCTGCATCGGAAACTGGAGTAAATTATTTCTGTGGTCTCTTCCAAGCTTACAATTCTATGACTCTGAGATTCAATCTGACTAATAATAACCCAAATCCATTTGTGATAATTAAGCCCCAGACATTCCCGTAAGGATGTGATTGGTGACTTCTTTAAAAAGAAAAAAAATTATGGAGATTGAAATATAATTCAAATGTAACACACATACAGTAACGTGCACGAAGTGTCCAGTTTGATGAATTTTCCCAAACTGAACACACCTGCTCCGGGATGAAGAGACGGGAAGTCACCAGCCCCGCCAGACGAGCCTCTCACGCCCCTTCCTGGTCTCTGCGTCTTGATTAATGCTTCACAAATAACAGAGTCTGACACTACAGAGAATCTGCCTCCATACCTGTTACTTAGGCAACTTCATAGCTAGTCCACACCTGTATTGTGAACAGGAACAAAATAGGATGTTTCTGAGAACAAGAAATGGTCCTTTGTTACCCAGAGAAAGAGCTTGTTGACTACGGAAAAGGTAGATTCCCAAGAGTACAAATAAGAGGAGAAATGTCTTAAAACATGACAATTATGGCCGCAGTCAACAATATTGATTGATGGGGTGCTCCTGCCTAGATGCGGAAATCAGCCCATTACAGAAAGGAAAATTACAGCAATCAGACACATAGCCTCTGCCCATGCCGCGCATGCGCGTGTACACACACACGCACACACGCACACACACACACACACACACACACACATCAGCATGTTCATTCCCTCACTGAATCTAACTTCCTTTAGAGAAAAACAAATCTTTAGGCTTTCATGAGTCACACAAACTCAACAAACAACATTATGAACACCATCTGGATTCTACAAATGTGGCTCACCTTTCACCTTGCTGAAGACACAGATCTGCCTTATTTCACCCACCTGGAAAGCAAATTGCAGTGCCTGATCCAACTCTCTGCCCAGCCCGGCTCGTAGGTGGGAGAGCGCGGGGGAGGACTTGCCTTGTGGTGTGCTGGGATTCTTTCCTTGGCTGGACGGGGGCTGGGGTGCTTGAGCTGGACGGGACTCTAGAGATTACGCAAGACAAACTTCCCATCTTATAGATGAGAAAACCAGGCCCTGGACAGGGGACGGGCTGGCTGGGCCACACAGCCAGATGTGGGGAAGCCAGGCCTCCCTGAGCGCCTGCTGCCGTAGCACCCAGCACCCCTCCTCCTGCCCATGCTCTGGCAGCTCTGCTTGTGGAGTTATCTGCACCCCCTTTCAAAGCACCAACAGCGGGGGAAATAGAGGGAGCTGGGCCTGCGGCCACAGGGAATCTCCCCTGCCCAGCCCAGAGCAAGGAGTGCAGCTGGTCAAGTTTCTCTTTTGCCATTTTTTCCTTTCTGGAACAAGGCGCTGGGATGGGAGGGCCCAGTTCCAGCCTCGTCTGTCTGTACCTGTTCCCTCTCTTCTCCAGCGGGAGGTGTTTGTTGCTACTCCGCCACTCCGGCCCCCATCACTATCCCCTTCCTTCCCGGAGAGGCCAAGCTAGGGAATTCGATGTACCTACATCCTTGAATGTAGTTCCTTGTAAAATGTAAGGTGTGGTTTTGAGTGTGTAAGGCTTCCCGTTTACACCAATGGTGTTATGCTAGGGACTTCTCTCTGCATCTCCCTTTTTCACCAGGCCTGGCCCTGGGAGCTCTATCCACGCAACTGCGGTGCGCACGGTTCTCTCCGGCTCCTGCAGGCTGTTGGATATCCGCGTGGAGCGCCTCTTACTTACAAGCTCTGCTAGCAGAGGGGCGCCTGCTTTGGGCAGTTCCTCCTAACCCCTGAGCTGGCCTCCTCTTGCTCCCTGGCCAGCCACGTGCCCTGGCCCCGCCTGTCTCTATCCCTAAATGTCCACGTGAGGCTTTTCCTCACTTTCTCTATCCGTCCAAGGCCACCATCAAGGGCCCCCTCCGCAGGCCCTCTGAGCAGTCTGATGAACTGTCTCAAGGCTTGAAGCCACTTCACTTTGGTGTTACGGAGCTAGCAGGTCTGCTGGCAGGTTCCCCCCCTACCGCCACCTGCACGGGGCCTCCACGTCCTGACCCTGCCACGGCTTATCCCTCCCCCTCCATTCTCTCCTCATTAAAGATGCGCTTAATACGCAACCACAAACAATTGTTTCTAATTTCAGTTTTCCACAGTTTCTTCCTCCAGCGAGGAATCACTGCTGATGAGAGAGACTTCCTGACAGACCCCTGTCTGTTTAGTAGTGAAGAGAATGAGCTAAAACTAGACTCGCTGGATGTAAATCTTGGTTGTACCATTTGCTGGCTGTGACCTCTGGCAAATTAGCTGACCTTTCTATGCCTCAATGAGAATTAAAAGGCGTTAGAACTTATCAAGCATTTAGAGCAGAGTCAGGCACATATTAAGCACGAAGCAAAGTGAACTGTTTCATTATTACCACTCAGCCTTCGGCTTCCCAGCACAAACCCTGCTTTACCCCCTCGTGGGTGGTCATAACCTCTGCTGTGCCTGCTCCCAACATTTTCCCTTTGTCAGTTTAACCAACTGGGACCCAGCTCTTCTGCGGTCCCCAACATCAACGCCCACCCCTCACCAGTTCTTCCAACTTCTGGTTCTCACATAACCAGAACTTACTTTATCCATATTTTTTCTCTTGATCAAATCTTGTTACAATTTTGTTATATAACCTAATTAAACCTAGCGCTCCCCACGGCCCAGTCTCAGTTAAGTGTCCTGTTCCCAGAAATAAGACAACAGCTAAATTTAATTACTAAAACTTTGGTTCTCAACTATCTAGCACATGCTAAAGAGTGAATGACAGAGACAACAAACCTCGCTGAAGACAAGCCAAAAAAGGCTCATTCTCTGTTACAGCCTCTTGCACACCCTCCACGTGGCGGCAAGAGCTCTTCCCCCCGAACCCCGCTTCCACCATCACTTTCCTTTTTCCCAAACCAGAAATGATCGACAGCTTTTCCCTTCTGCTCGACCACCAAGCTGGGGCCCATCAGGCTGGGAGGAAGAGGGGCAGCGTCCTATCTCCGGGCCTCCTTTCTTCCTCTGTGAATGGACAAGCTCACAGACCCCGGGAAGTCTAATTCTATCAAATTACTTTCCTGTGGAAATCCAAAGAGTGTCATTCTCTGCTTTATTATAGTTATTTAACTTCGTAGCCGTCTTATGGTTTGGGGTAAAATTAACTCGGTCCCAGCTCCACGGGAGGGTTTTAATTGGCAAAATCACTCAATGTAATCTCATCCCCAGGCTGTGCTGGAGCACTCCTTGCTCTGTTTTCCCTGTGCTCAGTCCTCAGCCTGAGCGAGCGCACTGCGCACTGCAGGCCGGGCTTCTGCTTGGAGGACAGGAGCCCTTTCTCGCAGGTCTGGTACAGGGTGGAAGCTTGAGGGGCTGAGGCTGCGGCGGGCTTCTTGCTGCTGTGAGGGAAGCCAGTCTGTGGGGGAAGCCAGCGCACGCAGGAGAGCAGGGTCTGGAGGATCAGAGATAGACACAAGGGCAGAATCCCTGGTAGAACGATCCTCGAAATCAGCAGCAACTTGGGATTTACTGAGTCCCCTTAGCCGGTAAGTTCCTTTTGTTGTTGGAAACAGCTTGAGCTTGCGTTGCTATTAATTTGCAAGCAAAGGTCTTCTAAATTATATAGATCAACAAGCGAATTAACTTCTCCAACCTCAATTTCCTCCTTTGTCAAATGGAATTTTAAAAAATTACCTCGCCTCACAGAATTTTTATCTGCACCTCACAGGATTACATGAGACACCATATGTAAAGTGCCCAGCTCTTGTTTGGCACGTAATAAATAAGCCTCTGGTAATGGTTTGCTTTTCACTTCCCCTTCCCCCTTAAAGGATTGGCAATTAACAGGGAGATCTGGTGCTACACATGGATGCGGTTCACAGGGGAGAAAGGAGGGAAAGAAAGGCGAGAAGAGTGTCCTTGTTAGCCAGACCCACAGCCAGGACTCTGGCACAAGCCAGGCAATCGGAAAGGGACCCAGTGTGGTTTGTTGGGATTCGAGGCTCCCTGCAAGGACCCCCCGCCTTCTACCTCCCCCGCCCCCCTCCTGCTTTCTGTATCTTGCTCCCACCCCCCTGCGCCCACTGCAGAGTCTGTGTCCTTGTCCCCGGTCAGCCAGAGGCTGCTGCAGACACCACCCACCGAGGGGCCACCTGCAGAGTCTGTGTCCTTGTCCCCGGTCAGCCAGAGGCTGCTGCAGACACCACCCACCGAGGGGCCACGGCTCCCTCACAGGGGGCTCAGGCCCTCACCCCCACTCTCCTCCTTGGGGATGGCCAGAGGAGTCTTAAGAATGTAAAGGCGGCTTTTTTCCTTTAAAGAAAACTTTTTGCTCTGGAAAATTTCAAATAGATGCAAAATAGACACCAATCTGCTGGCCTCCCAAGCACCCACCGCCAGGACTGAGTGGTCCTATCTCACAGGTCTCTCCCCACTCACCCAGGCGCTACATTCTTTGTAAAGCAAATGCAAAGCATCAGAAAAGATGTCAACATATCTTTAAAAGACAAGAACTCTTATTTTAAACATAACTATAACTCCCATTGTCACACCTAAAAACTGACAATAAGAAGACAAATTTTCTAAACTTCAGTGTCTAGACCTGGTCATTCCATCCTGTCAAAATGCCCTGTTTTAAAACATAGAAAAGCAAAGTGTCACCAGTCTGACTTAAGGTCAACAATGGGTGTTCGATAAACTGTCAATGAAAGACAATACTCTGCCTGTCTGGAGCAAGGCAAAACTGCTCCTCTCTGGTTCCTTCTGAGGCTGGACAAACTGACACCAGATAGATTAGCAGGGAAAGCCATCTTTAGTGACATCCCTACAGAGATTTACATGGCTGCGAATTCTCAGGTAAGTGGGACACACTGGGGGTTTACATCCTGGGCTAAGGGGCCTGGGGCGTCTCGGAGAGAGGAGGGGTGACAGGAGGAGAAACGACTTGAAATGACAAAACCCTGCCTCTGGGCAGGTGCCCTGCTTTCTGATAGGTCGCTTTGATTTAAAAAAAAAAAAAAAAAGTCTTTTTGGAAATATCCCTAAATCTAGGTAACCTGCATTCCTTAAGTGAAGGCCTCTCCAGGACTTCCAAGGGCCACCCTTAGTGCCACAGGTCAAGGTGACACCACTTGGGAAAGGCCTGCTCAGGACGTCTTGGACAAAGTCTACCCCACCCTCTGTGGGGAGACTGATCCCACATCTCCATCAATGTACTACAAGTGTCTATGAACTTAAGGTGCCCGGGTAACATTCTAGTCAGGATTTCCTCAGAGGCGAAGGAGCAGCGAGCACAGCCCTCCCTTGCTGTCCCTGCCACTCCCCCTCCCCTTCCTCTCCCTCCTCTCTGTCCCCTCCCCCCTCCCATCCCCCCCAACCACCCCGCCCCTCTGGGGGAGCAGCATAGGACCCTGACCGCTCAGTGCTGCCCGCGGAGCCCCTGGCTGAATCTTGGTGGAGGGTAAACCATAGTCCTGTCTTCCCCAGCCCTGGGCATCTGTGTTTAAACAGCCTTCAGACCGTTCTTGCATTCCCCTTCTCCCAGATGGGTACTTATTTTAGGGAGAGAAAAAAAAGTCTTTGCTTTCTTGTACCTTTTTAAAATGTAAAGTTGAAGAGTCCTCCTTTTTATTTCCTATTCCCAAGAAGCCTGCTTTGTAAACTTGGGGTGGGGGGTGGTCCGTGTTCTTTTCTATTAAAAAGGGTATTACTTTGCCTTGAAATGATTTTCTGAAAAATCATTTGGGATTTTTACATAGCAATGATGTACTTCTCATTTCTTAATTTCCTTCTCTAACATGTACCTGTTTTGATCTTTGATTTCCTTTAAACTTACAGTGAGGCAAATGTATTCTCTAACCACCACATCTGATGCATCCCAAATTATACCCCTTGGAATTGCTTCAGTATTATTCATTTCAAAATGGTTTCTCAACATTTCTTGAATTTCATTTATACAGGTAAAGTCTTTAAGCAAAAGGTTATTTTGGGGCCAGTGTTCACTGAATCCTGAGCTTAGTCAGCCTCCCGAGATGATTTCCTTTGGCACCAGCCCAGAAAAGAATTTAGGTTGAAAGTTACAAAGCACAGTAAAATGGGCAAAGAATTAAATATATATCTGGATGCATTTGCACTTAAAATCTGGAGTGGAATGCCTGATTTTTTTTCAAGATCTATTAGACTGATATGTTTGTTTATTTTGTAATTTAATCTTTCAATTGTAGATTTAATATCCAATTAAATATCCCTTTTAAAACAGTGCTCCCTTCAGAGAATAATTAGCATGTGAAGAAAAGAAGCTTGTTCTTTATTTGGGATCTGTATAGAGCTCAAGTAACTGCAGTCGACCTCACTAAAAAGATGATTTCCAGTAACCGCTTAGATGATTGGAGAAGTAATTATGTTATTTAAGGCCCTTCTCTGGCACTAAGAGATGAATCACATTTGCATAGGTGAAAACAAAGCCTCAAATGGGAGAAAATAAACCAAAGTTGTTTTCAGAAACAAAGACGAATAATGCTTCAGTGGTTTCTCTTTCTGAAATGTTTCCTCCTTACTGCCAATCCATGCAGGCTGGAAACCAAATCCTTAGTGGAACTTGGAGTGTCCCTGAGGCCCCAGGTCCCCCGGAGCAGACGTGGCATCGTTGTCAAGGTCTTTCCAGGGACATGGGAACCAAGTTTGAAAAGACAATGAATTGTACGGCCATGTTCGCGGCAGCTTTTTCACAGCATCCAAAATGCAGAAGCAAGTCAAATGTCCATCGGTGGATGGATGATAAGCAAAATGCATAGTGGAATTTTACTGAGCCTTAAAAAGAAAAGAAATTCTAACCCATGTTACCGCATGGGTGATCTTGAAGACATTACGCTAAGTGAAATAAGCCAGCCACAAAAAGACAAATGTGGTACAATTCCACTCATACTGTTAGCATGTGACCAATGGGTACCCAGGGACCCCCAAATTTGCACACTTTTAAGGGATCTGGCCATCCATGTGCATTAGGCCAAAGCAGAGTCTTAGTGTAATAGATTGTTAATAGCATTCCTGTGCAGAGAAAGGACAAGAGAGGATATTTTTCCCAAGAAAACACCCAAAATTGCCCATCTCCTCGTGGGTAAATGCCCAGTCAAACAGGGTGGGCCCACAGGAGGGCCAGGGAAGCCCAAAAGCTTGTCACAGTCGAAGGCACCTTTCGGCAGAGAAACTTAAGAAAGGGCCAAAGGCGCCAAGCTGGTCTGGGGCAAGACTTGTACATGAAAGTACAAGTCAAGATAACAACTGTCATTGTCTCTGCCAAGTGCTGCCTCCCACGAGAATCTCACCCACAATTCACATCCAAGTGTCTCTATATGTCTCTCCTCCACGCATCTCCTCCAAGTCTCTTCCCTAAGTCCCTGGATGCAGGAGGACCACAGAAGCAAGAGGGAAAGAGCCCCCCCCCCCGCCTCCCACACACCTAGCTTCCCCTGACCCCTCGGCTCTGCCCTGAGGTGCCAGTAGCTGGTCCCAGGTGGCGGCGTGGAGGTGGGGCAGGGAACACGGCCCTTCCCTAACAAAATGAGGCACCCAGCGCAGTCAGGTGCACAGGGACAGGAAGCAGAATGGTGGTTGCTAGGGCTCGGGAGAGGGCGTGGGGAGTTACTGCCAATGGGGACCGAATTCCAGTCTCACAAGGTAAAACCTGTTGGGGATGGACAGTGGTGGAGGCTGCAGTGTGGGTGCACTGGACGTCACGAATCACACACATTAACCTTAAAAACAGGGACAGTGGTAAATTTTATATTATGCATACTTTTACCACATACAAAAAAGACGTCGTTGTAGGATATAAGCAAATGGACAGCTCCGCCGAGGTTGGCACTGCATATCGGCAGGGCCTCCCAAAATACACATCCACCCACCCATCCCTTCAAGCTGTGGCGTTGACAGACATCCCCAGCCTCGTGACCATCGCCTGGGTTCAGGCCAGCACCGCAGCTGCGCCAGCAGAGCAGTTGCTCAGGGCTCTGGGCGTGGGGTGGAGGGTCTGTGGTGGCGGAGCTGATGCTCTCGACTGCTGCATCTTTTGGAAGTGAAATCTAGCAGGACACGGAGCACGTGTTGGGGCTTGGTGCCTCCGGCCCATTAGTGTGGCCTCCTCACCTGCACACGCACCCCTGGGGCAGGTTGGCGGTTCCACGCACTTGCTCTCGAGAGTGACATGGCAGGGCTGAACCCTGCCCCCAAGCCCCACTGGGAGCAGCAATCAAGCCCCACCAGCCCTGAGCTGTACCCAAGTCTTCTGTGGGGTCTGTGCTGCTCCCCTGAGCCCACTCCAAGTCTGGGGGACCCACCCTTCCCCCTTCCATCTTTTCTGAGGCTAGCTTGTGTTTGTCTCCTCTGACCAGCACGGGTACACCCCAGGGACAAACCATGAAATATGCTTGTGGAATTTCAGTGAGTCTGCACACAAGTTTAATGCTCTTCTATTTGCATTAAAAAGAGGTTTTGCACAATGTAAAATGGAAGGCAAAATTCATGCTAATAATTTTAAGTTTTTAACTTTTCTTTACTTAGAATGACATTCAATTGCCAAAAAAATGACAAATCTAGAGAAACCATAAGAGGAAGATGTTGTATATATTAGTCCCTTTAATAGCACATTTCTCTATTATTTGAATGAAGGATTTAAATTTTCATTTTGCACTGGGCCCAACCAACAAGGTCCTGGTGGGGGCTGACGAGTATCACCTTTGGAAGATCCATTGGGATTTGCATGTCCTCGTAAGGCAAGGGGCAGCAAATTTGTTCTGTAAAGAGCTTGAAATCAGATGGTAATATCTGGGGCTGTACTGGTCATAGCGTCTTTTTCACATCTACTCTCCTCTTGCAGCAAGAAGACAGCCAGAGAAAATATAGGTATGTTTCAACAAAATTCTCTTTACAAATAAATGTGGCCCATGGGCTATAATTTGCCAATTCCTGTCTTAAGGAGCCCATTCAAGTCTTTCCTAAACCCATTTACCAAGTCATCAAGGTGCCATCTTAGAAAGCTGGCAGAGGACCAGATGGGAGAGATAAAAATGCCTCTTCACTCAGACGTCTTGTTTTAGCAAGAATAGCTTGGAAGCCCCAGAATAGGACAAATTTACTGTAGGGCTCTAATAATTCAAACAATGGGGTATTGGCATGTGCATAGACAGGTCAGCCATTCCTAAGTAGGTCCAATCCATGTGGAGATTTAATATGTGATAAAGGCAGTATTTCATATTAAGGGGAAAGATGGACTTTTAAATAAGTAATGTTTGGTTAAATGAAAAGTCATATGGAAAAAGATAAAGTTGGAGTCTTTCTTGTTCAGACACAATAAGATAGATTTCAAATGGATCCAAAATTTAGGCATAAATAAAAACGAAGCCATATCCACATTAGAACAAAATGCAGATGAGTTTCTTATAACATGGGAGAAAAGATGTCTAACTATGACTCAGAATTCAGATGAAATAAGGAAAAGACAAATAAAATTCAACTATTTAATAATGTAAAATAAAACACTTTTATAGGCAAAAAGCACCATAAACAAAATTTAAAAAAGAAAGAAAAAAGGAAATTTATGCCAAATTGAAAAAATGCTGGCAATGAATTCATTGGTAATACAAAACTGATAACAATAAAAACCCCTTAGTTGAGAATTTGAATTGGATATATCAGTATGTGCTCAAAATGTATGTTATCTAAAAATAATATGTATTTATACTGAAAAAGTACATAAATGAAAACAAACCAATGAACATCCCTAGTGCTCAGATTGTGGTCTTCCCATGCCACTTCCACTAACAGGAACCAGGAGAAAAAGCTGATTTATCCTGGGGAAAAAATTGACTCCAGGTCTAAGGTAGAAAATATACAAGATGTGCCTGGAATATCTGGCTTTATAGACAAAGAAAAGAGAAGCCAACTTGAAGATGTTCCCAAGAGTCTCGAAGGTAGAACATTGTGAACATTAAGAAGAAGAATAACTGCGGTGGATTGAAACACCTCAAATACCTTTAAATCTATGCATTCAGAATAATACTTGACAGAGAAACTCATTGATCACAGTTAATGGTTGCTAGGGAACCAACAAACAACTCTGAATCAAACATTTATCTTGCCTTTCCTATATGAACTGCACCTCAGGGTAACCAAATAGTTGATGAAAAGTGAGACATAGTCTTGTTAATAAATAAAGAAGGGATGATAGAATTAGGACATCACCGTTGTGTAGCCCTTAATGATCAGATGAATCTGGGCAATGACTATTAATGACAAAAAGACATTATGTGCCTCTGGATGGAGGTACACAATATTGTCTTTAAAGTGTTGCCAAAAAGTTTTGAACCTGAATCTCAGTGAGATTCTAGTCTAGATCTAAAAACAAATTTAAGGGAAATAGAATGGATAAAGGAACATTTTAAATAACAGCATAAGAATGTGGTCAGCAAAATTCAGACTGTGGAAAACTACAGGACAATGACCCTTTCTTCAATAAGTGCATTACAGGAAAAGAAAGAAGGAGGGAGTGAAAGAGCGAGAGGGGTGGAAGTGGAGGAGGAATTTATAAATTAAAAAAGACTTATGAGACAATCAACTATTATAAGGTGTTAAGCTTCTTTGAAATATGACTCAAATAAAAGAAACTATAAAAATACTTGGATAATGTAAAAGACATAAATAACAATAAAAATATATATTTATAAAAAATACTTTGATAAGACCATAGGGAAATATGAACACTGGATATTTGATAACATTAAGCAATTATTACTTTAATGTTGTGATGATGCTATTTTGATTACATTTTTTTTCTTTTAGAAATGTATACAGCAATATTTAGGGAGACAATAATATAATATCTTGGATTTGCTTCATAATAAGTAGGAGAGGAGAGGCGTTGGGGGATACATGAATATAGACGTGAAGTAAGAGTTGGCCATCCTTGAACTGGTGTTATGTATATATGGGAGTTTATTGTGAGATTCTCACTACTTTCTTGGGTTTGGAATTTTCCATAATAAAATAATTTTTAAAAGTTTTATTTTCTGAATGAGAAAGACAAATACAGGGTAACTTCTCTCAAATGTAGACTATAAAGAAACAAAGCAAAGGAACAAAAAAAAGCACAAAAAAACCCTCAACGTTACCAAAAGAGGTGAGTGGGGAGTGGGGATCAAAGAGAGACCCAACAGACTGTGGTGAAGAATTAGTGGGACTTTGGTGGTGGGTGTGGTGTGATAACATCCATTTGTAGGAGTGTGAACCTATCAATATATCCCTAAAATATGCACAGCATTATAAACCCATGTTACCTCAATGACATAACACAACAATTCTTTTTAAGTTTTGTTTCATTGTAGAGGAGCTCTGGTTAGTCCAGGTGCAGCAAAAGCATCCCATGAAGCACTTATTTAGCACTTAATATACACATAGCATAGTGAGAGGATTCTGCAATAGATCAGTCAAAAGAATTACGGCTGTGGCAGTGAAAATATGGAGAAGAAAAGGACGGACAGTTGTTTCTTTATTAGGAAAAATGTTAGCCACTGTGAAATCTATGTAGAGTCTAACAAAGGAACATTCATATGTGTTTTATTTAATGTCCTTGGAAGGACCGATGAACAAGCCAATTGTCTAAAAAGATAATAGATTTCTCTATTTGAATGGAAGTTAAAGTTCTTTGAATTTCATTAGAATTAAATACCTTGAGAATTTACATCCTTCTATTCCTTTATGTTCAGAAACCAAACATTCTACTACAATTTACAAGGCCTGCACTGTTCTATATAAAATAAATGGATAACAAGACTCCCTGCAGAATAATTAACAATGCCCCAGATTGTTGCTGTTACTTATCAATCTTGACCTTTATCTTACCTACTTATTCCAACCTCTGCCTTCTTACACAGCCCCTCCGGGCTTGAGGTGGTCTCTGGCATGACTCTGAACGGTCCGTCCTCAAGTGGCTTCAAGGAGCCGAGAGCCACTCAAGGAAGCAATGACTGTCTGAAATTACAGGCCCACCCGGAGCAGACCCAGCCTTCAGTGGGCCCCCACCCCCCTCGTGCAGACCACGTTTTCTCTGTGGAGGGCTTTCCCCTCCACCCCCGACAGCCTCTTCTTTCCCCAAATTTCTCTGCAGTCCAAATCTGACCTTGTGCAAGGCCCACTGGGGCCGCTTCAGCCCGGTTCCCCACTGTTCACTAAGAAACAAGACTGGCAAACCTGGCTTCCTGTCACTGAGCGGCACGAACTGCCCCGAGGTGAGGCCTATGCTTGTCCCATCAGCACAAAGCATAAAGCATAAAATTGCCCCGTGGGTGGGCCTGGGGATAGGTAGGGCAAAGGTTCATAGAAGAGGCCTTGGAAAGTCTAGTATTGTGCAGATTTCTAGTACATTCTGCCCATCTTAGGTCTACTGTTGCTTATTCTGATGAGCCTCAAAACCAATTTGGGCTTCCAGTTACTAAATTCCAAACTTTAACATATCTCAAGGGAAGGACGATTCATTTAGGGGTCAACAACCCAATAGGAAATGACTCCAGGCCCCAGGAGCAAAACCATTAATTGCTGCCTCGCTCAGCTCCTTAGAAGATACAGATAGGGCAAAGGCCCATCTGGGCCACTTAGGGAAAACGCTTGGGGTAGGGCTGAGGTGAGTATTGTCCCTTCTTGTATTAAGTGTTAAGGGCTATCGGTAATTTTTTAGCCAGCTGCAAATAGTTGGGTCTTGGTTATGTACAAGACAGAGTACTCAGGACATTTGCCCGTGCCACCTCACTTAATTCTCCCAACAGCAGGCACTGTATTTGATAGTGAGGAAACCCAGGCTTAGCGAGGCTGAGCTGTTGTCCAAGGTCACACGGCTACCAGGTGGTACACCCAGAATGTGGATCCAGAACTGACTCCCTAATGAGTTATTTCTTTTATGTGGGACTCGGTGGACCCACTCCTGTCCTGTGGCCACTGGTCACATCACTTAACTCGCTGGGCCTCATCTTTCCTTGAATGACAAAGAGCCATCTTTTGATCATCGGAGGCTTTTCCCAACCTGTTGGACATTGCCAGGTGCCCAGCCTGCAGAATCAGAGTGACCTAGCTCATTCCAGGGCCATGTGCCCCTGACTTAGCAAGCTCCTTCAATGGCTACACCGTTTTCTGATTAGGGGCCTTGGCCTGCGCAGCATGCAAAAGTATTTCAAAATGAAGTCATTTATGATCACATTAAGAAAAACTCCAACATAATGAGCTTCTGTGGACTTGTTTATGAAAAGGGAACTTTTAGACTCTGCAATTACCCAAAGCAGTAAAGCAGCAAAGAAAACCAGCATGTTAAATAATAATTGCAAATGTTATATAAATGAGAGTGGTTTGATTGAATTTATTAGATATGTGTTGCTGGCATTTTAAGATATAAAGCATTTATCACAAAACGATGATTTCTTCACTTAAGCTCATTAGGAAATCACACATCAATTCACGCATAATTACCGAGGAATTTCTTTGCTCCCCACAAATCATTACCACGTTAGCTAAAGTTGAGTTGGTTTTCACATGATTTGGGAAGGTGGGTTCTCAACAGGAACCAATGGAGAGAGAAACAACACCTCACTGGGTACCCCATCTCTAAGAATCAGTCAGAGGAGTGTGTCCTAAGTAGTCTAAGAGGAGGCTAGAATTACTCCCAGAGCAAGTTGGGGCTTTCTCTCTTCCCATCCTCATGTCACCACGTGGACTGCTCTGCTCCAGCTCCTTAATGAAGAATTAAGAGCCTAGCGATAACCATTTGCACAAGACAAATGATGATGGCTATTTGAGAGTAGATTGGAAGAGGGAATTAAGAGAGAAACAAAAGTAAGGGGGTGTAAATATAAGTTTAAGATGTTGGTTGAATTTGGGCATTAATTGATGGTCAGTGAACAAGATACGAGGTTACCAAGTATCCATCCATCTACCAAGAGAAAGAACAGTCTTTGGAAACTGATGTAGATGCTAGGCAAAGGGCCCACTGGCTTCATAGTTTCTTCACATTCATCTTATTAAATATATACTGCCTGAAGAGGCAAAGATTTGCTTCCTCGCAAGGCTGACTCTTGTCCTTCTACCCTTTCCACATAAACAAAGAAAAGCAAATATATAAGGAAGGAAGGAGAGACGGGTGACAGAGAGAGTGAGGGAGGTGAAATATAAGATATATATATATAAGAACAACTGATTGGCATAAGTAAAAAAAGGGAGTTTTAGGGAGCATGGCTCTTTGGTCCATTTCTCACATATAAAAGGCACTTATGAATCAATAAGAAAACAACCAACAATTCAACAGTAAAATTGACACATTTAAAATGAAATAACTATATATGCTTTTTTTAATGAGCCACAATTTTTAACCTATCAGATTGCTGAGAATCAAAAAGTTTGGCGATATATTGTGTTGGTGAGAATGTCAAGAAACACTTGTATAAATGGTGAAGCTTCCTTGTGGAGCAAAATTTATCAATGTCTATCAAATTTTGAAATGCATATACTCTTTGATCCAAAAATTCCACTACTACGAATTTGTTCCCTAACTACACTTACGCATGTTGCCAAGTAGGATCAGGATATTTCCTATAGCATTATAAGAGTAAAAACCTTGGAAAATCCAACTTCTCCAACAAGTAAGAGCTAGTTAAAGAATAGCATGTAATAGCAAAAAGAGAATGAAATGGGTTTAGTTTTATGCATTAATACATAAACTTTAACATTGATACAAATCTAAGAACTGTCACAATGTTTTAAAAAAGGATAACACTATGTATACTAGCATTTACTTCAAAACAAAAAGGATATGAAAGATGAATATGACATTCATATAAAGATTATATGAAAGTAGAAATAACCCTTTTCCCATTAAGAATAAGTAATAGAGCGTGTTACCATTGCCCATGACAATCCAGCATTAAAAATTCTAAAATTTATTTAATATAACTCTGAAGGCTTCTCCTTTTCTCTACAGAAAAAGCAATCTTTGAAATTTGAACTCTGTGTTTTTGTGTGTGATTGTGTACAACACTCTTATGATTGTGAATAGAACATACCTGGATGGACACTAAAGACATTAGGGGAAAGTCTGGGAGACTTAGGGTGAATATTTTTTACAACAAATTCATTCATTCATTGTACTATACTCTTTTCATCCAACTTCCTATATTATATTTTTACTTAAAAAACAGACTTATAGGGAAACTCCTTGTGATAGAAATAGAAATGGCGGGGCCTCCCTGGTGGCACAAGGGGTTAAGTGTCAGCACCATGAAACTATCGGCAGCCACAGCAGCACAAGTTCAATCCCTGGCCAGGGAGCTTCCCACATGGTGCGGCAGACCTCTCCTGCCTCACCCGCTGCTCCCCTCAGCAGTGTATTTCAGTCAATTTGCCTATTCTCTTCCCCACTCTGTCTCTGGTGAATCCTCTCACACACAACCCTCTGCCTCTGGCCTACACCCTAGCTCTTATATGCATAAATAAATAAATCTTAAAAAAATAGAAATGGCATCTGTGAAAATGACCTGAACCAAGGAAAATTACAAGGTAGGTTTTTGGCAGTGGAACACCTCATCTTGAGGAGATAGACAAGGTCAGGGAGAAGGTAACCTTGAGGCTGGACGTGGACAGTCACCACTGGACAGACACATGTGGGTTTCATGTCTCTGCTAAAACAAACCAGTGGTAGAGGAAGAAGATCCTCTGGTACCCCATCCCCACCCCGCTCAGGAGCTGTTTCAGGGTGTTTCATTTATTATATGAAGTGCTTCCTTGTAGCTCTTCTACAGTTTGTTTCCTCAGAAAAGACAAATGACAGACAGCACTATGAAAATTCCCCTTCAGAGAGCAAACCACCTTTGGAGGGAAACCACTTTGGAAAGTGAGTGAACGAGAGGATTCATGCAAGGCAACAGTCTTCAAAGAAAATATCCTAATTGAAACCTCAAGACCTTCTCTATGGGTGACAGGGGATCTCTGGGATTTCTCTTCAATGCCCCTCGGGCCCTGTCCTCTGGGCTCTTGGATCCCACCCCCACCGAAAAGGAGCAGTGGTTGAAAGACATGGCCGTCTGTCCTGCGTCCACTGGAAGTCACAGATAAAACATAAAACAAATCCCTCAGTGCTCCGAGAGTCAGCTTGGAATGGGAGACCCCACTTCTAGGACCTTACCAAATTTTCAGGGAACAGAACTTGAGTCTCTCTCAGACCTGCTGAAAATACTCAAGGTTTTGAATGATTTCACCCCAATTCCAGTGGGACCAGATGCTGAGGAGAACATGCCATTTCAGAGCTGCAGGGGGCCAGTTAAGAAAACAGAACCAAAGCTTTCTGAAAACTCTCTCTGTGCTGAGACCCAGGCCGTTCAAAGCATTTTCTCTTGCGAATGAGCTTCACATAATGAGCTCAGCACGCTGCTAGCCTGGGAGGGAGCTGCTCAAATCCAGAGTGTGCTAGCCGCCTTGCCAAGGAAAGCAAACAAGAAGAGGGAGAGAGGGAGAGACCCAGAGTCTCCGGAAGGATGAGCTGCAGAATGATTCTCTGCTCTTCTGAAGGCTCAAATCACCAGACAAGTGAGAGCAGGAACAGATTCCATTGTTAAGAACAAAATGGGGGGTGAGGAATGGGGGACTCACCTCTCTTTTTCAGGTGTTAAAGGAGAAAAGCAGTGAATAGAAAAGTGGAATGGCTTGCTCCTTTTGGGGCAAGAACAGTTTTAACCTTCAAGTAACTGCAGAGGTTGCCAGAGCTCATGCAAGGGAGCTCTTCAGAAAGTGAGGACGTGAATCCTGAGTCGTTTTATCTCCACTTTAAAGCATTGGAACATTCAAATTCCCTAAAGGAAAGAAAGCTGGTGAAGCAAACGATCCAATCTAACAGATTTATTCAAATCCCCACACCATTCCAGGAGGTTCTTGGGTTTCTGTTGGTGACACCAGTGTTTTTTCCTGAGCTAGAGTCACAGTTTCCCGGATCATGGGATTAAGGTCACTGGGGTGGGGGGAGAGGGGGGGAGGGGGCACTCTGGGTGTGCTTTTATTTTAATGTGCTGGTGAGAAGTCGCAGGACCCAGTGACAGGAAGTCATGGCTGGACCAGGGCTGCTTGATGCTGGGCTTTTGACAAATTCTAAAGAATGTTCTGTTAACAGTAGAAAGTTCCAGATGGCATACTGGGAAGAAGCAATCCCACTAAGTGTATTTCAAAGGGCCAGGTGCAAGGTTGCCGGTGTGGTCCCAGGCCCCTCCAGGTTGGGGAGGAAATAAGAATGAATGGCAAAAAGCTGGTTTGCCACTCCCAGTGATAGATGAAGAAATACGGAGCAGAAGTCTTATGATAGGGATTTATTTTCGCTGGGAAAGGACCGATGCCTTGGCTTTTCCAGCAACATACATCAGGGCCTGACGTTTATTGGACACTCTCTCATCAGATATTCATGAACAGACAGCCTGAGCTGGGCCTTGGACGCGGACTAGCGTGGCCGGCATGATGGATGAGGCCCCATCCCCGGGGACAGCTGCCGGCTCCTGATGGCCCCACGGGAAAGAAGCAATGACACAGGGGAGGTGGCGGCCATGATGAGGGGCAACGCAGACGCCTGGCACGCAGAGGAGGGAACTTGGGGGGTCGGGAAAGGCATCTTGGAAGAAGAGGCGATCGGCTCAGGTAAAGTGTGAAACGGCAGGAAAGACCTGCATTGGGTGTGCCTTCAGCTCTTGGCACAGAGGTCCAAAAAGTCTTGTTGATTTCCTCATGCTCAGAACACCAGGAGCATCTTTTGTTTCAACAGTTGCTCTTTGGCCCTGGTTCCTGACTCCCTTGGAAGTCCCTGGATGGCTGGAGTGTCTTGTCTCAGTGGCAGCAGTCTGGGCAGGCTCCTGGATGCCTCGGGGTGCGCGCTGCCTTCAAGAAGATCAAATCTTGATGAGAAGCTGGGAACTTTCAGTGCCGTTGCCATCCTCCAGAATAGGGCAGAGGGGCTGGAAAATGAGTTAAGGGTCAAGAAAGAAGCCTCCATACAAAAATCTCAAAAGTACAGTGTTCAGAGGACTTCTGGGTTGGTGAACACATCAGCATGCTGGGGTGCTGCACCCCAACTCCACAGTCTGAAGCCTCTACTGCCAGGACTCTTCCAAGTCTTGCCTGCATGCCTGTCCTCTGGGTGTTGTTCTGTGCCCTTCAGCACATCCTTTATTAGAAAATAAAGAGGTAAAAGGGGCGCTTACCTGAGTCCTGGGATCTGTTCTAGCCAATATTTGAAGTCAAGGGGGGTCATAGCTCTGGTTTGCTGCCAGGTCAGACAGAAATTGATGGGTAGCCCCTACGTTTAATGGGGGGCAGTCTGTGGGACTGAGCCCTCCCCTCGTGGGGTTTAACTCTGATCAGTGTGAGAATGACTTGAACTGTAGGACAGCGATCTGGCACTGCAGGGAACTGCTTGGTGTGAGAGAAAACCCAGTCACTGACGTCAGAAGTGCCAGGAATCTGCTCCAAGTGCAGACGTAACGGAGCAGGATGAGAACAGTTTTTTCTTTACTCAAAATGAAGGGGAGAGGCCCAGGTGGAAAAGTCCGTGTGCGAGTCCAGCAGCCAGAGGGCCGAGGCCCTTGCCGGCCTTCCCAAGAACAGCTTTCCTCTCTCAAATTCCACTCCCCTGGGTTTTGGCCTTTCTGCCCTTCAGAAGCAAAGCAGCCATGTCCATACCTCACCCGCCTGCAGCGGATGCCCCAACACAGGCAGCGCAGAGCCCCCCATGGGGGGCAGCTGCACCCCCATGTCCAACACCAGCCCTGGCTCAGACCTGGTCACAGCCCTGGTTTCTCATCTCTAAATAGGCTGCTACGCGAAGCTGTCTTCTCTCCCTCCGGCCCTTCCTCTTCGCTCTCTCAATGAAGAAGAATGTGAGGGACAAGTAAATTGAAAGAGAGTAGGTGAAATGGAATCCGTGAATGGCTGAACCTAGGAACGAAAACAAAGTTCAAAAATCCTTAAATTAAAATGAGTCCTTCACAGAACAGCCAGAATGCAATTCCGTCTGGCCTTATACCACCTCAGGCCCTTAGGGTGAGACTAAGGAGCTGATAGAAAAGGAGAAAATTCAATCTGACAACTAATTTTTCTACATGCTGTCAAATGTCCCTTTTGAATGCATTTCATTAGATTGGCCAAATATTTTTGTTTTCCATTATAGATCCTTGGACACCTGATATATTCAACAGAACCCTAATAGACTTTCATAATGGGTTTATACTGCACTATCTCTTTATTCCCCCAGTGGCAAGTGTACTCAGTAGGTTACTTTCCAGTGAATGAATGACTTAAAATTGTCCTAGGGTGAATTTGCAAGGCAGAACCAAAAAAATAAAGAACTCGTGCATCTGGGCAAGGTTAATGTACTCACAAATGGCTCTGGTTACTCGGGAAATGGGAGAAGGGTGAGATTCACCTTTTCTAACTCACAGCTAATCAGATCAATACCCCACTGCTCCTGATGAACAGAATGCAGGCAAATAATATCAGCAAAGCAAACTCTGCCCAAAGGTATTTCATCTGTTTAAACTTTGCAAGGTCTTGTTTATATGTCAGAAAACAACTGTGGGAGAGGATGAGAAAAATATTTTCAGGAGCAAATGTCTCAGCTAATAATGTTGAATCATCTCAAGGCTCGCTCCTGGGACTACCCCCCTCTCTCTCTCTGCCTCCTAACAGGCCCATCACTTTCTGCAGACCAATCTGCTGGGTCCCCCTACAGCCTGACTCCCCATAATGTGTCTTTAGTGGAGTTTAGGCCTGGGACCCCATTCAAAATCATCACCAGGAGGACCAGCACCGTCCCTCGGAGCTGTCGCACCTGCCTCAGAGCCCACGACTTCCGGTGTTTCTCATCCTGCTCGGTCTGGAAGTGGACGGATTTGCTTATTTGGTTTCTTGTTTTTTCCTTTCCAAGCTTTTTGCAGAGAAACAATACAGAAAAGTTGTGTGTCATGAGATTCGTAGGAATACCCCCAATTCACAATTTCCCCTCAGGAACCCAGCAAGCAGATGACCATGAAGCAGCCCCTGATGTGGAGGTGAGGTGATGGGGGTCTCATACACACCAGGGCCTCGGGAACATTCATTTTCATATTCAGCAAAATGGCAAACTCCATAGGCAGTAGATTTGGGGGGGAAACAAGCCAACCAACCCCCAAAAGTGAATATGTTAAATCTGTGGCTGCTGACGCTGCCATAAAGTAACCTCAGAGATCTAGGTACTTCACAGCTGAAAACAACTTCGCATCCTTTTCCCTGATGATAATGGAATGGAGACTGAGAAAAACATCTTGACAAGTCTGAAAGGAGCAAAGGTCTTTCACTGCATGAACAGTCACAGAAAAAGACGAAACCATCAGGGAGAGACATGCCAGGCACATTCTGTCTTTTCCTGAATTTTCTGAGGAAAAACTAAAGATACCTGGGGCTGGACAGGGGACCCCACAGCACCCACCAGAAGTGCCTGTCACCCTGGCTGGAAACAGCTGTAGGAGGTGCTTCCTGACCACAGGCAACAGCTGAATACAGCGTGAGAACAAAGTGAGAAACCAGTGTTAGGTCAGTAAAAATAAATAAATGGACGGGGTAGAGAGATGGATGGATGGTTAGACAGACAGACAGACAGATACAGACAGACAAGCAAAAGAACAAATAAACGAGTAGATTGTGAAGAGACCAGCCCTGGAGAACAACTCTGTCCTTTCATCAGCACATTTCCTTTTATTCCCAGAAAGTCTCATCACAGACGGTGCCAAATATCATCTGGTGCTGTAAATGAGACAAGAACCGGGAGGTGTGGAAAGAAGGAAGCAATGTGGCTCCTTTGGGGCTTGTTATCAAGGTCCCCCCACACAGGTCCCTCAGAGCTCGTCTCCTCCAGGGCCTGAGACGTCCCCACCAACATGGCCGGTTGGCGTCTCACCAGACACCGTCTCCTCAAAGGGCCCTCTGTGTCCCTTACAGAACAGGGCTCGGGTGAACTGGCATCTGGACCCGTTCGCCCTGGGCCTAGGCAGGCCTGGAATGCTCGGGGCCCTGTGGCAGGCTGAAGGCCAGGCCGCTTCCGACACGGTGGGGCCCAGGCCAGCGGGGACAGCGCAGGCGTGTCTTCTGCGTGGCTCCTCGGCTCACGGGCAGCACTTCTCACAGACACCACTTTCAGCAAAGGCAGCTTCTCCCCAGCTCTGAACCCAGAGGGAGCCACTCACCCGCAGTGGCCCCAGGGTCCTGCCCCCGAACTCATGAGTAAGAATCACTCCAGCGGCAGCGCCTGCCCTTGCCACCCCGCGCCTGGAGCTGGGTCTGTCCTCAGAGGCGGCCAGTGCTCTCCAGAGGCTGCTGCTGACGCCGTCTAGAACCCATGTCCTGGCCGCCACCACAGCTTCCGCCCAATCTCCTGAGGCCATCTCTCCCTTTCCTTTTTATTTTTAGATTCAATTTTTTGAACTGAGCTATCACTGGCTTACAACACTGTACGCGCTTAGGAATATGGGGTCAGCTTCGTTTCTGAGAGAGGAAGCACAATCCAGTGACTCTCTGTCCCCCTGACCTCATGTGCTGTGAGGTCCCAGGGGCTGTCAGCTTCAAACGTGTCCAGGGTGCTCCACGTCTGTGCTGGCGCGAGGGGCCCACAGGGCTTTTCTAAGAGGGGATTTTCTTCTCGCCTCCCTGTGCCAGCTCACATCCCAGAGAGCTGTGACCTCGTGAGGGCCAGTGCCATCTGGGGAAGGAGAACGAAGACACGGGGTGGTAAACGAGAACTAAGGGAGAAAAGGCACGATGGATCCATGTACAAATGTGTGTGGTGCTACATGTACAAATGCCAGGGAAAGGGCAAGCGGTCTGTTTGGCAGATTCGCTCCTTTCTTCGATGATGCTTATGGGGACCCATGATGTGCCAGACCCTTCTCCGATTACCCCTGATGCCAAAGGCGGAAGCCAGGGCTCCGTGGGCATCTCCAGGACACTCGTGGGGATTGTGGGTCGTAGAGCAACCACCTGCCCCTGTCCTAAGACCTTCAGAGGAGAAAGCGCACTGGGACCTCATGCAGAGCCCCAGTGTCCCCAGCTAAGGACACGGCCACGAGCAGACGGTAGCGGGACCAGTGCCAGAGCAGAGGACAAGTCATGAAAGCGTCCTCAGCCCACGCCGGCTCTAGGTCACCTGCTCACACCTCACGTGGCTCCACAGGCCCCCAGCTCCGGGATGGGCAGAGACCAAGAACTTGCTCCAAGCTGGAGCCCTTGTCCGAGGGGAATGTTCGACAGTGTTCGGAAGACAGTCAAAGCACGTGCGACACTCTGTAAATGAAATGAAAGGATTTCATCCTTTAGTCATATTTTCGGATATATTAAGGTACTTTATGGAGCAGTCTGTATGGTAAGCTCTAAAGAATATTAACTGATTTTATAGATATTTGAAAAGTACGTGCAAAACCACCATTAACTACCATTTTCTTTTATTAACAAAAAAAGGTTGTGTGTGCAGTGCTTTCCGCTGTCACAGATGTACCTGCCTTGCGGCTGCAGACCACCCCACTGATCTCCACAGACCTCATGGCTCGACCTCAGACCGTTCCCTGGGGCGATGTCAGGCAGAGGACACCGCTAGCAAAGAGGGGGAGGATGAGGGTGAGGATGAAGATGAGGAAGGAGGCAGAAGTGGTGATGATGGGGGCAGCGTGCTGGGAGATGGTGGTGGAGATGTGGACCACTGCTAAGTGGTCATGACGGTGTAATGGAAGGAAGGAAGGAAGATCACATTCAATAACTGGCCGTTTCCATACTTTAAACAATATCCTAGAGATAGTTTCAAGCATACAATGAAAGATTCAATTTCACCAGTCGGCCTCTGCCCTTCCGAGTTTTTCTCTCTGTTGTACCTAAAGGAAATCCAGTCTCTCAAAGGTCAAGTCATAAATGTGAATTATTTTATATCTCCAGGTGCCAGAGTCATTTAAGAATTTAAACTAAAACTTACTCTGTTCTAGGCAGAGGAGATGGGTCCCTTGTTCTGTGAAGTTTCTCCGAGGAAATCAACTTCTAGCTTAATCATAAGCCTCCTTTATACTTGTTAAAGACATTGTCTTGATGATCCTAGCATTTGTCCTCTCTCTTCTGGCCCCCAAGATACTAAGTCACCAAGAGCAAGCCAACTCAACGCAAAAGGGGAAGGCAAAGTCCAAGAATTATAGATTTGTCCCTTTGCACTTTGGATAAGAGAGCTCCACAACATTCATTTATGCATTCATTCATTCATCATTTCACCAAGATGTTTTTATTCTCAGCACTGTAGTGGGCCATAGGGAAAATGGAAAACCAAAGATCCCCATCTTCCCCCACAGGACCTTAGACCCCAGAAGACCTGTTAAGAGAATACTGCAATTTGAAAGCGCATCCAGGTGTGGGAGAGTTCTTCATGCCCCTGAAAATATGTCACAGCAGTCTTTGAAATATGACTTTCTGAGTGCCCTGTGGCAATCTTTCAAAAATCCTTCTCGAGGACTCCAGGAGTTCATAGCAACTAAGAGGCTAAAAAGTTGTTTCTGTCAGCCATGGACTCATAGCATTACAATCCCTGAGCACTTGTCAACACCACCAGTCTGGGGTCCCATTGCTTCTGGGGGTAGGATCAGGTAGCCTGTTTTATGAACACAGCCCATTGTAATTCTGAAGCAAGTAAAATAGAAAGAAAGGGACTAAAATTTTAAGACTAGGACTGATTTTTTATAACCGAAGTATGAGAATGAAAACACCGTGGAACATTTGCATGGAGACTGCTTTTGAATAGCAGAGAAGCTCTTTGACCTGGGAGCCATGTTTCCAGCTAAAGAGTGTCACCATTTTATTTCTTTCCCTCTAAGTGGAAGGGCATGGTTTAGATCTGCACCGTCCAGTAAAGTAGCCACTGGCCACTTGAGAACCTGGAGCCTTGAAATGTGACTATTCTGAGTTAGATGATGGCACGCGTGAAAGGCACAGCAAGTCTGAAAGACAAGATGTGAAATAAAGAATGAAATGCCCCAATATATATTTACATTGTGTGTGTGTGTGTGTGTGTGTGTGTGTGTGTGTGTGTGTGTGTAAAACATCATTCTTCCTTTTTGTACAGTGTGTGCTTTCTCCTCTCAGGTGTTGCCCCCATAAAACTCCCCCCAGCTCACCCGGGCGCCACCACCATATCCCTTGCGCTCTTTGCTCCCCTGTCTTGCTCCCTCTCCCTCCCCCTCCCCTGCAGAGTCTGGTTAGCAGTTGCCTGTTGATTTTATTTTTTAATTTATTGTAGTTACTGTTTTTTTTTTCCCTGACTCCTTACTTGGTTCCCCTACATTCCTCCTATAAGTGAAACCATTCAATGCTTTTCTTTTTCTCTCTGGTTTATTTCACTGAGCATAATCCCTTCCAGCTCTAACCATGTTGCTGGCAATATTTTTTATAATGACTGCATGTTGAAATGATATTTTGGATCTATTGGATTAAATCCATAAGGTTAAATTAAATTTGTACTTGCTAAACTTTTTTTAATGGGGCTTCTAAAAAAGTTAGGTTGTGTAGGTGACTTGCGTATGTGGCTATTCAGAAATGACCAGTGCTGAGCAGCTGGACGGTGCCAGAGAGATGATCTGTAATCCAGCAAGGACACTCTGAGCAGTTTTTAGGTGGAAGATGGAGAAGTGCAGGGACGGCCACCTGAATTGGCCCTGGTGATGTCAGGGCATTGGTATTTTGGAAGCCAGACAACTTTTGGAACACAGTGCAGGAGCAAGCTCAGACAAAGGAAGCAAATGCTCAAGAATTGGGCCATAGCATGACCTCAGACACTTCCTAGAACAAATTCTGGCAATGATCATTCCTATTCCAGTCTTCCCTGGGACTTCTATCACATCTCCTCTCATCTCTGGCCAGCATATGTGAACAGAAGGTTTTCTGGGCAATTCTACATTTCTGGAATGATCCTTTTGAAGTGAGTTTTCACTTCTCTGTGCAGGCTTTATCTTGGAGATCACATTGAATATTAGGACTCTTCTGACTTGGCAATAATGAAAATAAATTTTATTTTTCTCCTTCCTGCCTGCCTGGCTGAATCCTCCTGTTCTTCAGGAGCTGTCCTGCTGTTCCTTCCTACGGCCTGTTTTGTCATTTCCTTCTTGCTTCCTGTCCCAGGCCCCTAAACAGAAGCTGTATCTCTGCTCTTACCCTCTTTTATTTAAAAAATAAAATGTTTTAAAGATCAGCTCTATCTTTTCTAATTGTATTGTGCTAAGCATGTTGAAGGAAGTAGATCAGCTTCCTGGAATGTTCTCATATGCTCCTAAGTCTATGTTTTGCCTTTCATTTCTAATACTAGTTACCTATCAGGGTCCTTGCCTGCATCTTGGCTTCTCTCCCCTGCTTCTGGTCCCTGCTTAGTACCTTGCTCAGTTCTGCCATCTCACTGCTGTTCCTTCTCAGTCTCCTTTGCTGGGTCCTCAGCCCCCTACATGCCACTGCGAGAGGTATGCTCTGAGGTTCAGGACTGGCCTAAGCCGCCTGCCCAAGAAGAACTCCTAGTCGTCCCCACTATCTGCTCTCCCAGAGTCCTTCCTGTGGATTTTATTCCACATTTTACTCTGTTGGGAAATGTCCCCAGCCCTCAGCTACACCCTCCCCTTCCTTGCGCAAGCCCTAAGCCCGGAAGTCATCTTTGACTCCTTTCTCTCTTTTCCTACCTCATTTCCAAGGTCATGTGCTTGCTTGTCTCCTGAGTAAGCAGCAGCCCCTAGAAGACCATAAGTATGTGCTCCAGGGATAGCGAGACATAAGCCACATCAGGGGGCTGGTCGCAGGAGACATGCTGTCTCCTGTTTGCTAGCAAAGCCTACAGGCTGTCCCTCCAAAATAGGTCATGAAGCCCCACTGCCCTGGTCCCCAACTCCCTCCTGGTGCCAGAGGCCTCCTCCCACACCTGGCGGCAGCAGTCTCCTGATCGGTCTCCGGATTCCAACCTTAGAAGGTTGGAACCTTAGAAGCTGTGCTCAACACGGCGCCAGCATGAACCTTTCTCCTGGTGAGGCCTGCCGCTCTCCCCTCACTGGCGGACACCATCCAGGGACCCAGGATCGCCTAAGGAACCTGGTGTCTGGCCTGGCTGTTTTTTTCCTTCAAAAAAAAAAGTCAAAATTTGACAAAGTGCTTATTGTCTGTGTCTTCCCACTAGAATATAATGTTTTTGAAGGCAGGGACTTTGCTTTGTTCAGGCTGAATTCTCAGCAGTTGACATATTGAAAATAGTTTTAAATAAATTAGTGAATGAGTAGAAGGTGTTTCCATAAAGCAAATCAAAAGATGAGCCAATGATGAAACTAGCATGTGTGTGCTTAGGAACCCAGACTTAACCTCTTTGCTTGGGAGACTACAGAGAGGAAGGCAGCATGTATGGAAATACAGCATAATCACTCTCCCTCTCCTTTCCCCCCATAGACAAAAAATTCCACATGTTACTCTGTTGGGCAATGTCCACCAGCGCTCCTCCGCGGCTGCCTCGAGAGGTTGAAGGCAGTAGAATATGGCTCCTTCGCTGCGAACAAGCCTGTGGCAAGAAATAAGGGCAAGTCCCAAGAAAAGTTGACAGACTAAGCCCTGGTCTTGTTTCTTAGTTGCAAAGAGAAGAAGGATGAGCTAACAGCCTCCATATCTGTTCCCTCACATCTATGGGGCACTTTTAGGATAAGAAATTCAAATAACCATGGGTCCTTACATCTTCCCAAACACAGATAGCTCTAGCTAAATTAACTCTGAAAGATCAAAGGATTACTTTG
The DNA here is from genome assembly GCA_004024925.1 of Scalopus aquaticus. Lineage (NCBI taxonomy): Eukaryota > Metazoa > Chordata > Mammalia > Eulipotyphla > Talpidae > Scalopus > Scalopus aquaticus. The sequence continues at coordinate 34,513 of PVIJ01001556.1, forward strand.
AAGTTATAAACAGTATGTCTCCTTTATCAATTAATTAATTTTGTTAGAATCCAACCTCCTTTAGTTAACTGAAATTGTTAGAAATTAACTAAATGTCCTTGCTCTTTTGTTAAGAAAAATAATTATGTATTCCCTCTGTGTGCACAACTTAACCTATGAGGACCAAGGCCGAAACTCTAAGGGTGGGGGCCAGTCACCAGAGAAATCTGCTATCTATTGGATTCCTGAGCCCAGTCCTCAGTTTGATTTTGAATAACCTCTTTAATAAATTCCTCTTTAACTAAACTTCAAATTTGCTTCCTGTGGTGATTATTTCCCCTGAGGGGCTCCTGTCGGCAGGCACTCACTCAACCTGCGACCCGCCCCCTGGTGTGGCTTATGTCTCGCTATCCCTGGAGCACATACTCATGGTCTTCTAGGGGCTGCTGCTTACTCAGGAGACAAGCAAGCACATGACCTTGGAAATGAGGTAGGGGGTGTTTCTGAGGAGCATTGACCCCCCCACAGGCTACCGAAGCTGGTCAGGAATGGCTTCTCCAAGGGTGGCAATTAAGCCAAGTTTTGAAGGAGAAAGAGAAATTCTTCACATGGACAAAGGGCAATGATGGAAGCATCCTGGCAATGGCAAACAGTGACAAAAGACAGAAACAGAAGAGCACTTTCAAGGGGCTCTGTACTGTTAAGGGTGCCCGGAGTGCAGACCAAGTATCAGTTATGAGATGGAAAGAGAGAGAGGCCGCAGGGGCTATCATGAAGGGCTTGTTTGCATGCTGGGACTTTATTCATCAGCCCACAGAAAGCTCGGTAAGTGGAAGATTCACACAGGCAAGAGAACAGTGAAACAACATAGCCCATGAGTGCGAAATTGGAGTTGCAGCTCGCGTTCTATGGGTGTGGGGTGTGGAGAGCAGAGCCACCTGCTACTTAGGGGACTAGGGCAGGAAGGAGGAAGGAAGCAACGGGGCATCCCCTGGGAAGGGACCATGGGACAGCTCCCAGAGAACAGACAGAGTAAGTGTGGAGGCCAGAAAGAGGAGAGCTTTCCTGGGGGAGGAACAGGAGGTGCAAAGCCAGGCTGCGAGAGCTTGGGCATGGGCTAATGCCCACACTAATACCCACTCCACCCGAAACCTAAAAGGGTCTCCTGAATCCTTTTATAGTCCACATATTGCTTAATCCTGCTCCTTGATCTCCATCGTAAAACCAGAGCAACATAATACTAAAGAGCTGGAAGGCATCTTAGAACACATCTAATCCAGTGCTGCTCAGCCCCCCCACCCCCGCCCCACTACCCTAAATAAAGAACATGAACCAATTTTTTGACATCACTTATTACATTTTTTAAAGTGTAAATTTCACATTCTGAACCAAAATACCTGCATTTGTTTAAAGATAAAAATAACATCTTCCCCTCAAAAATCTAATACAGTTGATTCTTCGTAAGGAATTAGATCATCTTTATTCTCAGGCCCCCCTCCCCACCACATGGCCCCACTTGGACCAAGCCTCACTTACTGATGAGGAGACAAGGGCCACACGGACGATCTGCCCTCTGCCTGAGGTCGCACGGCTGGTCAGGGGCAGAGCGAGCCTGGAACCAGCCCCCCAGGGCCTTCACTTCTTACAACCCAGCACCTCTTCCTCTCCCTTCCCTCCTCTTCCGCGTTACACTGACTACCTTTTCCTTGTCCTCCCCCCCACCCGGGCCCTCTCATAACCCACTTAGGGCTCCAGAGGGCTCAGAGAGGAGGTGGAAGCGACAAGCCCCACCGTTACCAGGAGAAGCAGTCACAGGAAAAGGCTCTAAGATGTCGCGGCCAAGCCGCCCCTGCGGCAGCGCCCAGCCTCTGGGAGCAAGGCTTATGTGGGCTCTTCGGGCTGTTCTTGATTAAATATGCCTTTGCTTCCTGGAGGCACCTGGGACATATTTCTGAGGATGAGACCACAGGAGGGAAGCTGACATTGCTATTGCCCATCCCTGAAAGCCTCCTGCCAATATTCTCACTCGGGTTGAAGGTTTAAGGATCAGCTCCAGCAGAGCCCCTCCAGCAGGTGCGGCCCACACTTCCCTCCCTCAAAGACAAAGAGTTGCTTTTTGAAAGAAGCCAGTCACAATGCAATCCCCTGAGCCAGTCAGCACAGGAGAAAAAGCTAGGGAGCTTTGCTTTCTCTTCAAAATACACATCGGATCGGTTGCTCCCTCTGCCAAAATGTCAACAGCTCTCATTGTCCCCAAGACTGAGGACGCCTCCCTAGATCTGGCCTGTCCGGGCCTGAGTTTGTCTCCTCCTATTGCAGAACTGTGATGCCATCCCTCTTTTTCCCCACTTTACTCCACTCTGTCCGGCCACACTGCTGCTCTTTACTTCTACTCCACGTCCCTCTCCCTGCCACGGGGCCTTTGCACTGGCCGTGTCCTCAGCTCTTTCACCCAGTCTTGGCCTAGTTTGCTCCTCATCACCCTTTAGCTCTCAGCCGAATTTTCCTTCCTCAGCATATCCTGATCTCCCCACAAGTAAGCCTTCCATTGCAGGTTCTCAGCACTCCAGGACCTTTCTTCATAGCACTGAACACAATCACAAACTCACATTTATGTGTGTGATTGGTTACTTCGTTGTTATTGCTTTCCTACAAGGCCATATGATCCTCAAAGGTAGAGTCCATGTATTTGTTCATATTGATACCCTTATCATCTAACATAATGTCTAACACATAGCTCTAAAAATCTATTTAAATAACAAATTAGATAATGAATAAGTAATTGAATAGTAGATTTGGGTAAGTTCAAAAACTGAGTTGGTGAGTGAATGAATACCTACAATTGTTGATGAAGGTTTTGGGGACCTGGATTTAATTGTTGAGTACACGTATCTATGGAGGGCATTTATTGTGGTTACAATACTGTCCCCATTGCCTCCCATAGTGTGACATCTCTAAGTGTTTTTTATGGGCCTATTATGTGGGAGTGCTCGGAAATCCTGCCAACTCTATACCAAGGTATTTCAGTTTCCACCAGACATAGAATTGGGAGAATTTATCACCGACAAATGATTATGAAAAGAAATTTAAAAGATACACATTTGGAAGAAAGAAAATTGTCACTGAGGGAAGATCTAAAATGCTAGAAGAAATATAAGCCAAGAATAGGCAACCATGCAAATAAACCCAAATGATAATTACTGTATGGAGCCACAACAACAATGCATGATTTAGGACTTTAAAAAAAGCAGTCAATGATGTACAAGGTGTGAGAGAGTGGTCAGATCCAAATCACTGAAAGCTTTAAGAAACTGTAAGAGATATTAAGTAATAGGCTTTGTTAAGTACAGTTAAACTTTTAAGAGTAACTCCTGAAATAATGAAAATAGGGTTCATGTTTTCCAAAAGGTAATAGGAAAAATGTGTTAAGAAAAAAAAATCAATCAAAAAGGCACAAAATAAGAGGAAATGTATTCTGAAAGTCAAATAAATAAGATGGTATAAATAAGTTCACCTATATCAACAATTATAATAAACGTAAATGAGCTAAAGTTGCCAATTAAAGATAGAGATTGCTAAATAATATTTTTAATATTGAGCTCTATGCTGTTTATAAAAGATACATCTAAAATACAAGGAATGGAAAGGTTGAAAATAACCTATTCAAAAAAGATTATTATACAAATATTATCCAAAAGGAATAACAGTTATATTAATTAGATAAAGTGGATTTAAAGGCTTTAAATATTAGTCACTTCATAATGAAAACTGTTAAATTCACTAGGAAAATAGCAGTTTTAATCTTGTGTGAACTTAGTAACACAGATCAACTATTCTAATCATGTTTGATAGAATTGCAAAGCATGACTGCCGAATCTACCAGCACTGCGAGAGATTCTAACATACATCCTTCTGAAACTGATATATCAAGCAGATGAAAAATTAATAAAGATATATTTTCCAACACAATTAACAGCTTGACTTAATAGACATATAGAGAACTCTGGATTAAAAATCGGAAAACACATGTATGAAATTTATTTTAGAACATGTGTGAAATGGTAAGTGTATAAAATTGACTTCATAATAGAGGTCAATAAACAAGTCTCAACCTATCCCAAAGAAGCTGTATATATTTGCAGACCATATTTATATCTAAATGCAATTAAAAATAAATCAAAAGCTAATCATTTTAGGCAATCATTTTAAAATTAAAAATTTATCTCTAGGTTATTTGTGTCTCAAAAATGAAATAATAAAGAAACCATAATAAAATCATTATGAGTTATAATGATTCTACTACATGTTAAAATTTTCCGAATGTGGACAGAGCTACTTAGAGGGACTTTTATAGCTTCCAGGCTCATTGACACTTTCCTTCATTTCTCCAGTTATGCACTTCATTGATTTACATATTCACTCAATAAAGTCCTAATCTGGAAGTCATTGGGATAGAGGCTGTGGAGCCCTCGGTGCCTGTGAGTCACTGTTGTCATTAATATGAATAGCTCCGAGATGGACATCTCCAGCTAGCCTGGTCCCTTCCCCACCACTGATCTGCAAGCACTGCCGGGAACTTAGATTTTCTTGTGATGGGAACGTCACAGGCTATAAATTTCTCATACTGTTCTGCTAATAGTAAGAGGCATTAGTCTTACGCTCCGAAGAACAACAGCTACTGGAATTCTTCAAGTTTCCAAAAGGTGACATGGAGCACCCCGGGATAATTTCCTGTCTTCTTACTCCTCTCTATTCATGTCTGTCTCCTGCTCTCTCTTTTGATGGGTAAGGTGCCACCATATTACCTCCACTCCAAAGTGAACAGTCTGACAGGACAAAAGGATATGTATTTTTCCCTTATATAGAACCTATTACAAAGATTGTGTAGGAGATATAAGAGGAGACCAAAAACGTCCATGGGTTTTCAGGAAAAATTCTCAAGTAAAAATGTAAAGACAATGGACACCAAAGTTTCCTCATAATCACAGTGACAGATCAATGGGATATATTCAGCATGGCCACAGAGTAAGCTCTAAGGCACCAAGCAGTCTAGTTTTTACAGTTGATAGATCATTACTTTCTTAGAAACCATTACCAGATTCACAGTAGAACCAGGATAGGCTCAATCTCCAGCCCATTTCTTTTCATCTCTCAGGGTTGTCAGTTACTAGTTCTTGTCAAGTAAATTGTGTTCTGTATTTCTCACCATCCATTGTCTGAATCCCAAGTTGCAAAGATTCTCCCTAATCTTGTTTTCTCTCATATCAAAGTCTGTGACTCATTTCTCAACCGTAGGGACAAGTTTGGAGGATACGCAGTAGTGGTTGGCTGTTAAGCCTACCTGCAACCCAGCATTTGTTTGTTCTGAAACATAATGCTTGCTGGACTTTATTTATTAGGTTTCCTCATTACGTCAGACATTTTAATTAAAGTGCCATCATAGGGTACGTTAGATAGGGCTCCTCTTCTTATGGTTAAAAATAGTGTGCACAACACAGCTGACTTTCTAGCTGCTGTATCTGGGTGGAGAACACTGAGTGTGTCACTGTAAATGCAAACTAGGCAAGATAAATACTGCTGCTAATCATTGGAGCCCGCTGTGCAGCTATTATAGCTTGACTGTTCAAGTTAAAACAGTGCCTGTGACTCAGACTATTTCTCCCTTAGGCTTTCGAAAACTCGTGTCTTTAACCAACAGGGGTTTACACAAGAGGTTGTGCATGCCAACGTTTCCCCAAAGTCCTCATCCAAGACCAAATTCCAAGACAGAGCGTGCCAAGCAGGAGGGTCTAGGAGAAAGCAAAGACTTCAAGTTTTGCTCCTTGAGAACCAACTCTCCACCAAGGTTTTCTGTTGTTTATTTAAAACTGAGGCTCCACAGGTTGGTCTTCGTCCCTAGGCAAACTTGATAGATGATTGGACTCAGGCAACACAGTTTATGAATATGGAAAACACAAGTGCTGCCTGCACATGTAGGTTCTTTATAGATGGGCTTTGGGGCAAGTTCAAGATGCTTGGATAATGTACAAACCAGTGTTACTAAATCTCTGCAGAGCAGACACCACCTACCTCTTCCTTTTGAGATTAAATTAAAAGCAACCTATTAAATGCCTACTTGAAAGACCACGATTGCACACTTTATATTTTCCCTTTGGTTGTCTCTAATAGCAGATGCCCTGAGCTAGTCTTTAATATAAGCTTCAGACACAAAGCCCCAACTGGAAGAAACCAAAGGTACCATTCTTCAAAACAGCATTTTGCCAGAAAAGTATGTAATGTTCATTATAGAAATTTTGTTAAAAGTAGAAAAGCAGAAGGGGAAAATTCACCCAGGATATTGACAGATTTCCTGCATCCTTTCAGTCTTTTTTCCCTAGGAGTAAAAAATTTTATAAGATTATGTATATCACATTGGACAATATAATCTGTTTTCACTCACTATATCATAGCTATTTTTTATACGAAGTATTATTCTGCTTTCTGATAGCTATATGGGAGTAGAGCATATGAATACTCCATAATAGATTACTTGCAATTATTCAAAATTGCAAAAATCCTTGTATTTAAGAACCATCTTTGCATTCTTGGCTATGTGAATTAATTATTTAGTATAGTACTAAATTAAATTTTCCACACTATTTTATTTACAGGTTTTACATCTATTTATGGGCTGTCACTAGAACCTGTGAGAAACGCACACACACAAACCACTGTGTCTCATGTTTCTGAGAGAATTGTTTGCAAGGGGGTCAGCACCAGCGGCAGCTGAGGCTGTATCGAAGAGCTGGGAGCTCTAGCACTGCATCTCCTACAGGTCCTCTGAAGAATGCAAAGCCAAAGTTATTCAATTGGCATTGGAATTAGAGCAACTGTTCTATTATTGTGTGCGAACTCCTGCTATAAATAACCTGACAGTATCCATCTGCAGGGGACACAGAAAAACAAGAAACATGCAAAGTAAAGACCAAAATAGACGTGGGGTCCATCTGCTTTGCCCTCTCCACAGGGCCCCCAACAGATGGTACAGATTCCCAAGATATACCTGCCATGGCATTGTCCTGTCTCACGGGGTGGGAGATTCCTTCCAGCAAATGGCCCAGCCAAAGAGGAGAGGGCGATGAGTCTCTGAGATTCGTTCCTCTATTCAACAAATAACTCTCTTAGCACCTGACACAGTCTAAGATTGTTGCAGACCTTCTGAAATGCCAATGAACAGAGAGACATTCCCTGAGCTCATGGTGTGGTCATAGGTCCGGTTTCCCAGCTCCATTTTTGCAGCTTTCCCCCATCCCACCTGGCCTTCCTCTGTTCTCCCAGTTGCGTTATCCAAGCCGAGGGTCTGCCGGCCACTGAAGTTTTTCTATAGACCAGTTTGCAACAGCTGCTTAAAGTTCAGTAACTGGCAATGTCTTCAGTAATTTCTCATCTACCAGGTTTCTTGGTCCAGGAGTTCAGAGGCTATTACGGCTCATCATTGAAACTCTGACCTAACACAGTGCTTGGAACCTAAATAATGCTCAATAAGTAATGAGCTTTAGGAAATTTTAACCTTTCAAAAGAAGAGACCCACCATCTTTAAAGAAGCTCTCCAGAAATTGGCATTGTCTTCTCTTCCTGACCTCTTCTCAGAGGAATAGAAAAGATTGTCACACTCTCCCGGGGACAGGTGGTGGAGAATAGAGTGTATGTCATTTCAGGTACACACTGAAGCATATTTACTGTACTTTAAACTTGGAGGGGCTCTATCCTTATGAGGCTTGCTACCTAGCATTTGTCAACTTTGAGCATAAAGGTGGAGCTATATATAGACAGACAGGTGGATATATATAGATAGACCAGTAGACAGCAATAGATGGATGATCTAGGAAGTAGAAACTAGCAGGAAACACCACGTGTCACAAGCAGGAAAGAGATGAAAGATGAAAAGGAAGACTGATTACAGCCCAATGCACCAAAGTTCTGGGAGATCTACAAAGAGGTGAGAATCCTCAGGAGACTCGGGAATCAGCCCTTCCAGTCGACAGTGGCATTGCTTGAAAGGTTTCTAAAAATTGAGGGCACCTCTATTTTACTGCTTGCAGCTAAAAAAGAAAGGAGGACTTGTGTGCACGCCTTCCACAGAGGGAAATGAAGACACGAACCCCAGTGCATGGGTTCTGGTGTCACGTGTACTAAAAAGTGATGGTTTGACTTCAAGAAATGCTCCTTACAGCAAAGATGCCTCAGTTCCTGCAGGAGAAAAAGCAAATCTCGGGTCCTTCCAGAGGCTGGGACCTGAGGGTCCCTCTGTCAGGAAGGTTTGGAGCCTGATGACTTTGAGAACAGGGGGCTCTGCCCTCACTTACCTACGGCCTGAGTCTGCATGGTTCCCCACTCAGGGGGCTGCACTGGGGGGCTGGGTATGCTTCCGCTGTGGGCAATGTTACTGCCATGGTCTCCTCTTAGGTAAGCTGATGAGATCAGGAGGCGGAGCCCACAGTTCCTGTGCTTGGCCCGGCATCTCGGGCTTCCGGGCGAGACCATGACTCAGGAGAAATCAGGCCAAGAGACCGAGGGTGGACTCAAGTCTGAGTGTGTTCGGCATCCAGCCTGACCACCAAGGCCAAGAGGACTGAAATCAAGCAGGACAACTTCCCATCTGCCCCCTCTCCCTCACACAAAAAAAATCAAAGCCATTTGCTGCGAGGTATGTCTAGCTAGCTTGCTCCTGAGAAAAGGCTGGGTGTGAGCACGGGCCAGACCATCCTCCATTTTCCAAATTCCCCTCGGAGCAGCCTACAGGCTAGGGCTTGGGGCCACGGAAGTACGGACTTGAATCTATTTCAAAAGCCTTTTCATTCCTAGCAAAATCTCTGACCTACCCCTGGGCCCACGGAAAACTCAAGCCAAGGCGAAAAGGCCCCTTGGAAACTGAGTTCCCCCTAACTCCTTCCTCACTCTTCCTGAAATTAATAGGAGCATGTCCTGATATCAAGAGGTGAAGAAGCCCCTAAATGACCCGGAGACACAGGCACAGGATGGTTATGAAATGTGACCCACCTTCTCCTCGCCAAGGACGTCAGAACCACTTCCCGTCACCCTTCACGCTCTCCCAACACCCTTATTGGAGTGTCAATCCTACTAGTTCACCCCTGCCATTAACAAGGCTTTCTGGAGGCGGCCTCCCCTCACCTGTCAAAACCGTAACTCGCCTAAGCACGAGCCCAAAGGGGGGGCCGTGGAGGACTCGTTTCCTGGGGGGATCTCCGAAGCCAGACCAGGCCCTTCTCTCCCAGCAGGCTGGGATCTGCTGTCAGGTCTAAATATATCGTTTTAAGAAAACAGCTTAGTCCTTTCCCTGCAAGTGGGTACTGGCCTATATTTTTAATCCATGCGGGGGTGTGTGTAGATGATGTTCGTGCAGTCCTTTTCTCCCTCAAGGAAGAAGCTGCTGGCGGTGTGACTGCTCGTGGTGTGAGCACCCCCACCGGTCCGGGGGTGCTCCGCACGGGCCTCGCGGAGCTCGCACCTCTGGGCACCTGGGGCTGGACTCTGTGGCCCTCACCAGTGACCCCTGCAGTAGCTCAGCTGCCCCAGAGGGACGGGGTGGGGGGGAAGGGGGTGGGGTTAGGGGCCGGACACGTGCCACTTCCTGGAGGGTTAAAGCGGCGCGGCTGTTCGGCTGGGAGGGACCCTGGCCCCTGCAGGATCCCTGACTGTGCCTGAGGACTGGTGGGCGGCGTCTGAGAAGCGTCCACGCACAGCAGCTCGGACACGCCGGCGGCGGTGCCTGGGCCGAGGGGTTTCACCAGCTCGGGAAAATCCAAGCTTGGGGAGGCTCAAAGTCACCGGGGGGTGGGTGGCACAGCTGGGGTTTAAACCGAGGGTTCTGGGCCTCGAACCTGTTCTCACCATCACTGCTTGGCGCCCCGCGGGGCTGGAGGACCAGAGCCAGGCAGCGGTGTGAAACGGCGGCCCTCACTGAGGACAGAGCGCGCCCCCCATTCCAGGACAGCTGAGGCCAAGCCCAGGGTGGGAGGTGGCTCGCCGTGGACGGTGGGAGCCTGGGTCCTCTGCCACAGGGCTGAAGGGAGCGCTAAGGAGAGCCGAAGCCCCGCTGGCTCTGGGGAAAGCAGACTGGGAACAGGGTCAGAGCAGTCTCAATCCTTGGCTGGGCTCACCCTGACTCGACCCCCCAAGGAAGGTGGAGGGAAGCCAGGACACCGCGGGACTAAGCCCGGGTCGCGTGTGCTTTCCCAGGCGCACCCGGCCCAGCAGTGACGGCGCCCAAGTTGCCGCTGACGAGTGTCAGCTCATGCGCCCGCTCTGACCACACTCCACCGCGTCTCCCCAGCCGCTCGCTCCCTGCGTCTCCCTCCTGAACGTGACGCCCCAGCAGCTTCCTCTGCCGCCTTTACCTCGCACGCACTGTGCTCCCCTCTTCTGCTTCCTGGACCTTAGAGTCCCTGCCGATCTCTCGTTCTGCTACAACTGCTGATCGACCTCAGTCTCCCGCTGTGACATCCACTTTGAGCTGGAGTCGTTTGGGGACCACAGAGAGAGCCATTCTGTTGTCAATGTGTGGCTCTCATAATGTAAGACAACATCAGATTCAAGAAAAAGCCGAGTGCCTCCTAATGTAAGAACGGCAGGGTTAAAGTTATGAAAAGCCTAAGGACAAAGCTGTCCCCAGAGAGCAATGTTACTCCTTTTATACAAGTTCAGATTGCGCATCTTCAAGACCAGTTAAAGTGTACCTAGGTGAGGGGCCTTCACCTCGCGTGGGTGAGGAGTAAGTCACTGCTGCCCAGCTGAATCACATTTACCTGTGCTGCGGGGTCCAGGTGGGTGAGTCGGGCGACTTGGGAAGGGTTGGGGCGAAGCCTCTTGCTCCTGTGAGGAAGCATGGGGTGTCCCAGGGAAGGGGGTGGAGATGGGAGACCAAGGAACTTAAAAGAGGAGGTTTCATGGGCAAGGGGATCTCAGTGAGAGACAGGTTGGATGGGAAGGCCTACCCCTTTTCCTAGGGCTCAGGTCTGGGTCTTCCCTTGTGTGGATCAAGATGACGAAGGTTCCACCCCAGGGCCCCACACACTGTTTACTAACCTGAGAACCGTGGCAGCCCGGGAAGGAAGGCTTCTACCTCCCTGGTGCCCCTGCCTGGGGCATGAGGCAGCTGGGGCCCCAAGATGCCATGGGTTTTCCCTGCAGCCCTGGCTCTTAGGATCAAAAGGCAGACTCAACACTGGAATTAGACATGAACTCAGACTGCACCATGCATTAGGTGGAGGCCTCCTTTGAGACAGATAATAAGGGGCCCTGCCATATTTGCTACATGAGTCATCAACACATCAGAAAAGTAAAAGGCAGGCCTCAGGAGGCAAGCCTACAAATCACCTGGAGACCTGGCCCAGGCCAGATACAGGTCTGGGGAACATTCCAGCACAAATTCCATTGTGGGTGGGACCCAATTCTCTGGCTCGTTCGGACTAAATTGGAAGCATGCCTACCAACCAGCCCCAGTCAGCTCTCTAGCCTGCTAACACTCTATGACAGAAAGGTCTGGAACTCACACGTATTATTCATCTCTTTGAATCCTTACAATAGGGTTAATAATGTAAATATTCATGATCCCTGTTTTACAGATGAAGAAACAGGCTCAAAGAGATAATAGCAGAGACTATCACTTGCCAACCCAAGAGCCATTCATCCCTTGTGCTCCTTTCTATCATGAACCTGGATTTACTTCATCTACTTCAGGAATCCCATCACCACCCCAGGAGGGAAGAGGAAGAAACCGGTTTATCTGAGCCAATCATGATGATTCCATTCCTTGGGCCGTGATTGGTTTAGATGGGCATGTGACACACTTCTGGCCAACAGGCTGTGATGCGGTGGCCCCTGGAGAGCTTCCAGGAAGTGCTTTCCTGCTGATAAGAGGCAATCCCTCTCCAGCGGCTGTACCTTGTTGGGTCGGCTTGGGATTGCTGGAGCTCAGGCAGCCATTTTGTAATCAAAGGGCAGGGTTAGCAGACCAGGCCAATCCACTGAGGATGACAGAGAAAACGGCCTCTTCATTTACTTTGATTAGTGACTGATTCAACATCCCCGGAGTTACCTTCAATCAGAACTTCCTGCTATGGGATATAAAATACTTTCTTAATTACTCAGCCACTGGACTGTGTGGTAGGATTTTTCTTATATGTCACTGGAAGCACCCTGACAGGTATGAAAGGTGAATGACTTACTTGAGGTCACGCAGCTACTAAACCATAGATTTTAGATAAAAGTCCAGGTCTGTGGAGTTACAAATAGCATATTCTTTGCACTCTGCTGGGATGAACAACACAGTGAAGAGTAATTTCAGAGGATTCATTAGAAGCCTTCCTTACAGAAGGATCTCTGGGTTAGTCAAGCATCTGTCAACTATCTTGGACTAAAAAAAGACTCTATGAAAACGAATTTTTCTTAAATACAAAACAAATCTCTCTCCTCACAGTGTTTTTTCTCTCTGAAGCATCACAAATGCTTCTTATTCTGCTCCTAATGTCAAGATAACAGGATTTAATTACCAAATTTATACCCCACCAGCATCACATAAATGCATTGATCAGAACAAAAATAAATGCAGTTATTAAAAAAAGAAAAGAAATGCTGCATCACCGCGGTGACAGCAGACGCAGAGACAGAGTTTTATTTACTTTATCTCCTTGCAGGAAGCAGTTAAGCCATTTCAAAGAGATTATTGGGTTTTAATGATCCAGGACGTTAAAAGACATTTCTCCCAGTGACACTGACAATGTACCTCAGGTGAAGGAGGCTATAAATTCAAGATGCAATGGCCTCTTTTTGGCAGCCCCTCCCCGCTTGCTGACGATGGACCCTCCGCGCCCAGCGCCCAGTTAGTGCCGGTCACTGGTTGACGACGTCATTGAAGAATGTGGTTTAGTCGCCCCTGAAAGCCTTCACCTCAGCCCTTAGTCTCTCTAGATTAAGATTTAGCAACAGCTTTTAGGCCCCACAACGAAAACCACAAGTAGCATCCAGCTGGGCCTCCAAATGCCAGAGGGAGAAAGAAAAGGAGAATGAGTAAGAGAGTGGCAAGAAGAAAGCAAAGAGAGACCTGGAGGTCGGTGCCCGCGATGTCCACCAGCCACACGCTCCTACAGCCTCACCCCTCCTGCCATGGCGGCCTCGCCCTGCCCCACCAGCACGGGCCAAGAACCAGAGTCTCCTCTGCCTCCCAATCCGGACGCCAGAGGGAGCGGCTCCCAAACACGTCTGTCCGAGGTCCTGGGCTTTGGGGGACCATCCCCAGAGTTTGGCCAAAGCAACTTCTCTTTATTGATCTTCTACTTTGAACTTTCACGAAAGATTTTTTTTTAAGAGATGGGAACATGATTTAAAATGTTCAGAAACCAAGGATCTGACCAATCTCTTTGTTTTGCAGAGATTGAGGACCAGAGAGGAAAATTCAAATCTGGAGGCAGCTGAAGAGCAACATGGCGCCAGGACCTGGGCATCATCAGCCCGAGTGCTCCAGGCCCCCCATGGCCCACGCACATGCTGGAAGGGGTGAATTTCGAACCTCTAACCTCCCCAACAACAGCACCCACGGGAGCTATGTCTTGTGCAGATACATAAGAAAATGGATACGTGACCTCCTCTTCCTAGGATTTGGAATACGAAGGAGTCCGTCGTTCCCAGAGTATTCCCAAGGCAATCCCAACTGATGGGGCTAATGCATCTCAGGCCCCTGAAGTTTTGTATGAGAACCCTACTCTGGCGCTCTTTCCTTGAAGACAAAATGAAAATAATTTTGTTAACCTTTTTCCTAATGATATCCCCTTTCCCTAAGCATATTAGTGCATGGTTGAATTTTGCAGAGATTTCTGGGATTTTCTGCTGAGCTTCATGAGAACACAGCATTTGGATGCAGCTCTGATAAAGTCGTGAACATTAAAGCTGATTTTACACACTTAAGTGGGACCTATCATTTGTCCTGGGGGAGATTCATGAAGCCACCAGCCCAGAGAGCCCTCCAGAAGTTGCATTTTTCTGGGAGGTCAGGGTCCCCAGGATCTGGGTTGCTGAAAGCGCTCAGCCAAGGGCCGGTCTGAGGTGAGCGGGCTTCATGATGGTAATATGGAGGGAGGAGAAGTTGACATCAGAACTTGGGAATAGGAAGAAATTAGTCCCCTTAACACAGGATTTTGCCCAGGGAATCTCTCCAGAAAAGAGAGACTGTAGTAGGCATCTCTCTGGACAAGGGCGCCCCAAGGACAATTCTATGAGAGAAGTCAAAAGAAGCAAAAACCGTCGCTTGCCACATACCTAAATGTGCTCACAACACAGGCGTGGAGGCGGGCAGATCCTAGGGCTCATAAGTTGCACCATCCTGCCTATTATAGAAGAAAAAGAGAAGAACCCAGTGATGAGAAAAATACCTTCAGAAAAGTTTCCGGCAGCAGATGGTAGCCAGTGGCTGTAGCCAGTCTGTCTGGACCCCAGCCAGCCACCCAGCATAAAAAGCAAGTCATTGGGGGAAATTCCTTCGCACCCCTCAGACTCAGCTCCCACCACTGTGAGGCGGGATAATAACAGCACTTCCCTCAAACCCTCTGAGGCGTGAGCGGGAGCTTGTATTTAAAGCAATTAGCACAGTGTGGCCTTGCAAGAGTAGGCAGGCCAGGAGGCCTCTGTGGACCAGCAGCCTGGGCGAGCTCCGGCTCCTTCGCCAGACCCTCTCGTGGGCTATAATGTGTGTGCCCTTGCCTCGACACCTGGTGAGTGGGGCAGGGTAACCCCAACAGATATGGGGCACCCTGCCCCACCCAAGCCTGGGACCCGGTAGCCCAGAGCTGGGGGCGAATATCTACCGCAGGCCCCGGGGCGTTGTCTCCCTCCTCACCGCCCAACAGCAGGCAGGCAGGTGGGCAAGTCGGCTTTGCAGAAGAGGACACTGAGGCACGCACCTGCCCCAGGTGGTAGTAAGTAGAATACAGAGCCGGGACCAAATCCAGTGGCCTCCGAGATGTGAGGTCCCCTGCTCTGCTGCTCCTGGCCAGGCAGAGCCTGTTCCTGTCCTCACCTTGCTGGTCTGGCCTCTGGTGACAAAGAGGGTGGACCACACAGATCTGGGGGCGTGGGCCAGGCAGGCTACCGCTGGCATTGCCCCTCTGGCCTGGGATGGGGTGCTGACCACAGTTCCCCATTTCCCTCTGAGAGAGATGATCCTGATTGGGCTCCAGAGGATTCTAGAAAATTTCTCTTGCTTTATATGCCAGTCGCTTTCCTTATGCAGTAAATAAACTGATCCCCCACACCTGCCAGCTCCTCCTCTGTATTTTCCTCCCTGTACACCCAGCCCTGCAGCCACCCCTCACCCGGTGGAGGTGTGGGCCTGTGATTTGGGGCTGCCCTTTCCCCGCCCCTGAGAGCTCCCTCCCCTCCCATCCACTCAGAGTCATTGACAGTGAGTGGGTGAGGAGTAACAGAGAAAGCAGAATCAAGAAATAAAAACCCTCAGGGCAGCAACAATTAATATTTAACTTGAAAATTGCCTGGGAACAGAAAGCTCAGGCCATTCATGTGCAAATCAGATGCAAATCGGATGCAAACAGTCTCCACACCAGCCCAGGTAATTATTCTGTTCACCTGCCTGGCCAGCCCTGAGGGGCAGCTGGAGGACCCCTCCAAAACATGCTAAGATTGGTGCCCGGGTGCCTCACCGCTGGGCACACCAGCCTGCCCTGGAACTCCTCAGGCCAAAGCCCCTCCCCCAGGAGAGTTCAGCCCTGCCCCCCAGTTCCCTCACCAACCCCCACAGGTGGAGCCCCAGGCTCCCTGACAGGAAATTGCCACCCCAAGTGGGCTCCATCCTCTGGTCGCAGCTGGCTCCTCTTCAACAATGACCCCACCCCCCTTCTCTCTGGCTGCCCTTTTCTGACCCTGTGGGTGCAGGTGAGGCCAGCACCGAGCCTATGAGCACCCAGCATAGCCCAACCATAAAGCAAACCCCTTATCCCCGTTTGGGGAGTGTCCACTCCAGTAGAAGGGGGTGGTGAGAAGACCAAGTCCTGATGGGCCGACAGCTTTGAGAGGAAAAGATGGAACCTTTAACACCTCAAACATAAATGAGGTAAAGATGAGATTAAAAGTGTGCCCCATTTTCAGCAATATTAAAATATGGGGGGAAATGTATATCTGAGGTCTGAAGAATTATTAGAATTTACTACTATTAATAGTAGTAATAGATAGTCATGTGTGTAGTGCAGCAATATAATAGCAAAAGGCATTTTATTTTCATTACAACTCACCTGGTTGCCAGGTGACAGCAGCTCAGGTGACGAGAACAAAGATGTTTGGCGTCACTCAGCAGCAAGCTGGCCTCTGTGCCCTGGGGGCTGCTGGGAACAGGCCTGCGTGAAGACTGGAGTGGCCACAACGCAGAATAACCTTCTCCGCTCATTCCTCACCACACAGGGGCAGGGGCCCGAACACGCCTCTCCCTGAGGACACGCCCTCCCCACTTGCTAGAGATCTCTGTGTGGGTTGGCCAGGCTCACCGGCAGCCATGAGCTTTGGGCCCCCACAGCTGATTCCCAGGTGTGAATCCCAAGTCCCTGGTATGAGCATGAATATACAGAAACCCACTTTAAATGAGACCAAGAGGCTAGAAAGCAGAGGGCCCAGCACCAGCAAACCACAGGACGCGGCGTGTCCCGGGTGCCCACGGGAGATGACGGTTCCTGTTGTGGAAACGAAGGGGGACATTCTCCGTTCTCCAGAGGTTCAACGCGTTTGTCAGTCTCGGGTCCAGGGAAGGACACGGGCTCACCACGCACGCACTTTCCAATTCGTTTCCAATTAAATTCTTGTGGACAGAGTATCTGATGGCTTCTGGCTGGGGTCAGCACTGGGAAAGAGCTTTGATGGGCGGGATGCATCTCTTTGGACATATTCACCAATGCCGTAAGGAGACCCCAAAACAGCAGTTGGCTAGAATAAGGGCCCTTGTTTCTCTCCTGAAAGTCTGTCCTCTGCAAAGCCAGGGCACGAGGCTCCTGCCCTTTGCAGCTCTGTCATCCTAGGGCGCTGATCTGGCCCCCTTGTCCAAGGAGGCTCATCAGCACACCCCCATTCATGACAGGATGGAGGGAAGGAGGGCCCGAAACTGCATCACCTCCACTCCTAGGGCCGGATTTTATCCACATGACTAAGTGTGGCTTCTCCGGAACCCTTCACTAGGCCTTACCTTAGGGGCAAGAGCAGGTCAGTTAGAACCAGGAGGGGCCCAGGAAGGAAATCTGGGTGCTCCCTGGGGCAGATGCCAGTGAGGAGAGCTGGGGGCCTGAGCCCACCCAGTGCTCAGCTGCACCAGCGACCGTGCTCCACCCTGCCCCCCCACGTGCTGCAAACAGCTGTGCGGCCTCTCGCTGGGAAAAGCATCGAGGGAGAACATTTCTTTTCTTTTCTTTTTTTTTAAAGATTTATTTATTTATGCAAGCTGGGGTACAGGCCAGAGGCGCGGAGTGGTGAGAGGGCTCACCAGAGACAGAGTGGGGAGCAGAACAGGCAGATCAGAAACACACTGCTGAGGGGAGCAGCGGGCGAGGCAGGAGAGGTCTGCCGCACCATGTGGGATTCTCCCCGGCCGGGCGTCCAACCCGCACCGCGAGCTGCCGACAGCTCCACAGCGCAGCGCTCAACCGCTGCGCCACCGGGGAGGCCTGGGAGAACATTTCTTGAAGGGGCGTAGGAGAGAGGGCACCCATGGGTGAGCTGTGTGGGAGTCTCAGGAGTCTGACCTCAGAGAAAGCTGATTTCCCTGTGCGGCCAAGGGAAGTAAATTAGGTTTAGGCTTGGGAAGGAGAGAAGAGAACCACGGCGAGGGAGTGGGGCAGGGGGCCTTTCACACCGTCGCGCTCACGTCAGGTGCAGTTCACGAGGAGCTGGAGCTCCAAGAAAGCCCAGCAAGTTCTCTTCCTCCAGCACATGCTCCTTCTCCAGGATGGTGGCAGAGAGGGTTATTGAGAGGAGACATGAAGGCCCAGGGGCGTGTCCAGCAGGACAGGCTCTCCTGCAGGGTGCCGCTGAGCTAGGTGGAGCTCTGGAGCAGGGTACCCAAGCTGGGGCTGTGTCCCTCGGGACGCCACTCCATCAGCCCTTGAGCTCTCTCCCTTCCCCTTTCCAGCTCTTGGGGAAGTGGTTCTCCATTTCTAGGGTGCATAGAATTACCTCCCAAACACCCAGAGATTCTGATTTTGCTAGGCCTGAAGTAGACACAGGAATTTCATTTTCATGCCAGAACTTGCGGGTGCCCATCTCTCAGATTGGCTTTGCCCATGGACACACCCATATTTTTACACAGCGATCCAGGCTGTGCGCCAGGGAACTGAGACGCCTTTTATGTGGTGTTTTATGTGGGGATGGGATGGGAGTTGTGAGAGAGACATGGAGGTGGGCTCGCTTGGCTGTGAAAGTTTATGCGGAGTAGCCACAAGCCCAGTAAAGGCCCCTCAAACACACACCTCCAGCTCCCACTAGGAATTGAGCCCCACAGGGGTGGGGGGGGGGTCCCAGGGCCAGGACGTGCAGACCCATAGGAGACACTGGACACTATTAATAGCAGGGCTGGGTGAGGCCACGCACAGCAGAAAGTGTGAAATGCTTCTTCCAGGAGCTGACAAAGCCTTTGAAAGCCCAGGTTATCTCAGGCTGAACTTAGTCATCTTGGCAGACACCTCAGATGTGGCCTCTGGTGCCCCCAGAGAGGTGGGGACCTGGCAGAAGTTGACCCCAGGACGCTCCTTCCTGTTCAAGCCCTAGACATAGAGAAGGCTTTTGGTTTTGGGTCTATAACATCTATTGATTTTTCTTCTGATTATGTTAAGGAAAAAATATACAATCATCATAAAAAGTGTTTTTTCAAGATATAGAAAGGCACAAAAGAAAATTAATAGCCACCTGTAATCCTACCATCCAGAAATAGCCATTAACATTTTAGAGTAACACACTGCTAGTTTTTCCTATGCATATATTTGCATAACATTTCATACATCAAATTTGGATTTTACCAAATCCCCTGCTCTGTAAGCTGCTTGCTTCACTTAACAATATGTAATAATTTCTCACATCATCAAATGCTCTTTGACTATCTCGGTTTTAATAGCTCATCATAGTCCAGCATTTGGAAGCAGCACAATTTAATGCAGGCGTTTAGGTTATTTCTAGCTGGGGAGGGGTTGCTATATAAATCATATGGCATGTCGAGTATGAGAAGCTGAATTCCTAGATCGAAGTTTTGTTTTTGTTTTTGTTTTTACATTTTAGCATCACCCATTTGTAGATGTTCAAGCATCGCTTAAAACAGGCTTGATGAAGTCCAGGCACCTACCCCGGCTTCTGCGGGTGGAGAAGGCAGTGTAGACTGAGCACTGCCTAGCCACAGAGGGGCATTTGGTCAAGCTTGGAATGTCTGGGGGCCCTGCCCAGCTGGTCCCCACCTCCCCACCCCAGGGCTCCTTCACTGTCCACAGAAAAGTCCGCTTCTCAGATAATCTTCAGCCCATTTCAGGGATTGTGCACAGATCAGTATCTGGCCTAGAGCAATTATTTCTGAAAATCAGACTTTTGACAGAAGCACATTTAACTTTTTTAAAAATAGCAGTTTTTAGTGCATGGTATTATCATTGTTACTTACTCAAATGTGTTGATGGAGGAGTAGGTGGAAGGGTGATGTTTGCATTGGCATGGCAACCAGTGACTAATTGAATTTCCTTCACAGCCCATGATGGCTTCTTGACTTACAGGGCCAGAAATGGATTATTTTCCCTCCACGTGTCATGGGCTCATGGTAGAGAAAAGGTTACCCACTCATGATCTAGCCCTTTCTCTTCTATTTATATTTTCTGTTTTGTGCCATCTTTGGGGCTGGTAAGTGTAGGGAGTTCATTCCCACCCTGTGAAGTTAGCTTTCTTCTGATCTGCAGTTGTGCCTTCTCGGCAGCACAGCCCGCTCCCTAATTGCCATAATAGCGGATATTTATGGACTCCTGACTAAGGCACAGGGCGCTCTATGGGTGCTTTATATGTGTAATTTCTTTTAATCCTCAAGGAGACCCTGTGATGTGGGTACTCTCATTACCGTCCTTTCTCAAACAGATGAGGAAACTGAGGAGGAGTTTAAATGGCTGGCTGAAGGGTACAGCATTCCCAAGGTGAGGATTTGAACTTGACAGTTGGGTCTAGAGACAGTGGGTCTGGCCACTAGCCCACTCCCACACCCTCAAGGGTGTATGTGGCTTCTGGGGTTCAATGAGCCAAGGTCAAGCCCAGGCTTCCATTTATGTGATGCTCCTTCAACACATCCTTTCTCATAACTTCCAGAGTGGGAAGTGTGAGGACTTCAGTCTGTCCTATTGAAAAGTTCATTCCTGGTTTAACAAGCCCTAGAAAGTAAACAAGATTCTCCTCTTTCTTTTAGTCATAGCAGTAGTATCCGAACCTCACCTGCTCTCATCAGTCCCCGGCTTCTTGAGCTTAAGGTGTAAATCTAAAAGCTGGCTCACATGAGGTCTGTGATGATGACATGGGAAGACCCCTGGAAAAGCCTGGAGCACAGGGCCTAGCACACAGTAGGTGCTCAACAAAGCTTCCTGCCATTCCTATTGGCTCCCAATGAGTCCTGTACCTGCTGTTGAGCTTCTGGACGACTGTCCTCTCCAGCATCTCCACGCCCCTCCTCATGGCAGATCTGACGCTGCTGTTTTGAGGACTCCCGCCAAGCCCCGCAGTGGAGTGCCAGGCCTGGTACTGAGTCACAGAGCCAGAAAGTACAGGCAGGAAAGGGAGCTCAGGCCCAGGAGGAGAGGCTCGCCCTGAAAGGGAAGCCCTGGGGCGCTATTGAAAGAGCAACTCCCTCACTCACAGGTAAAGGTCTTTAGTCACTTGCTGGTGTTTTTTACCCAAACTAAGAACCCCTGTGATAAGTGCCTGGGCCAAATCCAAGATAGGAGATACCAGTGAGGACAGCTATGAATAAAGGGAAGCAAGAAGCCCGAAGGAGGCACGGACTGAAAGGGGGCTGGTCCTGCGGGGCTCGCACAAACCCAGAGCCCCAGAGAACAGGAAGGTAAGTCCCACATCGAAAAGGATTCTCCTCTGGGTGGCTCAGTAATGAACTGGGTTTTATTTTTGTGTTTGAAAACAAAATTTTCTACAATAACACATTTACTTATTTTGTAATTAGAATGATACTAAGCACAGTTTTTAGAGCTCACACTCACTTTACTGGGATTATATGGCTAGAAAGATCAGCATTCTACCTGAGCTGAGGTTCCGCTGAGGATGCTGGGTCAACCTCAACACCTGCTTTTCGCTGGAGTGGCCGAGCAGGGAAGTCACAAGCTTGGATCTGCTGGAGGCCACCTGAGCCAGTGCGTCTTGCTGAGGATGAAATCAACACTGACGAAGACCAGGCCTCTGTGACACTCTATACCGGCTGGGCCTGGCCTGCCTCACCCTTCACCTTTACATTCTCCAGCTAAGTGAGTTGAAGAATTCTAACTTCGCCTTTTTATTACTGCTTAAACTGGTTTGAATTGGGTTTCCTGACACTTGTTCCTAAGTGTCTGGAGTCCTGACTTACCCAATCAGAGAATTCCCAATGCCAGCCAGGCTAAGCCAAGGCGCGCGCGTGTGTGTGTGTGTGTGTGTGTGTGTGTGTGTGTGTGTGTGTGTGTACATAGATATTTTTCTTCACCCATCTAAATCCCGTTTAGAAACTCTCCCTGAAAAAGTCAGGAACCAAAACAAAGAACACGGACTGAATTCTCTCCTTGACTTTGCCGTTAGTTGGGTTTTCCAACGGTGTGAGAGAACTTTCATATCTGAAAAAAATTTTTGACTAGAGGGACCCTTGATTGTTGAAGTCTTGTAATTGTCTGAATTTTCTGGATAAATTTTAAGCATAGTCGCTACAAAACCATAGCGAAAACCATCAAGTGAGAACTATTCTCAGGCTTGGCAGCACTCTTTTGCCTCCCAGGGGTTTCCAAAGTGGTGTAAGCGTTCACGTGGCTGTGCAGGTAAATGCTGGCAGATTGATGCATTTGCCTTCTTGAAATAATACTGTGGGGGAGGGAGGCAAAGGAGGAAATCAATAAAGTATGCAAATGAAGCCTCAAACTTCGGAGGATGTAAATGTGGGTATTTTAATTTCCCTTGATACGGACAAATGCAGCCATAAGAAGTTTCTTTGGGAGTTTTGTCATCTGCCAATTGCAGAGAGTAGGAAGTTATGCAGCAATTAGCCAAGGGGGGTGGGCAAGATCCACCAGCCTGGGAAGACCCCTCTGCAGTTCAGGGAGGTCGTAAAGTACCCCAACATGTTAGCACCTGCCACCCCCAAAATGCATAGATTGTCCCAGGGAGCTACTTGGAAAATGCAAAAAGTGAGGGCTAGATGGTGAAATGGCACTTTGTTCTTCTGCTTGCTCTGGAGAGTGCCATTTGGCCACTATTGTGTTTTTGAAACTCACTGTAAGGGAGGTTTATGCCACTGGAAACTTAATTGTGGCCTGTCTGGAGACTTACCCTCTTGCGGGGAATTACTGCTGAGCTTTCTGAGGCCTGTGTTTGATGGTCTCTCACTTCAGTGGGGCCGTTCTCTGAGCTGAGCCGAGGGAGGGTGGGAGACCACGGCATCTTCATAGCAGCGGGGTCCAGGGTCCCCAGTGCCCTCTGCACCTGCCGCTGATGGCCCTGTAGTCACAGTTGTTCACTACGTTTGCGTCTTGGCTTCCTTACGTGTGGAATGTACCACTAGTAGCTATTTAGTAGGTAAAACACAATGCTAACACCTGATCAAAATTAAAACATAGACAATATATCACTATCCCTTTATAAGCAAAAAAACACCATTGACCACAAGATACTATTATTGCAAGTCCCAGATTCCTAAAGGTCATATTTTAGAAACCACACAGCAGGTATCCGTGTGCGCGCGTGCACACACACACACACACACACACACACACACACACACACACCATAAGCCTGGCCATATGTGGAAGAATGTGATTTTCTATTATGAAACAAGTTTAGTTAAAATATAATGGGTAGACTTTTGATTTTGGAGTTAGCTATGGAAACTCCCATTTGGAAGTGGGATCTGAATGCAAAAGATTTTGTGTCCCTTAAAACGCTGGAAAGGATAGAAGGAACTTTCTGGAAGTTACCTTTTTATCGCTTGATTTTGGGCAACTGGAGTAGCAGGGAATGCAAACTGTTTGGGCCAGAACAACCAGCATCGGCATCCTCGCCTACACGGCGCCCAAACTCCTCCTGCTACTTTCGAGCAGATTTCTCATCTGTAGCATTGGGATTAGAACATGCACCAGAGAGGTTCGCGTGAGGATTAAATGAAACAATGCAGGGAAAGCTTTTAGCCCAGTACCTGGCAAGCTGGTAAATGCCTGGGATTCCGGGAAAGTTCAAGAAAATTATGATTTTTCAAGGCAGTGGAGAAAATAGAGACATATACAAACCAAGCTTTGTCAGCAGATTAGACTGTGCCTTTCCTGCGCTCAAGCTACTATTTTCTCTCTCCTTCATTGTCACTCCAGTGGCATGCTGCTCTTATTTCCTATCAACCCTGAATCCCAACAGGGAAACCTTGTGGAAACGAAGCACATTTTGATATTTCTGACTCTCACAAAGATCGCAGTAAGGGCAGCTCCGCTCTGGGTGAGGCTTTGCATTAAACCAATGATAGCGAGTCTATTCCCAGCATTGAGTCCATTAGAGGAAAAATTTGAACAGAGGGGCAGGCTCGGGAAACTGGATGGAGTCCCAGATCCACCCAAGGCAAGTCTTTCCAGTTCTGCTTCATCATGTTATTTGAAATCGATTCCCAGAACATAAGATTCTGCCACATCGAGGGGAAATGTTCCAAAGCCCCAACTGTTATTTGACCAGCTCCTTTAAGACTGTCAGTGCTGTTTTCCTCACCTATCAGTGCTGTTTTCCTCACTATCAATACAAATAATCAAGTGTTGACACTGGTTATTATGGGGAATATTCTAGAAATACCATAAAATACCATAAAGTCTATTGCTAGCATTCGATCAGACCTGCTCTTAGAATGGCCAGAGGCCATATCATTTGCTTGTTTTCTCACCCCACAGAGGACCTGCAAATCATACTGATAGAATAAAGTGATGGGAACAGCAGGCCCCTGGCCAGAGGTGAGGGACAGGAGAAGCAGAGGCTGCCCTTAGGTTCACAGCACAGTCCTCAATAACCAAGACATGTACTCAAGCTAAGTGCTCATCAATAGACAACTGGATAACGAAGTTGTGGTATGTATACTCAATGGAATACTACTTGGCTATTAAAAATGATGAAATCTTCCCTCTTGACAGCATGGATGGAGTGGAGGTGATTATACTAAGCAAAGTAAGTCAGAAAGTGAATGACAATTACAGGATGATTTCTGTCATATGAGGACTGAAAATAACCAAAGAAAACAAACTGGCAAAGTACAACAAAAATAACTCTTAGACTCTATGCAAATGAAGCTGGTCACCAGAGGCGGGGCTGGGAGGAAAGAATAAGCATCAGTTTGACACTCTAGAACTCATGAGTGGCTATGCACATACCAAGACGTGAAGCTGTGCTCCCGAGATTATGTAGTTCTGTAAACAAACCGTAAATCAGTAAAAGTTGGCTTAAAAAAAAAAGAAGAGGGGCCTCCCAGGTGGCTCAGTGGCTAGGCGCTGTGCTGTGGAGCTGTCGGCAGCAGTGACAAAGTGCGACACCCGGCCAGGGAGATTCCCACATGGCACGGCAGACCTCTCCTGCCTCGCCCGCTGCTCGCCTCAGCAGTGTGTTTCCGTCGATTGCCTGTTCTGCTCCCCACTTTGGCTCTGGTGAACCCTCTCGCCACCCCATACCTCTGGTCTGTACCCCATCTTGTGTGCATAAATAAATAAATCTTTTAAAAAAAAAAGAAGAGGAAGAGTGGGGAGCAGAGGCTGTTTTCGTCATGGCAGAGGACAGTAAACACCTGCTAAGGAGAGCAGTGAGAGAAACTTCGCTCACAGGAGCTGCGCTGACGGCTTCCATCCCCTGAACTCTGGTGCAGTCTCTGTGAGGCCACCACACAGCTGCGCCTTGCCAGCGCCGGGAAGAGCACATCTTTGCAGGTCTAACCTGGAACCTTCCCCCACCACCCTGGGGGCAGTTTCCCAGCATCTGTTCCGTGCATCAGCTAGTACTGAGAGGTCTGAGATTGGACCCGACCAACACGAAGGGGCGAACATATTTTCTGAAAATGCAAAAGGAAACCAGGGTGAACACCGATCAATAAATTTACACTTGGTTTAATTCTGCTCAATTGATGTCTGTGTATTTATTTCCTATCCCGGGTCCCCATCATGTTTATTGTCCTGCTTTGCCAACACTGAGCAGAATAACATGAGCTGCTGTCACCCCTCCCTCACCTCCCCGGACCCATGGCTTCCTTCCCGGAGCTGAAGTTTGAGTCCATGAGGGAGCGGGAGTCATCGGCAGGGCAGGAGTCATGTGTATTTTATAATTGTAAAGGAACCTACTTGATATTCAGAACAACGCAGGCCTTTTTTCTGCGCCTCAGCATGTCATAAAATGCTAAACACATAGCTGGCGTTGGTAAGTGCACATTGATTGATGCTTAAACTCAAAAGACAGTTCAAATAAAAGTTGTTGCGTCTGGGTGGAGTTAGACTGGCAGAAGAGACTCAGGTGACCGTCCTGAGAGAGCAGCCTCACCTCCTCTGGGGACGTGCTCTTTGGCAGATGAGTTTGCCGACCCACCCCCAACGCCCAGGCTCCGCCCCTCCGCCCCGCCCGGCAAGAGCCAGACCAAGGGGTGACCCCATAGGAGTCAGAGGATGTGGAGAAGCGGCTGCAGCTGGGATGGGGCCAGTTTTCCTTTCACTTCTTCATTTAGCTGTTCATTCACTCACTCAATTCATTCGCCCCACAAAGACTGACTGAGAGTGAAGGTGATACAACAAGAGGACTTTGGCTGCCAGGTGGCCACAAGGCAGGGAGTCAGGGCACGGGGTGCTCTGAGGAGGGGATAGCGGGTGACCCCAGGATGCAGAGTGGAGCAGGGAAAGCATGAAGGATGACCCTCCCCCACCCCCTCACCGCCCCACTGGCCAGTGGGGGTTTGTGGTTCTCAGCTCTGGCCCACAGGAGCAGGTTGGGGAGAGGTGACTGCAAATAGCAGCAGCAGCAAGTGGAAGTTTCCAGAAATCCCAGGCAAAATGTAGGCAGTCTGCTATTGTCATGACAATTGTCAGCTGACTGTCATCTTTTACTGAGCACTTACTACGTGCTAGGCTCTGGGCCAAGCACTCTGCTTTTCTCATTTCATTCTCACAACCACACAGTGAGGGCTTTTCCAGCAGGGACACTCAGCCAATTGCGCTGAGGGTAGTTAAGTCACAGGCAGTGTCACCTACAAAGCCAGGGCGGGATCCGGAGGGATCCCCACCCCCACCCCCACCCGGCCCTCCTGGCTCTGGGGCCCTGTTTGCATCTAAGTGCGCAGGCATGGAAAACACAGCTGCTGATGACCCCCGTTTGCTTGGGTGGGAATAGCAACTCCATTGAAAGTTTTGTTTTCACAGAATATGGAATCAAGGGCAGCCACTGCACAAGCTGTACTGGGTGTTCTTGTGTGGAACTAAATTCAGTGGCTTGACACAAAACGGGGGTGAGGCAGAGGCTAGGCCAGAGAAGGGTGCTCTAGAGTCCAGTGATTCAGAGGTTGCATTTCCACAGTTACATTCCTGAAATAAATGATGCAATTGTCAGAGAAGGCTGGGGAAATAAGGATGAGCCTTGCTGCATGGTCAAGAGGTAGAAAATTAAGCAACTCATTTAAGGGGCAACCTGTACTGGTAGCAAACGCAAGAAAGCAGTAACAGGCTTTGAGAAGCAGCGAACTAATTTTGTGGATGCAATTGGTTTCACCCTTAGCGGTTCCCATCTCCACTGAGTCTTGGTTCTTTCCTAATATTCTGTTCCATGGGGATATTTTATTGAATGTCCACTGTGAAGGGACAGGCTCATTTAAATAAAATTGAACATTAATGTGATCATCAATCTTTAAACTGCAAACTAGGGGGCCAATTTATCTTGGTCGATCATGTCACCATTTAGAACCTGATTTATTTCTGTGGCTGTCCATTCGCCATCCCCCAAGTCCTCCCTGCTCTTCCCCATCCTGCTTCGCTAGGGTTTCTTGCTCTTCTCTCTTGTTGCTTCTGTGTTTGAGGCCTGCTGGTGGGTTCCTTCCTCCAGAATAGGGCAGTTGTGGGAGTAACAAAGGTCATCCCACCCAGATCTTGCTTTCCTAGTGCCCCCAGGGCTCCAAGGTCTGAGAGGGGTGCAGCCAAGGGAGGGAGCATTTCCCACTGGGGAGAATCAGGGCAGGCTTCCTGGAGGAAGTAGCTGGCCCTGGAAAGGAGACATTTAAGTCATGAAGGAAATATCAGGGGCAAAAAAAGAAAATGCAAGGGTGGGAAGAGAGGGATGGGCACAGGGGTGGAGAAATAGGAGAGAGGGAGACGAGAACAAGACTGGGAAGGAAGGGTCAACTTTGCAAAGGTGATCCCAGCAAAACTGCCCCTTATCCCGGTCATTTTGTGTACGTGGGTCCCCGGGAATGGCGCTATTAGCAAAGACTTTCTCTCCGGTCTTCCCAAATGCAGCTCCGTCAAATGCTTTTTGCCTCCAGAATCACTCCCAGTCCCAGCTCCTGGTGGGTGTTCTGGGTGAAGTTTCCTTGTTGTAGGGTAAATGAAAGAATGATCAGGATTTTATGCCCTACCACCATCAACGTCTGTGATGGACCCCTGCGGTCATACACGAGTGCTTGATGCCGGGCACCTGAAGTACGGTGTGGGCGTGCGTGAGTGGGTACACCCGAGCCCGGAGATGAGCATATAAGGGCAGCAGCCGCAGCAGCAAGCAGAGTGTGGAGGCATTGGAACATGTGGTGGGGTGCAGCAGAGAGACCATGTGAGAACACCAGAGGACCCAGAAATGGTAAAGATTCGCTGGGGGCTGGAGGCCTGCCAGCCTCCTGGCCCCCCAGTCTCCCTGGCTGCCTGGTTGCCTCTCTACAAAACATCATTAAAAGCCTGAAAAAGCCACCGAGGTCTCCTTTACCCGTCTGCCTGGATCATAGGGAACATGCTCTGTGCCTGCTGTGCTGCACTTGGGTCTAGGAGGAAGCCATAATGCACGTTTGTTATCACTTCTATTGATTTGCTCATTGTTTTCATAACTATATAATTTGGGGAGTCTATCTTCACCCCTTCATATGTGCATATTCCTCACTCACCCTCCAGCACAGTGCCGGTGCCAATGCCAACCCTCCCCGCTCCCTGAGCCTCTTCTCCCCCACCCACCTCCCCTGTGGGGATGAGTCTAAGAATCATTTTTGTTGTGTTTTGCCAGTTTGTTTTCTTTGGTTATTTATATTCTGCCCATGAGTGAAACCATCCGGTAATTGTCTTTCACTTTCTTACTTCACTTAGCAACATCAATTCAAGGTCCAACTACTTTATCCCAAAAGGTAGTCTCTCATCTTTTTAACTGCTGAGTAGTACTCCACTGAATGTATGTCTCCCCAGTTTCTTTATCCATTCCTCTGTCAATAGGCAAGAAGACGCGGCTGTTGTGGGCTGTTGCAAGCACAGTCCACACGTGTCCCCGTAGTTGTGTTTTCATATTCTGTGGGCTAATATCCACTGGTGGCATTGCTGGATCCTACAGCATCTGCACTTTCCCATGACCCACATTTCTGACAAGTTGATGCTTCTCATCTGAGACCACATTTTGATAACCACTGCTCTAACGTAGTCTTCCAAAAAATTAGAGAACCACAAAGCACCTGAGTAAGAAGCATCGCTCCCCTTTTTTGTCAGGATAACTTTATTCATCTTGTTAAACAAATCTCATCAAATTAGATGAGCCAACTACAGATCCAGACCCCCAAATTCTCAGACTCCAAACAAACGAGCCCCAGAGCTCGTCCCACTACAAGGAAGTGCCTCTTGCAAGGACTCTGAGCCACATGGAAGTGGGGTACCTGGTCCTCAGCACAGTGTCGCTGTCACTCTGCGTGGGACACCCCATCCTGAAATTCCTCCTGCACCAGCTGGTGGGGGCACCACAGATGTTACAAGAACCAAGTGCACTGGGCTCCGGAGAGAGGTCTGCTTGGGGTCCAGGTGGAGGGCAGCCTCTGGAACCAGACTGGAAACGTGGGGAGACCCTGGCCTCAGCCCCCTGCTGTTTTCTCCTGTTTGCATCTGGCCCCCCAGCAATCACCCCCCTCTGGGACAGCCCAGCTGGGCTTATTTTCCATTTATGACTGTTAAAGAGAAGAAAGAAAGAATCCCTTCCACAATAACCTCCTGAAAGCCCCTGAAGCGAGGCCACCTGGCAGGTCATATCTGTACAAAAGAAAATCTTTGAAATGTGTATTAAGGTAGTAATTTCCTTCGTGTTTATCACAGAGAATTTCTAAAGCAGTAATATTGCGCTCTCCTTCTCCAATAAGCTCATGAGTTGTGGTGCGTCTTATTTGGAGCAAATGGGGACAGGATGGGGAGGGGGAGGGCTTGGGAGAAGGCTCCTTTAGAAATCACATTTTGAAAAGATTACATACTTATCTCTGCCAAGGAAAGCTACCAGCTAGATAGAATATCATGTTATTAGTCGTCATCCGCTAGTCGAATTAGGTGCGGTTTTTATTTATTCTTAGCTCCCATGTGTATTTTGTGTTCGGGGAAAAAAAGAAGCAGGTGTTCTGAAAATCAACCTTAGGTGCCATAGCTTTTGGGGTGCGGGGTGTACACAGGAGCCCAAGCCTATCTGCTCATGGGGTGAGAGAGGGGCAAAGAGGGTCTGAGGGCCTGAGGCAGCGAGGTCCCGGAGGGGCAGGAGCTGCTGTGGGGTTTTTCAACTCAGATCAGAAATGCGTTTGATTTTATGCCTTGAATCTAAGAGGGGAAAAAGAGGCAGGAACGGAGAGTCATGTTTTGGGGAGGCAAGGGTACCACTGACTGGAGGTGCCCTCCGTTCCCTAAGATTCCCCGGTGTCCTCCATACTGGCCAGGCAGGTAGCCCCTCACCCCAGGACACCCCTCAAATGGACAGAAGAGCCTCCCCACTGGCGCCGCATATGCTGACCCCCAGCCCTGGCAGGCCTCTGCTCGGGGCAGTCTGAATCCTTTTCCTTTCTCTAGCTCTTCCTTTCCTTCTTCCCTCCCAACCCCTCCCTAGGACGAGGGGTGACACCTCACCTGATGAGCCTCTGGAGTCTCCCCTTCCCCGGTGGCCTTCCCACCCGCCCAGGCCAGCTCTCTCCTCCTGTCAGGATCCAGGCCTGGGGAGAGGGCCCCGCCCTCCCTGCCTCCTCTCCTCTCTGCACTGCGGCCACCTCCCCACCCCTCCACATGCACTCTCAGCCTTCCTGTGCCCTTTTCCTGGATTCCCCAGCTAGCAGTCACCCCCACCCACCACCTGGCAGAGACTTTTAAATCGTGAAATAATTCCAGGGGACCCCCAGGCTGACGTGAGACCAGCAGCTCCCCTCCTGGAGATGACCAGGAGCGTCACGATGAGTGGGGCACAGGCGTCCATCCAAGCTTTATTTATATTCTTTTTTAAAAGGGGGGTTCACTGATGTTTATTGCAGCACTGTTTACAATAGCTAAAATATGGAAACAACCCAGATGCCCAAAAGTAGATGACTGGATCAAGAAGATGTGGGACATACACACAGAGGAATACTATTCTGCATTCAAAAAAGATAAAACACATGCGATTCGCAGGGACATGGATGGAGCTAGAAGGGCTCATGCTCAGCGAAATAAGCCAGAAAGAAAGAGAAATATATCGGATGGTTTCATTTACAGCAGGAATATAGGGGAACCGAGTAAGAGACATTTAGTGAGGGAGGGGGAGGAAAAGGGCTCAAAACGGGGGAGAGACGAGCACAAGGGACTATGGTGACGGTTCACGGGTGAATCGGTGGTGGGTTACCCAAGGGGAATGAATATGATATGAATGCTAAGAAATAAATAAATAAAAGGGGGTGCTTCAGAGAAAGGATATAAATGCATCCGAGCGAGCACCATGCCGCGGTGATAATCGTGTTGCAGAAACGTATTTGATGACTAAGGGAGCTGTGCTGAACGGTCAAATAAAATCCCGAGGAGCACGCCCGGCCTGCCGGCCTCACCTCTCCCCGCGCAGCCCGCGCCCGGGGACGTGTTGCGCCTCCGCCTGTGCCTGTACCCTGGCCTGAGATCTGATTGCTGGGAGATTAAGACAAAAATCAGATTTCCCAAAACTAGCTTTTTAAAAAAACTTTTAAGTGAAGGGGAACACAAGACAAACAGGCATCGGAAAAGGGAGTGTCTCGTTGGCTAACCCAAAGGCAGGGCTGGATTCATCCAGGGGTTCACCTGGATGGTCACCAAGGGATGGGTCTCCCTGGGGTCATCATTTACCTCTCCCCACATTTCTCCTTATGAATGGCCTCTGGACAGGTAATTGCCCAAGATAATTGTCCTTTTCAAATCTTTGCTAGAGGCTGCTGGAGTCGCCAGGTTTCAACAGCCCCTCCATGGAGTTGGCTACTGAGTGTTTCTTCTCTGCCCTCCAGGGAGCTCACGGCGTATTTAGGCTCATTTTCGTTTTTGCTCTGCAATAATTCCATCTTTATCTCATGTCTTCCAAAGGAGAGAGAAAATGTTTGGTAGTTTTTGCAGAAGTTCTGGGATCAAAGCTCTCCCCAATTCTAGCACCTGACCATGGTGGACCCAATCCCTGAATTCAAGGGGAGAGCGGGAGGGTGTTCTCCTTGGCTATGACTGGGTCGTGAGAGGTGAAAGAAGGAATTTGTTGAAAGGAACCCCCAAGCGCAGGTTACATAAAGAAAAGAGGGTTGGATAAATATGGAAAATGTTAAATTAAATAAAGTTACTCAGATTTCCTCTCAACCTTTAATATGCTAATGTGCTCTCACCCATCAAGAAAGAGGTGGGAAGAAGGAGGATAGAATATGAGGTGTTTCGCACATTTTACACAGAGCCCATTCGTGAAAAGCGAAGGTGAATCTGAGAGATCAGCGGCTGCCCAGACAGTCTGGGCTGCACCTGTTCCTCCAGCTTAATTGTTACTGGCCCTCACCTTCACTCTCAAAGGGGTCCCAATTCAAATGATAAATTATACAGTCACCTTCAGTGACTTAAATGGAGGACTCCACAGTGGCTGTGAATCACCAATCAGATCTTCTGTTGGACGTGTGACCCAACTCGAAGGTCCATTCCCTGCGTGGGTGTCTGGGTTGTGCAAAGGACAAGTGTTGATTTCCTCGTGACAAGAAAGGGAGGCCGAAGCCAGCGTGTCCAAAGAAACTGCCTCCTACAGGGGATGGTGAGGTAAAGTCATACAGTGCCCCTGAGGGTCAGAAGGAGGGGGTCTCCAGGGGTGT
This sequence comes from Scalopus aquaticus, assembly GCA_004024925.1. Lineage (NCBI taxonomy): Eukaryota > Metazoa > Chordata > Mammalia > Eulipotyphla > Talpidae > Scalopus > Scalopus aquaticus. Next base: position 67,043 of record PVIJ01001556.1, read on the forward strand.
TTGTTCCTTTTTTTTAAAGAAGACTTATCTATTTATGCATACAAGAACCGGAGTGTAGGCCAGAGGTGTGGGAGGAATCACCAAAGACAGAGTGGGGAGCACATGGGCGGGTCTACTGAATACACTGCTGAGGGGAGCAGCGGGCGAGGCAGGAGGGGTCTGCTGCGCCATGTGGGAAGCTCCCTGGCCGGGGATCAAACTCATGCTGCAGTGGCTGTGGCTAGCTTCAGAGTGCTGAGACTTAACCTGTTTTGCCACCAGGGAGGCCCTCCAGGAGTGTCTGTTCAGGTGCTGGTTCTTCTGTCCTATCTCCAGCCCGGAAGTCTGCGGCAGGCATAGCAGGGAAACATGGAGGTCTGTCATCGATGCAATTCTCATCTCACATCTGTTTTACTTATGGGCCAGAAGCTAGTGGACTAGCTACTCCTTTCCCACTTCCCCAAGGGGCAGCTCCCCATCCAGGGCAGAGCACACAAACACATCCATAATTTGGCATTCTGCACAGCATTACCTCTTCTTCCCCATTTATTTAATTATTCAATCATTTTCTATGTCAACATGGATTAATGAATATTTACTTTGTACTTTCAGTTATAATCTAAAATCACTTTGCTCAAATTGTTCCGACTTTGGCCATTGGGGGCTCTTTGAGTTGGCTTGAGTCCATAATTGTTAAGTTTTGTTCTGTTTTGCTGAATCCTTCCTTTCTTTCTGGAAGTACAAGATGTGATCTTGTATTTTTTTAATTAGAAAAAATTTCAGTCCTACAGAAAAGGCAGACAATAGCATCATGAAGCCTCATACCAACCTTTAGATTTAATAACTACTAACATTTTTGCCACCTCTGTCTCATCTGTTCTTGTGTTTATTTTGATGCCTAACAAAGATTTTTAAAAACATAATCACAATATCATTATCACACCCAACAAAATGAACACTAATGTCTGACTAGCACCTATTACAAGTCAGTGCTCAATTTCCCCTGTTTAAAAACAGCATTTTACAGTTGATTTCTTCAAATCAGATTTACAATGGATTTGGCTAATTATATCTCCACAGTGTTATTTAAGATGTTCATCTAGCTTCAATATTCTTACAGAGTTAGCTTGAAAAGCTTGATTATAGTTTCCCCCAAATTAAAAACATTAATAAGGATGCCTACCCCGGAATCAGACTTTAAATTTTGGAGGGACTCTCCAGGCAGCAGGACTGGCTGGAACCACATTTAGAAGGTCGCAGTGAGAGCCAGGGTGGGCCTTAATGCGGCAAGAATTCACAGCGGGCGATGCCCGGTGCAAATAGCAGGAGACATAACCAGGCTCATATTTTATTAGGGTTGTGATTGTTTTTTCTACTGCTCTGGTTATCGAGTCCCACAGATTTTTATGGACTGCCCAGCTCCATTTTTCCCATAAGCCCTATTATTTTTTAGCACGCCAGTTTGTAGAACTCAGGGTTTTCGGCAATGTGTATGGACATTAGTGCAAAAATGCTAGTGCATCTTCATGAAAAAGAATAATCAGCAATCTGGACGGTCCTGGAAATCTCAGAACACGTGGTGGCTCCGTGCCCAAGGCGCCTCCTGTACCGTTTCCATCTCCACGGCTCCCGACAGTCCTCGAGGGGACTCCTGGGCCACTGGCTTCCCTGGTGGCCCCAGCGAGGGGACCTGCTGGACCCTTACGTGGTCCTCCTGGGCGGCCCTGCCTCTGCTCAGTGCCTCCCTTGACTTTCCCGACGCAGCTTCCTTTATTCCCACAGCCCCAGCTCTGCACCAAGCCAGCAAGACGGGCTCCTTTACCAAACATGACGACCAGCTGCCTGGCCGATGCCCAGGACAAGGATGGCAAGCTGAGAGCCCGGAAATGGTGACGTGATGCTGAGGCCAGGCAGGGACAGACACGGCCCAGAAACAGCAGCGCTGCGCTCCCAGGCCGAGGGCCGATGCCTCCCTCCCTGGGGAGCTGCACACGATTCTCCTGTGGTGCTGGGACTTTTCTTTCAGTTCCTGTTTCTGTTTTATCCTCTCCCACCCGCCCCACGCCCCATCAATGCTTCAACAAGCGATCCCAATGTTTTGGTGCAACTATCTAAGAGTCACCGAGAAAACAGAATTTTAAGTTACACTTTGTAAAATAAACACATAGAAAACCTTTTGGGGCTTTGAGGGAGAGGGGCATTAGGCAAAGACAGGTGAGGAAGCAAAGCACTGTAACTGGCAGAACTGCTTTGCACGTCGCGGCCCTAACATCCCACATTTCCATGTGGGGACCCCACTCCCCCCCTGCTCCAAAGGCCAGTGTGGCACCCTCAGCGGCCAAGTGGACAGGCTGGACCTCAGGACTGCACCCTCCCACTTTGGGGGAGCACCCCTAGTCATCCTCGGGACAGGGACATGTCTCAGGCTCCAGCTGGGGTTCCATTGCCAGGCCAGAGGCCCCCTCCCCACCCCAGGAAGGAATTCCCATGTGGTCCGCGCTTGGCTGTGGCCCGTGCTCAAGGCTCCAGGGAGTTTTTGAGATTCCTGACTCAGGCCAGGTGGGGAGAAGTGAGAGTCTCACTCGTTGCTGCCCAGAACTTGGGGCCACGAGCTGTACCCATTCCTAAGACCCTTATCTCTCCTTCTCATTCCTCCCTGCTTTGCTAAATCTTCACGTCCTCCATTTTCCTGGACTTACTACTTACTCACCCTCTCAGAAATCATGTCCCAGATTTCTTCTTGTGCCTTATACATCTCCTTGTTTCCAGTACTTCCTGGAACTAGGTAGAGAGTAGGGCAGGCTTCAGTTTTCAAGGTAGAGGTGAATCTCTAGATTCCACCACCATTTGTTTGGGTGACTTTGGGCAAAGAGTAGATGAACTTAGCTCTGCTCAGCCATTGGAAAAACAGATAAAACCCATTTCTCAAACTCACTGGGAGGGGCTGTTACCACTGTCGGGACTTTGGGCCTCAGTTCCTAAGGGCCCTGGCCCACCCTGCAGAGCAAGGGTCTTAGTCACAGCTCGCCTGCCTGGGCTTGCTGGTCTACCAGTGCCTTCCAGCTCCAAGGAGGCTGTTGTCTGAGCTCTTCCCACACTCATCCCAACTTTCAGCTCATGCTGCCTGGGGAGCGATTCCTGGTGGGGCAGGTGTGGAGCAGGGGATGTGACAATTCTAGAAACTCAAACATGGCTCCCTGAGGGTTTCTAGTTCAGCTGCCTGAAAATAAATTTTTACAGGGTAGGGTAAGGGAGAACTGGGCATTTCTTTTCTGACAAGCTCCTCTTGGAGCTGCAGGGTCGGTGCTATAAAGTCTGATGAGATTTATCTTCCTCCAGGAGTTAATTTCTTTGTTTCCCAAAGTTGGACCTCGATCAGCTGGACAGCAGCCTCGGGGGTGTCAGAAGTCACTGAGAACCACATGGCTTCAGGCGGGCCGGGCCTGGGGGGCAGGGGCCATTTCTTCTCTCCAGATCAATTTTGCTGAAGGATGGTGCGCCCCCCCGCCCGCTGAACTCCCGGGAAGCTTCTGGCGTGTCCAGTAGCAATTCAGCGTCCACTTGGTAAAAATAGCTTTTTTATTTATTGGCTGGCAAAATACTCTATTTATCAAACCATTCTGGGTTCTTCTAAAGATAAAATGGAGGTAAAACCCAAAAGGAAAATTAAAGCTTTAATGCAGTCTTGCAGACTTTGCTTCATTTCATTGTAAATTGAGTGCGATAAAACACAGCTTCGGCAGCCCACATGAAGGAGCTGTATAATTTCCTTTTGTGCAAGGAACTAATTCAGAAGTATAAGACTTCTCACCTAAGAGAAGTCTAACCATGGTGATGGCTCCCATCCACCAATTATGTCTTCCTTTGTATCTTTGGCTTGAACTCTAATTTGCTTACAGTTTAATGAACATCAGCTCTCACTGTGAAATATCTAAGTACCTGGGAGATTGAGCACTTCAGCAGTCAAATGTGCTCCCTCCCAGACTTGTCTGCAAACCCTCTGCATTCACAGAGACTGGCCCTTTTAGGGCTGGTGATTTGCTTTTGAACAGTGTGATCTGCCAGAAAGCTTGGGTTATGCTTTTTTTTACAAAATTATTATTATTATTATTTTTAAGATTTCTTTATGCATACAAGCTGGGGTGTAGGCCAGAGGTGTGGGGTGGCGAGAGGGTTCGCCAGAGACAGAGTGGGGAGCAGAACAGGCAGATCGGCTGAAGTACACTGCTGAGGGGAGCAGCGGGCGAGACAGGAGAGGTCTGCTGCGCCATGTGGGAATCTCCCTGGCTGGGGATCGAACTCATGCTGCAGTGGCTGCGGATAGCTTCATAGTGCTGCGCTTAACCCATTGCACCAGCAGGGAGGTCTCAAATTATTTTTTGAAAGGCTTCCTAATTTCAGAAACTAGGCATGACTTGCTGACTTCCCTCCCTGTCTGTGCAAAAGCAGACACTGGATAGCGGTTTGCCGCCTTCACTGGTTTTCTCAGCAGTCTCTGCTGCTTTCTTTGGGTATTTTCTCTTCATCTTTGGGAACCTGGAAAATGCAGAACGTTTGAGCCAGGGTGTTCCCAACATGGGCCTGGCAGTTCATCTCCTGGGTCCCCCCTGAAGCCTTTACACAGGGAGCCTTGTGCTGCTGAGGTTACTTTAGTGACAGATGATCTCAGCTCCTAAAATTAAAACTAACTGTGGCCTTGACTTTGACTTTTCAAATTTCCATATTTGAGATGATGGAATGATCTGGAGGCTAAATTCAGATTCCGATTCGGAGGGTCTGGGATGGGGCCTGAGGACCTGCATGTCTGAGGAACAGGGCTGGAAGGCTGCTCACCTGAGGACCACATGTGGGGTCCCTTTCCCTGGATTACCTAGTTTCAAATTCATTACAACCTGGTGAGTGTGTTCATGGCCAGATCCCCTGCACTTTCCCGAGCCAGACTAGCACCCCCTCAGGTACACAGAGGGGAGGAGGAGGGGGCATTTAGGGCCTGGAGCTTGCTGATTCACATGTGTCTGCACACGCCATCTCATCCCTGCTCGTTTAATGTTCCCAGGGACACAACTGAGGTCACCTGGCATGCACGGTGCATGTGATGCACTTAGAGCGTGCATGTGATGTACTTTCTCTGCAGCCTAACACACTCATGCTGTTCATACCACCTCCCTTTTTGTGCTCTTGTGAAAAACATGTTGTCAATTGGATACTTTGATCTTAACTTGAAAATTCCATGGCCAGTCCCTGTTAAGGCCCATAAGCCCTGTCTCGTCATCACTGCACAGAGTCTGTGTTTGCCTCCCTCCAGCTCGGCTGTGTTGCCATAGAAAGCCCCTCTCAATCAGCACCCCTGGGTGTCTGACCGTGGCCACCCAGGGCTCCTGATCCTCTGTCTAACACTTCCTGCACCAAGGAAAACAACATTCTTTTTGATTGCTTTGGATCAGATTTCTCAGAAGGGATTGTAGGTAGAAGAGGTAACTTGTGCCGCTGACTTCAAGATGTCAAGTTGCTTCTCCATGTCGCCGAAAAAACTCACTGTTCTCCAACACTTCGTGCAAAGTCGGGACCCAAAGTTGGGGGCCGAAGGGAGGAGCCAGAGCATCTGGTAGTTAAATGTGTGGGCTCTGCAGCCAGACCAGTGGGTTCAAATCTGGCTTAACTAGGTGTTAGGTGCTTTGGCAATTAGCATAATCTTTCCTCACCTGCAAGGGGGAGAGGATGATAATGATAGTATCTACCACACAGCTACCTCGTGTGAGGTGCCTGGCTGGGGTAATCCCTCCAAAAATGTAAGCCACCATTGTTACCCGGGAGCTGCACAGGCCTGCCGAGCCGCCCCCTGGCAATGTGGGTGATGCTGCCTTCTTTTTCTGTGCATGCCTTTAAGTCCAAGCAGCTGGGTGTTGCTCATTCTTTGCAGTGGGGAGTGATGGGAAAAGACCTGCCACTCAGCACTCTCCAGTCTACAGCATCTGGAAAGAAATGACTCTGCAAATAGTCCAAGGTGGAGAGAAAAGTATGTACAGGTGGGTGTCAGCACTCGTATGAACCATGCTTCTGTTGACACATCGCGTCTAGAGGCCATCTGAATGAAGACCCTCTCCTTTGATTATAACGGAGCGGATGGGGTAGATAGCTATTTGCTGAGCCCAGTTCCTGGGCTACCCAAGCAGGACTGAAATGCAAACATACTTGCAGAATAGAAACACACTTTTATTTCCTAAGGGCCCGTAATCAAGGCAAAAAGCTATTACTTGATCGCATAATTAACCTTAGGAATAGAAGAGTAAACAGCACAATCCATGAATTTGTTAATTGGTCTTTCCTGCTACTGATATTAGCCCAAGTTGATCTGTTGTTCTCCTCTGTTGATTATCTAAACCAGGAAGTTTCCTCATTTGGATTTCTCCAGGGTAAGCAAGAGAAAAGAGGGAAGTTCAGGACTTTTAACAATTTGAGAATATTCTGTAGTTTTTTTTTTTTTTTTTTTTGGGGTGCACACAACTAAAGGAAGATACTTTGTCTTTGTGGAGCTCGCCCTCTCTCGATTTTCCCTTCTGGGCACCAATTAGCCAGATTGCCAGGCAATGATGTGGGAGGCCACCCCCCCAAGCAGAGGAGACATAAAACACCCCATAATGCTCATCGGCAGTCATGCTTCCAGGACTCTGAGTTGCAGCCTAATTTAGTTCTAATTTATTTTTCCCATTGCGATGACGCCTACTGAGTAGACAGAACTCCAGCCGCGTGTGGGCTCGGTCCTGAGGCTGCAGAAGGGGAGGTCAGGGGGGCTCTGGCCATTCGGGATCCTCTCCAGGAGCTTTAAAGAACGGCATTCACTGCAGCAGGACACTTGGATTCCAAGTCACAACACTTCTGTCCACAGCATCTCCAGGAGGCCCACCGGCGTGGGGGTTCTGTCCTGAAGCAGCGAGCCCATACTGGTGACATCCTTTCGCTGGTGCCCGGTTCCAAAGTGTGAATAAACTCAGCCCTAGACCTCTGGCAACTAATTTAACCTTTAAAAATTCACTGAGGATGGTGGTTCTTGGTGTGATCTGTTCACACATACTTAAAATTTGAGAAATTGTAGGAATAGTATCACTGATGACTTCAGAAATTAAGAAGTTGATTTCAATTGAACTTCAGTGAACAGCTGATTTTGGCTGACACGTTCAATAGCTCTCAGAACAGAAAAACTTGCTAAGAGCTTCTTAGTTGCTTTGAAACCTTCAGGAATCTGGCTAAGAGTCTAGGTCGCCAGCCAGAAAGCCACAGTGGCACGTTCATGAATGAACAGCCTGTGGCTATGGGCCCCAAAGGCCACCTACTGCCAAGCGCAGACACGGAATGTCTGTGGCTGAGGGCTTTCTGGCAATCTGGGATGTGTTCAGAGGATCAGGGGCCTGCACTCGCCCTGTCATTGAGACTTAGGATTCAGCTCTGCAAACTGGCTCTACAGGAACGAAAACATCCTCGATTTGAAAGCTCATGGAAGCAGGGACTCTATTGTCTTGTTGACTCCATTTAGTAGTCTTCATGGGTTTCATCAATATGAATTTTGAAAGTCTTGCAAGTAACCTTCCTTTTATGGGGTGTACTGATTGAATGTCTCTTTTATAATCTATGGAACTCGAAAAAGTGTAAATTAGCAATATATTTTTGTGGTCTATTATCAGTATATTTGAACCTTTGATTTGCAAGACTCCACATAGCTGTTCAGCAGAGTATGACTGCTGAAAACAAAACTAAGAGATAAGCAGCCTTTATAGGTTTTGCCATGGATATGTCAAAGCAAATGAAACATCAGAATGTCCACTCAGTGGCAGTGGTTCCTTGTCCTTAAGAATCCTGGGGCAAATCAGATCATCTGAAATAGAAACTCGGCTATTTTTACACTTGATGGCAAACCGGGAAGTCGCCAGGCTTTTCGTTGGAGTCATCAGTCTTCCTGAGAACTGGGTCCAGTATTTACACTTCATTCTTTGGGGAAAGGTGCATGTTGAGTCTTTCAGCGTTTGGTGCTTTCCCTTCCCCTGAAGAACCTTTGGAATCACCTTTATTTGGCCTCTTCCACTAAGAGAGGGTGAGAGAAAGCGATGTTGGCAAGAACCTCACTCATTTGGGAACCACTAGTATTAATCGAGTAGGTAACGAGACAAGCTGGCCAGTGGACAATGCTGTCCTGGTTTGCAATTCAAATCAGCAGCTACGCACTCCAGAAAGAGCTGCTGCAGTCTCACTGGATCTAACTTAAAATCCATCTACTGGGCAGTAGAAAACACCAAAACCTAGTATTTCACAACCACTTTTCAAGTTACCATAGGTAAGTTACACAATGCTTCATTTCAGGATTTCAGAAACACTGTGTGAACACATACACACAACACCCTCTTCAGAGAGGTCAGTCATGCATCGTGGAAGACTTGTAAGTCTCCTCGTGGTCACTACCACCTTCTCTTACTATGGCTCAGTTTATCTTTCATGGATGGAGAGGACAGAGACTTAAAGGACATGACGTTCTAACTCACCAAGCAAAAGCAGCTTAACTCCAGGTGCCAATGGATTCCTGTGTAAGTGTGTGCATGTATGCGCATGCACACACACACACACGCAGAGTTAAAATACAGTAAGCTAGGGAACACTAAAGCAACCTGCGTCAGAGGCATTTATTCCAATTCATTCATCAGCAACATTCAACCACTTTTAGTGTCAGTAGAATTGCAAATGGCTCTATGAAAAAGGAGGTTCTCCTGGAATTGCTGAGGGACAGCATGGCTGAATCCTCTGTTGGCTGATGAATCTGCTGGAGTCAGGCTTACCAAGCTCACTTTTATGGGAGTGGGGGATGACTAAGAAGGAAAATGGATAAAGCGCTAGCAGGGGAAGGAATCAGTGAGAAGAGAATGGAATGCGAATCCACACCTGCTCCGCCAGGAAGCTTGTTTCTGGTTTCCTGGAGGAATGGAAGGAGACACAGGGGCTGGGAGGGAGGTGGCCAGCTCCTCAGGGGCGGTGTCCCTCCCCCGACTCAGCACCATTCCCTACACGTAGGGAATGGGGGGGGCATACCCCTGCTCTGTTCACTTCAGGGGAGACAGGGACAGGGTCTTCTTTCATTGTTCACCTGTAGCCTCTACCCAATTCAGAGAACTTTGTAACAGACTAGCTCAAGAGCTGTTGACAAAATGGCTTAAAAATAGTTAACAAAAATAATTAAATACCAATTACTTTTTGAAATCAAACAAGTAGGTAGGTTGCTATGTGCTGGCTGTCACAAATTATGAAACAGCTGTGGTTATTGAATCTCAGAGAGGGAGTTGCAAAGTGTCAAAATTATAAGCAATTCCAATTACAAAAATGGAGAGTAAATCACCTTTGCTCAATTCAACAAGTATTTACTCAGCACCTGCTATGGGATTTGATGGGGGTCTTCTGTCTTACTGATTAGTTTCAGGCCATGTTTAATCTTTGGGAATGTGTAATGTGGGGGCTGCTTGTATACTTGTGCGAAGAGCTAAAGATTTAGATGGGGAGTTTCTTCATTAAGGGGGCCACAATACAGTGTCCCTTTGGTGACCCTTCTTACTTTAATTACCTTAGAAATTAACATTTACTTTATCAGGAACAGATCCACTATAATAAGATTATCTACATACTTATAAAAGAATATTTAATAAGCATCTAAGTATATATGAAACCATTGACAGACTACGCTAGTCTCACAAAGTTTCTGTAAGACTCAAGTGGGAATCTGTGACTCCACTATAAAAAATGTAAATTGCTATATAGAGAAATGCTATTTTTATCACATACTTGAATGAGTCACAAACACCTTCAATTGTTTCCAAATATAGAAAATTACAATTATCTGGGTCTATTTTCTTTAAGTTCTAATAATAGTTACCGTTTCACCTTTTATTGAGCTCTAAGTGCTATGTGCCTTATAATTTTGTTGAATCCCCACCCCTTAGAAGGCGAGTAGTCTCCACAAACTAGAGGGTGCGGAAACATGAGGTCAAGAATTGGATGAAAGTCTCAGAACTACGGAACTTTGCAGAACCGTGAACTCATTCGAATCCATTATGCAGTGATTTCTAAAGTTAGTGTTTTTCTTCAATCACTATGAAGCTACATTACATTATTAAAAACCGAACTGTGTCAAGACTACCATGCAGACTTACGTCATCTTCTCGGTGATTCGCGGCCCTTGGTGAGCAGCGCAGCAGTGGCTGCGCCTCTGTCCTGGTCCAGCTCAAAGCTGGCGGCGCCGCTGCACCTCCCTCACGGCCTGGTACGACTCTGCCTGGTGGTTAACAGGGAGCTCTTCTGTCCTTTCCATTCGCCCTGCTGCTCTTGTGCCTGCAACGGGCCGTGGACTTAGAAAGAAACCACCCAATGTACTAGAACAGTGTCTGAGGCAGCAGCTCTCAAACTTGGGTCCACAATGTACCTGGTGATTGAGGTGAGCTTCTTGGGACTCACACCCAAATGTTCTGATTTAGAAGCTTTGGGAGAGTGAGGCCCAAGATTTCTGCTTGATGAACAAATTACCCACCCTTTATGACTAGGAAATTTGTTTGAGTAGTATCCACTTTCACTAACTTCCAGATTTTCATCTACGGCCTGCAAACCTGCAATAGCTCTGCCCCATCCCCATACACATGTACATATATGTACATACACACGTATATGTATGTATAGTCTGCAAATAGTGAACCTGAGAGGCCACATAAATTTGAGTAACTGAACTTCATTTTTTTTTTTTTCACTTATCTATGTTAGATTTACTGACAAAAGTAGTGCCAGGAGAGGCTAACAGTACCTCAAAAGTGACTTTTTCCCTAAAACCTTGCTTTAGTCTTTCAAAATTCAAAGATTCTTTCTTCTTAAAGGGCATGAGTTTGAATCCTGAAACTCTGCTGACTTCTGACAAATCAGCTTAATCAGTCTGAGCTACGGTTCTGTCCTCCTCAAAACGGAGATCTAACCAATGTTACCTCAATGGTCAAAAAATAGTAACAAAATGGAGGGACTACCACCTACTTCTCGGGAATGGTTGGCACTTCAGAGAAAGTACATAAGAGAGTGGCTGGCGAGTGAGTTCTCAGTATGTGATCACATTTTAAAAATGAACTTTCTTTAGGAGTTCTAGTTGTAACTATCCCAAAAGTTTTGTAGCTCTTCGAGCTGCAGTCTCACATCTGCACCCCCGGCCTCACAGAGGCAAGCACAACGCCGTGCCCTTGGCCGCCTAAGGACACAAAGAGATGTGCATTTGCGGCACGTAAGAGGAGGTCGGGAAGTGCCGACTTTATGTCACCTAAAAGGAATGCAAAGAAACCAAGATTGGTATTTCAAATACTAGAGAGGAACCCTCATATTTATGGCAAAGTAGCATTACCTCAGTGGAAGAAACAGGCATACTAACATGAAAAAACACATTTTATTGCACTTAAGTTATAAGAAAATAAAATTTCTAAGTGAATCAAACCATAGACACAATCCCTTTAAAGGTTGTTTTCCTCCATCATGTCAGGTTGTTACATAACTAAAATTAACCAACTTGAATCTGATTGCTTTCAATCAGACTATAAATAAAACAAACAAAAAAAATAAACAGGAGGAGGAAAAAAAAGATCGCCTAGGATACAGTGTTAAACCACTTTCACAGTTCAGCTTGAGTTGTGGCTCTTGGAGAATGAGGAAAACCACTTGGCTTTTTCATTCACTTCGTTTGTTTGCACGTGACACCTTTACTACAAAAACTGAGTCATTTCTGCCTTGTCAGTTACTCAGAGCAATAAAACTGTAACAGTTGTTTTCCCAAATACTGTAAAACACTAAGACTGACCAGCAACTTCATTTAAATTTTGTGTTTTATATATTTTTTAAAATATTTTGTCAGTTTTATTATGTACGTTCATCCATTCACCACAGCCCTCAAAAAGAAAAGTTTCTCCACAGAACAGGCTGCAAGAGCTCTGTTCCAAGGAATGTGTTTTAATTTTTGCCCAGATAAAAGAAAATAAGCTTTGCACACACTCTCGATTCTTTACTTGCAGGCAAACTTCACTCTTTATTATCTGAAACTCTCCCATTCTCAGCCTCTTAGAGGCACAGATGGTTCAAGTTTCAGTGGCAAAAAGTCTTTTTTCCGTAACCAAACTAGAGCAAATTTGGAATTCAGTCTGGGACTAAAACGTCACAGCAGAAAAAAAATAAAAAAAAATAATTTGCTTTTTTTCTTTCTTTCATTTAGCAGCATAAATAAGTTTGGCCACTGGGAGTACAGTACAGGGGCGGGACACGATCCCGTATTTGAAGACCTACTTCTAGCACCAGCATCAAGAATTAAATCCATCTCAGGACTCACAGAACCCAGGACAACTTGCCACCTTTGAGCAACATATGCATTGAAGAGGGTACGTGGAAGCGACAGGAAACAGATTAACAGAGGCTAATACTGTGATTGATTGACATTGGCAATGGTTGGCAAAAATAAAATAAAAAAAGCTTTTCATGATAACTGTACAAAAACAATTCACAGTAATTTTTTTTTTTTTTTTTAGCTTTTCCACTCCAGAAAAATGACTTTTTGTTGCAGATGCTCTCTAATTAGAAAGTCAACCAGTACTTGTTTGGATGTTATTGCAGCTCCTTTTTAGGTCTCAGTGGTTAAAGAACAGGCTAGCAGAATCTGTAACGATGTTTCAGCATTAACACTGTCCAATGACCACTGAAGAAGAAAAGAAAGAAATAATTGCACCTGGTTTGATTTAGAAAGTCTCATTTTGCAAAGCTGCCCTCAGTCAAAAGTGAAGCCTTTTATGTGATGAGACAGCAGACGCCTCTCTTGTCAGTTACGGTTTGTCATCTCTTCCTCTTTTCTGTCTTAGTCTGTAGGTCTTTTCACTCTGTTGCCCCAAGCCAACATCCTGCACCACTGAGAACAAGGGATTTTTTTTCTTTTTCTTCTCTTTTTCCTTTTTTTCTTTTTTTTTTTTTTTTTTTTTTTGCAGGGGGAAGGGCAGGGAGTATATCGTCTACACATTTGGACAAATTCATCTTTTCTGCTCTTCACTTCATGTCCACATCAAAGTCCAACACCAGCAGCTTGGTTTCTTCTGTCCCATTGCGACTCCCAACTGCACACACCAGCTTTGTGTTCGAGGCTCGGATCCGCCACACTACCCCCCCACTCCCCCCACTCTCCAATGTGACTAGATTGCGAATAAATTCACCCGTTTTCAAGTCCCATAGTTTTACGGTTCCATCATCTGAGCTGGTAATTACAAAGTTCTTGTTGAACTGTAAACAGGTCACAGCACTCTGATGCTTGTTAGGACCTAGGCAAAACCAAAGGAATTTCATCACTGGTTAGAAATCATGGCCACAGGTTAGTTACATTGTAATTTGCAGACTTCAACATTCTACAATAAATGAAATATTTAAAATGCTGCCTATTTAGAAACTGTACTCTGAGTATTTTGGGATCCGCAGGGATTTAAGAAAATCTGAGAGCTATTTGTAACCGAAGCGTTAATTTTCAAGAGTCCTGTCGTCCAGGAAGCTTGGTGAGGCTCCCAGCACACACTCTGTTCTCCCGGCTGTGTGAGTGAGAGTGTCTGGTGGTGATGCAGACAGCTCAGCTTCCCATTTTCTGCTCGTGGACAGACGAGCACGAGAGGTCCATTACCCGAGCACTTTAAAGTGACCGGAGCCAGAGAGCGAATGGACACGACTCCAAACACCCCCAGGAAGAGACAACACCAATGGGTCAAAAGCAAGAAAACCCTTCCTAAGGGGACAACCAATAAAGAGGTTAATCGTGACGTCAGATGTTAACGGTGCCATGCCTCATTTAATGTCAGTGGTTTCCACATGTTTCTTTCTCTATTTTAGGAGCCACTATTCTTCCTTCCCATCCTTAAGCAGATGATTAAGGGTCCTAGTCAAGGCAAAAGCAATTTTCTGTCAGATTAGAGATGCTTTCGTTTTTTTCAGTAAGGTAGCTCTTCAATCCAATTTAAAATTGGATTACAAATTCAAGATACATGCTCATTCCAAAATAAAATGAGTTTGCTGCTTCTGTGATATCATCTAGATCTTTCTTCACATTGCTCTTTAAGGTCAGATAGAGTTAACGATGCATACAGAAGTGATTAAACAAATTTATATCAAAAGACACAATTTAAAATACTTTCTCAAGGGTAGCCTAGTTCTGTCAAGTAGAAATGAAAATGCTCATAAACTTATCTAAAATAAGCATTTTCAGTTTGTATGAGGTTTAGTCTTTTTGTGAGGCAAAATTCTCTTTTGACTAATCTTATTTTTAATGAAACAACTAAAGCAGGAGACAATACTTACCTTGCAATGTCTGTAAACACTGTCCTGTTTTGATATCCCAGATTTTAACTGTAGAATCTGCATTCCCAGAGACAAGAATATTGTCTTTGAGTTCCATTCCACTTGTTAACGACTGGTGTCCGGTTAACGTGTGAATGCAATTCCCTGTCTCCACATCCCAAACTCGGATTGATGTATCAAGAGATCCACTCACCACATGGACGCCATCAAACTACAACAGACGCAGCTTGTTAGACGACAAGGACAGACACTCTCGCTATTAGCTGCTGACCTTAACCCAAACGGGTGGGGGCAGAGCTCATGAGGAACGGTTAATGCCAGGAACAGAATGAAGCCCCAGGATGCAGTGCAGGTGATCGAGCATGTCTACAGTGTGTGTCCTCAGAAACATGGACTGCTATGGTCAGTGGCGTCAGACCAGATGCAGAAACAATTAAAAGGAAAACAAAAAAGCTAAAACAAACATTTTCAAATTGGCTGACCACACCCAGTGGCTACACAGCCTGGGTGACTCAGCAAGGACTGCCACTGTAGTTTTACACCCTCACAGGAAGTTGAAGCTACGGACATGGCTTGAGAGAAAGGGTGTGCTTCCGAAAAGGCATGAAAGGGGCTAGAGATCACATTCAATGTTTAAAAGTAAATTCCATTAAAAGTTGCATGTAAAATAAAACTTCCATTTACAAGAGCCTAAAGCTAATTAGGAAATGTGCCAACAGGTAATTGCATCTAGAATTATAAGAGGTAGCACTGTCTTCTAACAAAAACAAGCCACAGAGCCCCCCATTCCAGCTTCCCAGCTAGGCCGGAAGTCAATAAATAACATATCAGTTCCCAAGAGATCTGTAAAAATGTTGCTACCTCATTTCTCAACCTAATGATTTATTTAAATGAGAATATTATAACCATTAAGGTTCCGAGCATACCATAAAACATAAAAAGAACCGCAGCCAATTCTCTTCCAAATTTGTAACATCTTCTAATTTAACAAACACCCTTATTATCTGTCAGTATTTCATGACATTGACCGTATTCCATGAATTAGGAAACAACCCTGTTAGTGCTGGGATCATGAAACAATCTGCTGATCCCTGGCAGATAGAGTAGTAAGAAATATCTTTGAGTTAAAAATGCTGCCTTCCACAAAATAAGATCCCTTTTCGAAACCTATTAATCTAGCTATTTATCTCAAAATATGGCCATTGAGTCAAGGAGCCAAGTTTCAAAAGTAAAACCCCCCAAAATCAGTTTTGTCCAGCGTCACTTCTAACTACCAGTGAGTCCCCCTTATGTCTGAGCAGCTTCAAGCAGAAAGGCTGCCCCCACTTCGGAAGGGGATGAATCACAATTACATGGCCCATCAACTTGTAGCTCTCAAGGCAAAGGGGCAACCTTTGCCCAAATGAATCCTCTGCTAAGACTCTCCACCCATTCATTAATACAGCAAAACTTAGGACTCCAAAGTCTTGAGGTTTCAAGACAAACATTTGTATTTTAGCGGGAAAATGGATTGAAACAAATCTTTAAATAATTTCAAAATTTATGCTTTCCTTCCACCAATGTTAAAGTACATGTAAACAGTAGGATAATTTGCTTCATCTTTTTTGGACTGTACTGGATCAGCAACTTGATAGCAATGAGCTAAGAGAAACAACCGATGACTCAGCAGCAGAGCAGCTACAGGGCGGGCGAGGTGGGCTCACTTACCTGTAACGAATAGACTCTGTTCGTGTGCCCCTGCAGCGTGTGCAGGCAGGTTTCAGACTCCGGGTCCCACACCTTCACCATAAAGTCATAAGCTCCACTGACAACCCTCCTGCCATCATACTGAACACAGCGGACCGCTGCGACGTGACCCATCAAAACATGTAAACACTGGCCTGTCTCAATATCCCAAACCCGAAGAGTGGCATCTCGAGAACCACTAACAACTCTGTGGGGTAGGGGAGGGGCAGAAAAGACACAGATTAGAATGTTTCATGACACGAGAAAACACGATCTATACAATCAGCGGCTATTAAACTTTTCTTAACCCAGGGAAAGTTGTTCACCAAAAAAACCCTATGGAAAACCTTGACATATAAACATGTAAAAGTTGAGTTATACTCATTGGGTCCGGAAGTTGGAAGTCAAATTCTGCCTGTTTTGTTTCCCTACCTGTGACAGCTTGAGTAGCAAGCACCATGGGGTTAGGCAGAACAGCTTGAGAAGCGCTGTAGTGTATTTAAGAAAGAAGCAGCAGCAGCCAGTTCTAAATATATACATTAAGATCTTGACTTTAGAAATAAAATGCTAATGTGGGCAACATGTATAAAATGTTAAAGGGGAATTCTGGGTGGTAGCATTTGAAAAAATTTAATTTTCTTCTTTAATACTTTCTGTCATTTCTCAAATTTTTAATGATGGGCACAGTTCCTTTGTAATTAGGAAAAAAAAATCAAGAGAGATTCTTCAACAAATCAGAATTTGGAATTTAAACAGATACAGAGATGTGCTTAACACTGTATATTCTGGTAAAATTAACCAGCTTAGGTGTGTCCTCAGACAAAGCTTGCTCATGTTTATATTCGCAAACATCCTCTAGGTTATGGAGAATTTAATATTTATAGATTTTAGAGGACACACACATAGAAGCAACAAAAATCCCTTTAAAATTGGGCCCACATTACTAAAGTTCTATTCTTCTGAAGACTGAAATGATACAACTGCTACGATCATCTTTGGATTACAAAGGAGAGCTGAAAATGCGGGTATCTTTATGTCATTGCTGAGAGATAAAGGAAGGCTATAGTTTCCACATTTGGAAGAGCAGAAAATGGAAGCACAGAGAGATTTAAGTCAGAACATAATGAAGACTGAAATTGCAAGGTCTCCTGATACCAATCCTCCAAATTTTAATAGTAGAGCACACTGTTCAAAATAGATTCAAATTACAAATGAAAAGGTACTTTTCTTCACATATTACAAATCTAGTGTGAAATCAGCCTAATGTAGTGTCTCCTCATAAAGAACATGGTATGGGCTGAACTAAAGGTAAGGACCTTTCAGAGAGAGCTTTTTTGACAAGTGAAGTAGAAATCACCTTTGTTTAACAGGAGCATCATGAAGACAAACCAACAGAAGCCAGAAAGGACTTTAATAGGGAGGCTTTCTGCAGAAAGAGATAAAGCAATGGCAAAGGCATTGAGGAAAATAGGCAAGCAGTCTGGTTTGGCTGAAGCCATTTTGAAAACCAGACTGAGGATTTCTTCCTTCATTTAGCAGGGAACAGCAGGTGCCCAGAGGGCAGTGCTGCCATCATTACTAAGAGAGGGTTCTCTGTCGGCCGTGTAAAAGGTGAGAAGACCAAGTTTGAAAGCTATGTCAATAGTTCAAGTGAGAGGTAATGAGAGAATAAATTAAAACCCAAAGTCTCAGCTTGTACTTAGAAATACAGTATATGATGGAGTGAGAGGGGAGGGGGAAGTAGGGTGGGTGAGTAATTACAGATCATCAGTTTGAAGCCTGAATGACTGCATTTGTCCCTCTGACAGAAACACAAGTGTAAAATCAATAAAAATAAAAAAGAGAAAACCATATTTTTGAGGAGGATGATGAATCATCAAAGATGCAGAATAAAGTAAGGTGTCATTCAAGACTAGACAGCACAGGGTTTCAAGAAGGAAGCAACAACATTATTAGATGAGAAAGAAAATTTAAAGGCAAGCCTCCAATTTTAAGGCAATACATAATTGCCTTGTTAGTGGAGAAACATCTGAAGTGTAATAATTAAAGAATAATTGAAGAGTACATTATCGCTCTCTCTCTAGTAGATACTTAAGTATTATATAAGCTAAATTCTACACAAAAGGCCCCAATTCTCAAGTGACAGAGGGGAATTCCCCGCACTAAGCTGTCCCCTCACCTTTTCTCATGGAGATGCATGCAGCGCACGGTGGAGGTGTGCCCGTACAGGGTGTGTATACATTCTCCCGTCTCTGCGTTCCACACTTTGAGAGTCCGGTCGGTAGATCCGCTAATGATGATATTGTCTCTCATCTGCGATGACCACACACCACCTGTGTGTCCGACTAACGTCCTCAGACACTGGAAAAACAAGATGATTACTTTTGGGTGGAAAGAAAAATGATTTAAGTAACATTTCAGTAGCTCATTAAAATTTGGAATGAAAAGTATTTACTCAATCAGATTGGCATATCAGAAAACGATTTTTCACATCAATTTAACATGATCCCATCACTACTGCTTTCTTTGTTCAGTAGCATTACATGTTATATGACACACACACACTATTGAGGAACACATATGCAGAAAGCAAATACTTCACAGTAAATCAGAACAGCTTTAGCCCGGCCTCTTTGATGAAATAATACTAGAGTTGCTACTTGGGTTCCTCCATGGGAATGGATTCAGCAAAAGAAAACCAGTGTTGGGTGTGGCTACATACCACAATTCATCTGAATCTGCCCCAAGGCAGTAGTTAGAAGCCAGGCAAGGTACTTCTGGACAAGTAAAGACAGACATTAAAAGCCTGAAATAAATCCAAAACTAATATTATAGTATGGAAATATCAAGTTGTTTTAAATTTTTTTAACATCTGACTTGGAATATTTTGAAGATCCTTGTCCCAAGAGTCAACAAGCTATGAGATATTTTAAAAGACCTAGCTCTTTTCCCCACACACTTTCTTCTTTCTGACATTTTTTTTCCTCATTTTTTTGTTATTTATGTCTTTTACATTTTGTATTCCCCATGGGTAGCCCAGCACCAATTCACCCGTGATCCATCTCCGTGGTCCCTTGTGTCCTTTTCTACTCCATTTTGTGCCCTTATCCTTGCCCGCACCCCACCGCTGAGTGTCTCTCTCCTATTTGGTTTCCCTATAGTCCTGTTATAAGTGAAACCATTCGATATTTTTCTCTTTCTTTCTGGCTTATTTCGCTGAGTATGATCCCCTCTAATGGGATTACATCAAAATAAAAAGCTTCTGTAGAGCAAAAGAGACATTAGCCAAAACTAACAGACACCCTAGCAAATGGGAAAAGATCTTTGCACACAATACAACCAATAAAGGACTGATAACAAAAATTTACAAGGAACTCACACAACTCAACAAAAACAAACCCAATAAAACTTTGACATTTTTTAGGTGGTCAATCACTTAATTCATGAAAATATTCTTCACTGCACAGATAAAAAAAAAGCAGTCATTAGAGAACCATTACAGTAAAACACTGTATACCGTCAAGCTGATTGCCTGCACTGCTCTTTTTCTTCAAACCCCTATACAAACAGCTGGTCTGCTTAACTCCCATCTCACAGGGCTTAAGATGTCTAAATCAGTATGATTTATTTAACCACCAAGCTATAAGTAGAATATCAACCAAGCAGTTTAAAAAGCAAAAATAAATATTCCTCAATACCTATTTCCGAAAAAGATTCAAAAGGAAGGAGCTGTAACATAGGTGGCGAATAAAGGTAGAAAAAATTAAGCCAGGAAAAAGATAAAGCATAGTTGTACAATCTCAATATATCTACGTCACAAATACAGACAAGCTATTTAAATGAAGAAAAAGCTAATGACATCCCTGTTATGAGAAACATCATTATCATACCAAGAAAAATGCTAAACCAGAAGCTCTGATACAGTCAAAAAAGAATCACCAGTTGATCCTTCCAAAGATGTAGTCAACTCTAGACATTCCAACTTGGTATGATTTGGTAGGTTATTTTTCGGGTCTGAGAATGCTCAATTTTTTTCTTTATAAATTAATGGTAAAGCCTTCCAGACCGCAAAAATAACCCAATGATTCATATCAAGTAAGTACACTCTACTTTCAGAGAGTGGGGGAAACCTGCACACAAAATGGGGACTTTGTGAGGTGAAGAAAGTAGTACTTACTTTGCCTGTGACCGCAGACCAGACTTTCAAAGTATTATCATCAGAACCACTAACTATTCGGTTGCCACAAAACTGCAAGCACGTGATCACGTGATCATCATGTCCTTTCAGCACCTACAAGACAGATGTACAGATCAGATATGTTCTTAAACTATGTTCTTAGAAATACTGATGAAAAGAAAAATGAAGTTATAAACAGGAACAGCAATCTGTAGCCTATTTTTAGAATTAAAATTTACATAAAATATGAAGGATCATTTTTCTTAGCTGGTGAATTAAGCATTAAACATTTTATTGTCTCCATATTTTTATTTACACTTGAGACACCAACTATTAAAATTTTATTACCGTAGGACCTCGTAAAGATAGCTCAAACACAAATGAATTTTAAATCACCTCCTTTAGCTGTTCAAACCAAAAAAATTTTTGCAACAAAAACACCTACTAACTAGAAAGAATAACAATATCAAAATTTTCAGCTTAAAACAAAAACCCTGTCATAATGTTACATACATATTATTATGTACATATACATATACTACATATGTCAAATTAATACAAGAACCTCTCCAAGTTACTTCTTCCCACTTTTAAAAACATCTGATAATTTTAATCTATTTTGTTACTCTCTATATACTTGAAAAGTTCTAAGACAAAAAGTCAGAATTATGCTTAAATTTATAATAAAACATACAAAAATTACCAGAAAATCTAAACATGGACTCTCCTCAAAAAAAAAAAAAAAAAAATCATGTTCAGTCTATGATGTCAGAGAGGGAGCAAATTCTTAGGGAGAATGTATGTGATACAAAATTCAACATAATATTCAGAAATTTTTATTTATATAAGAAAGAGCAACAGGAAAAGTAACACATCTTTTTATTCAAGTACAACTAGCTGCCAGACTAGAGAAATCAGCAAGAGAGTAATATTGTCAGGTACACTTTCAGTTATTTTAAAATATATTGTTTACTTTCTACAGGAGGTAGGTATCAAAGTATACTGCAAGCCAAGAAGAGAATACCCCACGTCTGAACACTGAGTAACAGCTGCGGGCCCATCAGCAAGAGTCAGTTACCTTAGGAGACTTGAGCTCTCCTTGCCTCCAGTTAGTATCAATTCTGTGCTGTCTGATGTATGCACTTTTCCACGGACTGTGTATGAAACCTGGCTTAATTACTTTTCTTCTCTTGATGTGCAATGGTTCATCAATACCTAAGTTTTAAGGATGAAAGAGTATAATTACCTTCACCAATAATACAAATTACATATTTCATAATATATTTCATTTCCTCCTTGCTCCAACCCACCAAAAGGCATGGCACTGTCCAATTTCTAACACTCCTATTACAAAACAACATAAAATTCACGTTCTGTGTGGCGTGTTTTAATATCTTTTTTAATATATGTATATGTTTTTCAAAATGGTTCTTTGAAATGCTGGTGAGAATGAGCAGAAATTGGAATGTTTGTGGGAATATGAAACGGTATAACTGCTGTGGAAAACAGTATGGTGCCTCCTCAAAAAAATTAAACATAGCATCACCATATGGTCCAACTATTCCACTTCTGGAATGTACAGCTCAAGGAATTGAAAGGAGGGACTCAAGCAGCTATTTATGTGCAGAGATACTGTTCACAGTATTATGTGCATTAGCCAAAAGGTGGAAGCAACCCAAGTGTCCACTAATGGATGAGTGGGTTAACAAAACGTGGCGCATACATTAAAAAAATTAAAAAACCTTAAAAAAAAACCAGACATTTTTGTAGATGGCTATTGGGGAAAAAGTCTTTTCTTTCATTAATATGGATCTATTCACTTACTAAGAAAATAAGAATTTAAGATCTATGATGGGAAGAAAATAGGAATTCACTGCTAAATTCCCAGCATGTAGAATGTCTGGTGTTCAATACATATTGAAGAAGGAATGAGAATATGGATATTTGAGTACCTAGTTGCTAACAAATTTTTTTGTTTCCTTTAAGTCATCCTCTCCTCTTGACTTTTTCACTGTTTAGTAAATCTACTAGAGACTGGGAAGCAATTCAGATACACTTGCTAGCAGTTACGTGCTCACCAACAGGGGTGGATACAAGATTTGGATCACCTAAGCAGGCGAATATAAGTGAAGATCCAGTCTTGATTCTTTAATACGTTGCCAAATTTCTCCTCTCATTTTTCACTACTTTATTCTACTTGCACATGAAACTAGTTAATTTTTATCTACTTGTTTTCAAAATCACTTTGCTTCCTCCAAGTACAAATATTTTCTCCATGTGATTTTGAACCTTACCCTCTTCTTTGCATTTCTCTCTCCAGAGGAGGTTGTCCTCAGCCAAAATTCTCCAGTAGCGGCACGTCTGAGCCGCTTGGAGCAGGTCTTTGGGTTCCAGGAATGAAAGCACATAAAGTGCCAGCTATGAAAAAGAAGTAGCAGAGTATTTTTTAATTATAAAAATAAAAGGTTAATTATTCTCTACAGGATGTAGAATATACAGATAACTGTAATATAACGCTATGTACTAATTACTAAAATGAAAGATAGAACCTTCTAATGCTTGGCAAAGAGACACCAGATGCTAAAGACCCAAACACGCTACTGGTTTTTGTAATTTTCTCTCCAATATGTCTTACCTCTTTAAGGAATACTTGTTTACCTTTGCTCTGTGAGCCTCAACTCAAGAATCAACTATCCATTTATTTTACTTTAAATTGTCTGTTTTTCTCCCCACTTCAATATAAATTCACTGAAGAAAAGACTTAAAGCAAGAGATTTCTATATACTCTGTATGGGTGATTTCAGATTACTTCTGATAGATATAATTAATAGTTTTTTATCACATCAAAGTGTTTATTATAACAATGATAAACTTTTCAAATACTAATACATTTCATTGTAAATAACAAAAGGGGATAATTATTAAATCACTCCATATACATATAAAAGTAACTGGATCCTAATTACGTCACAGTGCTCATGGGAATTTTCTTGATGGGTCAGAGAGAGTTGTACATTTTAGTTAGCAATGATACGAAAATTCTGTTCCCATTGTATTAAAAGTCAACTCAATAAATAAAGGAAGAAGAAAGAGAAGAAAAAGGGGGAGGATGACAGTTTCTGGATATGCTTATTCAATTACCAAGTACTTCAACAAGCAAACATTTAATTTTATTACTACTAGCAAATGACAGTGAAAAAAATTTTTTGGAATAATTACTTTTGGTCTGTCAGAGAAGACTATTCAGCATCACATACTGAAAGTGAATCATTTGAAATAAAAGTGTAACTTTGTTATAATTATTATCAATAATCCTTTCATACATATATCCACATACATACTGATCAATACTATTCTTTTAAATGGCTACTGATTGATAATTTTAAAATTATCAATCAATGAAAGGCAGAGCAAGTTAGCTTAGTGTCAGCATAACATAATGATTTATACCACATTAGTAATCTTCTATGTGAAACTGATACTTAAAATAGAATTTATCAGGCACAAAGTTATATTTGTGGAAAAGAGATGCTACTGAATGCCTAATATATTTAAATGAGCATAGGAAAAAGTCTATTGTTCGCTTTAGTTACCTAGCTGAAGTGGTTAACAGAAACATTCAACAGCTCTTAAAGGCTATGAAACAAATCCAATCTCAAAGATAAATCCTAAAATAAACAGGTAAAATTTTCTTCATCACTGGTGATTAAGAGATCATCTATTCCAGTGTCTGCAAGCATTAAAGAAAAATGAAAAGAAAAACTCAGATGCCAAAGAAAGTTGACATGCCAACTCCATAGGTAACTGGCACACTTTAACACGACAAAGTCCCTAACTCAACCGTGAACTTCAACGTGGTAAAAAATAGTCTATTTACATCTAGCCAGCTCCAACAAAATATCTAGGTATTATAGAAAATTCACAAAGCAGAACAGAAAAGTATGAGTAAGAAAGTCAGAGCCAGTAAAAATGCAATCAGAAAAGGAGTAGATTAAATCAGAGAAAAAGTAGATGGCAGATATACTATCTACAATATCTTGCATGGTTTTTGAATTTAAACTGCCAAGCAAAAGGGAATAGCAATTCATTACGTAATTCTTAGTGTAAATTCTTAGTGTAAATTCTTAGAGAAGTCACACCAGTTCCTCAAAGAAAGCATGGGTTTGCCACACAGGGCTCCTTGTGGGTGACAGAGTGGGCGCTGTCCAAGCTACATCTCTGCAACACCATAGTGGGATTTATAGTTGTCTTACAATCATGTCAAATGGTCTAGCTAATGCAATTTTCTCTTCATTTGTCTTAAAAGTAAAATGTGGATTAGTAAATTCTTCCCAGGGACCACTTTCACCAGATAGAAGCTCTTAAACTTGAAAATTACTTCAGATAATTACCTTTTCTCTGCTCAAACTTGTAACAGTGAGAGTTGTTAGTTTTTGTTTCTCTATAAGATATACAAAAAACTACCATATTATACCTCAAGGGTAGCTAATACTTTCTCAGAATTGCTACATATCAGTGGACAGAACTAGTGAAAGAAATAAAAAGAAAGAGAATATAGAAAATGTTGGCTGACTCTACATCAAGAATTTAGGTTTTGTTTTAGATTGTCTACTATATCACTATCGTTTTCTTGGCATTTACTTACAAAATAAGGACAATGCTGTTTATCTCAAGCCTCCCATGTGAGACTAGTGAGATTTTTGTCAAGGTTTTTGAGATAAATAGGTAAATGTTGGTAAAGAGCTTTGAGATCTATTGAAAGGAATTATAAGAAAATTAAGATAAGTTCATTTCCTGACATGAAGGAAATAGTGCTTTAAAAATGATACTACATTGTTTCTGGTAAGCTGTTTCCAAAAGGACTTAGATATATACCAATATTTCTCCACATATAAAATAAAACATTTTTTAAAATACAATTTTTTTTTTTCCAGGAGTGGAAAAAAGGGAAAACTTAGATGATATGCTAAGCCAAGGTTGAGTCTTGTTCTCCTATCTAGCCTCACTTTTCTCCTCAGGCAATCTTTAAAGAACACTTAGTTCTAGAAAATCTTACTGCAGTTACCCTGGTTATCAATAATTTGTGCTTAGTTCTTAGACTATTAAAGATATTTTCATAGGACTCTTCTGATTTTAAATCACATTTTTGTGTCAAAAGTTGCTATGGAAATCTAAAGGGAGCAAAAACAAAAGAATTCACCCTTAGGACTCAGGGACAAAGTAGGCTATAAGAAGTCTATAGCTTAACAAAAATACTACCCTCTACAATAAGGTTGAGAGCAAAGGAAATTACAGGACAAATTAAAGGTGAATAAATTCATTTTTAGTCACATACTTATAAAAATGCTTCCTATTATTAATATCCTTCTGGAAGCAAAAACAGCTTATGTCACTTTCATGAACCAAAAATCTACTGAAAGTGTTCTGTTTTAGAATGAGCCAGCAAGAATGAAAATTTTTTCTGCAACGTCATTTTAAAAAAAATCACTCCAAAGAATAAACATTTCAGAAAACAAGGTTTTTCTCACTTTGCTTTTACTTGGTGTTATGCTTAATTTCATAAATAAAATATAATGAAACTATCTTATTCATATCCAATGTGAAATTACTGGGATTAAAACTTTAATGCCCTTAGGATATTTATCTGAAAAAAAAATTAACTCCTTTCTCTTCAAATTTGAGGTTACAGGAACATTTTCAATGGTATATCATTTGGTATCTTATATTTATATTATCTTCTTAGCTGATACATAATTAATGGCATATACTAATTTGTAAACATATAAATCATGGTGACATTGATTATGTAATGTTCTATTATTTCTGTTTGCTGACAGAAATGAAAGTCTGAAGCCCACAACATCATTAAAACTCTGCCTCATTTTTACAGTCCAGAATGCTTAAATGATCACAATCAATCTATGATAAAAGTGTCAGATTATGTAAAAGTATAAAAGCAAATGGTCATAAATAATTCCAAAAGAAATGCTCTAAGAATGCAATTGGTATGGAAAATCTGTGATTATGTAAGGAGGTCTAAAGGGGGATGAGTCATAGAAAAAGACATACATATACAATTGCACACATTTTGAAATAATTACACAGTGTATGTAACAGAAAACTACAATAGAATCATAAAACTATTAATCTCAAAGGACTTAGGATAAACAAAATTAGAAAAATTATTAGTTTGAATAAAATTAGATTTAATAAACCTACTACTATAATGAAGGTACCAAGACAAGGTAAGGATTGCTTACAAATAACCGGGAGTGGGGGTGGGGTGGGGTGGGGGTGTGTGTGTGGAAAATCTTAGCAAAGAAACAATCACCTTAATGAAAATCAATAGCTTGCCCTCATATATAACTTATTCCAGGAGTGGAAGGAAGTCATTTAGTCCATAAGCAAACTTTAAGAATTATATTATTAACGCAGGGCAGTTTATCATTTACAACCCTCTTTAACACTCATTATGAGTGCTAAACTGACAATACTGGATACCATAATTAGCATGACAATGTTTAAAGGTGGCAGTTGTGGAGTTTTATTTTCAAATAGCACCCAGTGAAAATTATAATTGATAATTCTTACCTCTTTAGGGAGCAAGGAAATGAAGTCTCTTTGAAACTGGGGTTCTATCACTTGCATCATATGTTTTACTTGGGTTGGTTCACAACTATCAATAAGTTCATCTAAAGCAAGCAATTTCTCTGGTCCACTCCAGCTCTATCAAGAGGAATTAGAAATTTTTATTATTTTAACAGCTGTCTCAAATTATAAATTCATAAAGAAAATCCCCGTGTACAAAAAAGATAAGAAGTGACTGTTTCTAGTGACATTTTCTCCAGCAGGCACTGAAGGTAGTCATCTAGTCTTACCAGGTTTACCAGCTATCTCAGTAAGCTTTAAAAAAAAGTATGGTTTTGACCAAAAAATAATTTTTGCATTAAATTTGTATAAGTGCTGCATGTTCATCTACCATCAAGATACTAGCTGAAAAGCCAAAATTTTACTTAGAAACATCAATTTGGACTCCTGAGTTAATAGGGAACTTTAACAGATGATTTTGTTTTTTTTAATCTTCTTTCCAGTGGGCACCATAAAACTTGATGGTTTTAGTAAGGCACTCACCTGAGAGTTACTAGATTGGCAATATCATTTAGAAAAAAGTTAATATCTGGTTATGCTGCACATTTGACAAGTGTCTTCCACAAATTAAAAGGGCTCTGATTTGTTATGTGAAAATTATTTCAGATAAAAAACAAAAAGGCAATAGAAAATAGTAAAATTAGCATATGACAAAAGATAAGAGATGGTAAGAAATGAAAGTATTACGTTATAGAAAGCCAAAATACATAACCGTACCTCCAAAAATTTGATCATGTATTTCTAGTGAGGAATACTTGACCCTTACAAGGAAAAACTAAAACACCATGTGAATAATTTAAAATGTTAGAATTTTCTGTCATAATAATCAGGTAAAACACTTACATCACCTAGTAATAACTGAAAGAACACCCTTGAGCAAGCTGATCGAAGCACCTTTGTGAATTGCTACGTCCACTTTGGAAGTCAGTCAAGAGAAAACAGTGGGTGAGATTTGGAGCTAGAAAGATCTGGAATTTATCATTCCAATTCTTGTTCAAACTAGGAACCTGGATTTTGTAACCTACGAAATAGATGATAATTGAAAATGGAGATATGAGGATATAGGAGACCTTACTTGAGCACTTTTTTAAAGTATTTACTCCTTTAGAATATAAACATAATTTCTTCTTTTCTGTCATAAAGTGTAGATTATGGTAACACTATCACACATGTCAGCAGTACTTCCATAGTACTTGTCACAAACACTCTTTTATTTAATCACAAAACCCTGGGGAGTATCACCCCATTGCCACTGTGCACACATACAGGCGCCCGCTCCCACTTACGTCTGCTGCACACACCGGACTATCCCGAGTACTCGCCTCTTACCCTTTTAGTCAGGGCAAGAATTTACAGCAAGAAACTTAGACACTCATCTCCATGTTTGTGCACACACACCGCCAATTAAAGGCAGTTAACCTGAAGTTTGATTATTTCCTCCCTCATACAGCCTTAAATCCTGGTTCTGAATTTACCTTGATATAACTTACACTGATTAATCTCCACTCATGTCTGATTATCTAGTATCAGAACTATAAACTCTGATTTACTGATTCACATTCCTCAAAGGTCTCAGAGTTTTTGTGATGCTGCTTCTCTCCACTCTACGTTATAAAGATTCATGGGCACTAGTTTAAGGAAATTCCTATTGTGGATGATGGAAAACTGTTGAAAGGCAGCTGGAATTAAATCACTTGATGGCAGAATAATTTTAATGTAAACCTCTTAATTTTGCTTGCCTATTTGAATGTCAGCTTTGAAAAAACTTTTGGAAATGTTATGTTTTGATATAAAGATAAAGATACCCTATGTAATCTATAGTAACAAGACAGTTAAAAAACCTTGCAAAATACTGCTATTCTATATACTTTACATGTATTAATTATATTTATAGTTACTATGGATATTCTGACTTAAATACTACATGTTTAATGTTTTGTTTGTTTTTTAATGTATTTTTTTAAAAAGGGAATAAAAACCAGTATCAATAGATGGTATATAACTGTCAACAGAGAGAGAAAAATGTGTTTTATCAAGGATTTTAAGGGATGAGATGTATAATGAAAGAAGCCAGAATAGAAGATAAACAACTAATTCAGATCTCAGGTAAACACTGGAAACTGCTAGAAACTTCTGTATACTTAAAGTCTATGACAAAATTAGGCCTATACAGCAAAATGCTTCTAAGACTTTAAACACTATTTTCACTGTTTTAAACATTTAACAAGTCAAATAAAATTTAAATTATATTTTGATTCAATTATACATACATTTAGCAGATGTTACTTTGTGATATTTTACTGAAAACTATACCACTGGCAAAGATTAGTAAAATAAGCTATCATCCTCATAGCAAATGAGGCTGTTCCCACTGGCCAAATACAGTCAGCCCAGTAATCATTTAAATCACAGCTTTTAGAAGGTTCCACCAAAGGCTTGGCCTATATACGCAGTTTTCTTTTTTAGCCTGAATTTCCTTCCTGAACTCCAGACCTGCATATAAAATTGCTTACTCAACATTTATTTTTGGATATGTAATAGAAATGTAATATATTCATGATTCTTCTCCAAATATGCACATCCATAGTTCTCCTTATTTCAGTAAAATGTAACTCAACTCTGTTTTTTGCTCAGGCAAAAACTCTGGAGTCCCTGACTCCCCAACTCCCTCATGTCAGTTGGTGCTGCTTCAAGAGAGAATTCTAGGGACTGAGACTAAAATATAGTCAGAATCTCACCATTACTACATGGGTCTACGTTATTACCCCTTAATCGGCTGCCCAGTTTCCTGCTGTGCTGTCCTCATTGTAGTCTCCACAAAGGAGTCAGAGTTAATACTGCTAAAACCCTCCAGTGGCTTTCCACTTCACTCAAAGTAAAAACCAAAGTCTTTAGTTGGCCTGCCTGCAAGGTTCTAATTTCTTATGCCTTTCCCCCTCCCTCTTCCTTCTGTTCTAGCCTATGCCTCCAACACAGCAAGCATGCTCTGCTCCAGGGCCTTTCCACTCGCTTCCTGAAACATTCTCTCCCAGATACCTACATGGCTACTTCCTTCTCTGAAACCATCCTGGACAACCTTTCTAAAATTGCAAACCAGTCCCCATCCCACCAATCCCATTCCCTTCTAAACTGGAATGTAAGTTCTACATAAAGAGGTTTTTTTAATCTGTTTTGTTCATGAGTGTACCCCAGATCCAAAGCAGGGTCTACCACATGGCAGAAACACACCAGTATTTGTCCATAAACGAATGAATCGTAAAGCATTTAAAACTAATGTGCCAACGCCATCTCAAAACTCTCTAGAATGTTTCTATATTGCATGTTCACAGTACCACTAGGGCTTCCATGCTTTGTCTGACTCCAAATTTAATATACATGCAGAATTTAGCAATAAGGAAAGTGTGCATTAACTTGAAAAACTGCAGTTAATGACTATATTAAAACAAAAACAACTCACACCAACATTTAATGAGGAATAATAGAAAGAGCACTGAATTGGGGACAGGAAGCCCAACTTTTGGAGGAGATACTGCCACTAATTAGCTTACAATTTAACCTCTGTAGGCTTTAGTTTATCTGCAAAACATTGGGTAATTCTGATTAATAATGATTTCTCTTCTGAAAAGTAGCTGTCCTGAAAAAGAAACATCATTTTTTGGTCTTTTGCAGTAAAGTTCTATGGGAATATAATGAAGTAGACAGGAAAAGCTCCCAAATTCAGAAGGATGAAGAGAAACAAAATTTAATTTGTGGACAGAAGTGCAAATACAGACTTGAAAATTCCCCATGGATCTGGTATTTTATTTCAGGTAATTAGAAAATACAGGTAGTAATGAAGAGTAGAGCACCGAACTGTGTAATCAGGGGCCTAGGTTTTACCAGTAAACTCACCTGGAACTGCAAGGAAGTCCCCTAATTAGTCTGAGGCCCTCCTGTATAATGAGGGGCTTGGTGGGCCCCAAAGGCAGGCTGAGGAATGCAAGTCTCAGAAGCCTGCCTGCAACTTGACATATCAAAGAGTCTGATTCAGTGGTCAAGGCGGGGTTGAGAACATTTTTTTTTAATTTATATATATATATTTTACATCACTGTTCATTTTTGTACAATGCTTTCTTTCTTTTCCCAGGTGTAGTCCCCCTAGAATTTCCACCACCGATTCACCCCTGCACCATCACCATAGTCCCTTGTGCTCTTCCTGCCCTCATTTTGATCCCTCTTCCTCCCCTTCCCTGCAGAATGTCTCAGATTTGTAGCTATCAGTTTATTTTTGTTTTGTTGTGTTTTTTTTTTTTGTTGCTGTTGAGAACATTTTATGTTTAGATAAATAACTCAACCGGTTTGAGTGGGGCAATTCACAAACCAGCAGTGCTTACTAGTCTAGATGACACTCACCATCCCATTCAGGTGTCTATTTTATGTCTCCGAGCAGTACTGCACTTGCATTTCATGTGGTAAATAACTTGCTTCTCTAGCACCTCCAGACTGTTCAAACCCAGTCTGTCTGGGTTTGGATCCCAGGGCTGGAGTACTTAATCATCTACTACTCCACAGTGGGTGAGTTCTAACTGTTATGGTCAACTTACATCAAAATCTGACTCAAAGAAATGAACCATGTTTTGCTTTCTGAAGAAACCAAGAATCAGCTTGATTCTACTTCTACATAAAGTCTTCTATTAAACAACATTTTCCCTTCGCTTTCTCTAGCCAAATATATGATTTTCTTCAACTCTTCCACAGACAAGGTTTCTTGATGATTCTATCTCAAATACAATTGCAAAGTAATGCTGAGTTCACTTTCTTTTGGCACTATCTTGCTTTAATATTTTGTTGAGTAGCAAATAAGATCTCAATAAAATAAGCTAGATAACATGTACAATTAAAGTGTTACCAAGAGATAACTCAAATTCCTTAATAGGGCAGTTTTGCTCCACTTTTAACTTAAAATTTCAAAACAAATATATTCTATTTTATCATTTAAAGTCTTTTGAGTATAACAGATATTTTCAAAGTATATTCATAGCTAATGAAATACAAATAAGCTTTGATTAAAATAATACTGTTACACTGATGACATTTGTATGACAATACCTTTTTAGGCCTGAACAAACTGAGGTTCACAAAGGCTATTTCTTGATCAAGAAAGGAAACTAATATTTATGGGCATTTCCATTATATGCCCAAGAACAACTTACAGCAATTTTCATGTTTTCTCCCTTGTGACAACTTTTTAGTTATAATTTAAATCTACTTTACATGTATCTATTTTAGATATTACTTATCTCTACTTCACAGAGCATGATAATGAAGGCAAGAATGGTTACATAACATCAACAGAAGCACCCAATTATTAAGAGGCAGGGCCAGAATTTGTACTAAGAGATTTTTCTTTAAGTTATATATTCTTCTTGTATCAAGATACCTTTGAACATAAATTCAAGGTAAGAGAATGTTAGGTTATTGGTGTCTTTACCTAGTCTAAAATTACCTATTCTAAAATTTCCAAGTAGAAAAACCATATATTAATACCCAAATATGAAATATAAACAAAAAACCAACGGATCCTCTCCCATAATTTGAAATTATCAACCTGACTGCCAAACAAACCCAGAAACAGCAGCTACCGAAAACCCAAGAAGTATGAAGTTGCTGGGTGGTTGTTCATTTTTCTTGTTTTTAATTTCCACTTCTATTTTGCAGTGGCATTCCGTTTCAGTTTCCCTTTATCCAAAATGCTATATCATTTGTTTTCATTCAATTTATAAATGGAGTACAGAAGCCCTTCGTCAGAATAGATGGAGCTGGACCAAAACAATGCTGGATCGCTGCCTTAGGAGTAACAGCACACCAGCAAGGGGACGAGCGCTCCCACTTTGCTTGTTATGCAACGGAGAAGTCATCATTAAAGGCCCCCACAGCAGAGCTGCAGAAATCATGCCAGTTTAATTATCCCTCAGCTACACCACGTAGGTCAACTCATGACTCCCCCTCTTTACTATGAAATTATATCTCTCTACAAGTTAGGCATTAAAGCATTGCAAGCCTTTAGGCAAGTGATTCATTTCTAGTTATTTTAGCACCAGCCATGAAAATAATGGGCAGTGTACAGCAAAGAGGGTGTGTCAGAGACAAACATGGCATTCAAAGGATTAAGGTCTTGATCTACCTGCCTAGTTGACCTTTCGCTGCTAGTAGACTTCTTTGCTATAGTGAATTTATCTGAAAAAAATATATATTATATATATATATAAATTATATATATATATAATACTACGCCTGCATGGACAATTCTGTTATTCCTATTAACTAAAAACAAGTATTCACTGTATCTACTTCTAATATGAAAAGCAATCAAATGGACCTTTTACAGACAAAAGCTGGCCTAGCATTCTTTAGTTTATTAAATCTCATTAATTTTAAGAAACAGTTGTTTTAACAATTAGCATTTTCTGAAGTTGGGATGCATCTCAGATTTGATGACATTTCAGCAAGAAAGGTATGAGCTAGCTAAACAAGCAAACGTTTTACAAAGGACTCCCTTAAAACACCCCCGTGAGGAATAAAGTACAAAAGCCCCCACCCACAGACCAAAGTTTGAGAGTTCTCTCAAAACTGGGGCACCATCTCAATGGTTAGCAAAGGATAATTTGGTAGTACAAAGCATTGTAAAAAGTGGGCCCATACTACATACAAAATAAACTTACTCTGGTCTACCTCCTGATGAGAAATAGAGCTTTTCCTACACAATGAACATTTTGGAGGCTGACTACAATGATGACAAAATTATTCTAACAGTGTTTTTTTTAACATGCTGCTATTTTCTTATAAAAATAAGAGGGAGCCGGCTTCTCCTGCTCTCAAGACTGTGCAGCTCGTGTCACCTCCATGCAGGCATACAGCAGACCGTGCCCCGCTTCATCAGCGATGATAAAAATCTTTAAATTGGTTCTTCGCAACGTTCTCAATTTTATTTTTATTTTAATGATGGACAAATTTCTTTTTAAAAGGATAAGACAAAAAAATTGCATTTCTGAGGACATGCATAGAAAAAAATAAATCATGAACCTCAGGTAGAAGAACTGAGAAGGGGGAACAGTCACTAGGGAAAGCTAAGTTTAATTAACAAATAATTATGAAAACGGGAAAAAATTCCTTGCAACTGTAGTGGTTCATAACTTTCATTCCTTTAATCCATACATTCTCAACCCCAGCATTAACAGTTGTTGGGGGCTATCTTTTATATTGCCTTACCCACTAGATGTCAGCAGAGTCCTGCCCTCTGCCCCCAGCCCCCTTAGATAAAACCACCAAAAATTTTGCAACCAAGGGAAAATGTACCCTCTGTGGAGAACCATGCCTCTAACCCTTTTGTTACCAACTGAAAAAGGCTATCCTAATTTCTCAGAAATCGCCTGAAGAGCAGGAAACAATTTTTAAAATCCATTTAAAACTACCACTGCTTTAAGTGAGTTTTCTAGCTACAGAAGAAAAAATGGGGGGCATTTATTTGGTTTTTGTCCAGGTATTTATAAGATTAGGATTTACATAAATGGGTATCTTAAAAACCTAAAATATTATTGAAGTCAAATAAAGTATCTTCCTTTTCCAACCATTATTCCCGTGCGCAATCACACAGTAACACCACACAAGCATCCGGAGGGAAGGAAACACACTGTTTACATTAGTATGGTGGCTAATATCAGAGATACCTTCACTTTACGTAATTTTATATTATTTATTATTTACAAAGAATAAGTAAGTGAATATTTAATCCATGCCAACTACTTTGCTAAATACTTGATTTATACACATTATTTCACTGGAAGAAGAGATCAATTTAATACTACTGTCACGAGTTATAAAATTCATAACAAGGTTTGGTTGTAGCCAATCTTCTCAGAATATTTTCAAAGACTTTAAATGCTAATAAAATATAGTAACAGGTATTTGAGCAGGATAAGTCATACATAAGCAACGCACTGATGAAAAGAAGATGCATTAACTCTTAGAGGCTACTAGGGTAATGGTAATGGTTAAGTTACTACCAGTGACTAATTAGCAGAGTTCTTCTATTACCCTGAAATGCTTAGCTTCCAAATACAATGCAGTTTAGGACCAAGTATTCCATATCCCCAAAAATCCAAACATAAAGGAGAAAAGAAAGATCTTACTATCTAAAATGCAATAAAAAATGTGAGTGCTCATTTATATAAAATCAAGCATTGGACTGACTCTCTTGATTAATACACTTACAAATCAAAATGAGTTCCCTTACTTATAACAGTATTTTTTATTGAGACATACATCACATAACACAAAAGCTACTATTTTAAGTGTTTACTTCAATGGGTCCCAGGTCACCCTATCCAATACCAGGGCATTCCCATCATGCCCAAAAGAAACCCCATAACAATTAGCAATCGGTCCCAATTTCCCCTCCCCTCGCCATCTAGCAATCATTAATCTATTTTCTGTCTGTGGATTTCCCTGTTCTGGGCAGTTCATCAGATGGATGTGCCTAGCTTCTTTCCCTTAGCATGACGCTGTGAAGGTTCACCCACAGTGTGGCACAAAGCAGTACTTTATTACTTCTCCTGCTGAATAATCCCTTATTTTTTGCAACAATTAAGTGAAGCATCTCAAGTACTATGTTTAGACATGTCACCTGAAACATTTTGAGCCATTCCTGGAGGCCTGTAGGTGGTTGGACAGATGTAATTCTGCGTCGCTGTTGCCCTTGGCCATTGGCTGCTCTCAGGTCTCCGAAAGTTGTTGGTGTTGCTGAACATGGTACAAGCCCAGTAGTACTACAAAAAATACAAGAGTGAAAGCAGAGAGAGGTATTTATTAAGCATTAATAAACTCTTGTAAGAATGATAATTTGGTATATTTCAAAATCTAATTATTATTTTTATTTGCTTATTCTCAGAGAACTAGGATACACAAAACCTATTCTGCTATTCTTAGAGTAAGTTTCCTACCACCTACATAACCACCTGTTCCTGTTCCAGCAACACTCAACTGCAAGCACATGACAGAATCTTTTATGGCAAAACTGCAAGTTGTTGATACATATAAAGAATGTCAAAATATTTCTGTCGAAGACACAGGTCCCAATTTTCTTATTACTTATTACTGGTCTTCAATGATATAATTAAATACAAGTTTAAATTTCCTTTATAAAAAGGCACATGAGATTTATTAATGTTTCTAAATATTCACATGTATAAGTAGTATGTTCAAATGTTTTAGATATTTCAATAGTCACATTATTCCTTAAATTCGCCCCGTGCCTTCTAAATTATTTACCATATTCATCTACTTCTCTCCAATTTACTATTATTATTTATAAAGCTTAGTCTAAATAATATAACAGAATAAGTGAGTCTTGATTATAAATGTATTTACTCAAAATAGGTAAGTATTAAGAACTCATTATAGACATAATTAACTCATCTGAACATTTTTATTCAATAATTGAAACTAAGACAGTTAAAAAAAAAACCCTGAAATTCAATTCTGTCACCAGTGAGGAAGCAAGTTAGATGATCTAGCTCGAAAACTGCCTGACACTTCTAAAAATATCTAGTTAATAGCTGATATGTGTAGTTATAACTATATCATCAATATGTAAACTTTACTTTCTATTTTTAATACCGAATTATTTAAATTTAAGGTAGAGATATTTGGGAAAAAACAGGAATACTCAGCTTAAAAATTACATTTATAAAGTAATTGAAATTTACTGAGCTGTGATAAAGTTTTTTTAAATCCAAAGAACATACAAATTGCACCCTAGTAGTTTAATATCAAACTTTGATAAAATAACTAATAAAACAACTCCCCCGTTCTTTTCTCTCTAGTGTATCTGATTATTTTGCTAAAAGTATCAAAATTACCATATTTTGCAGGAAAAAGATCTCCTCTACCACTGCTTAAATCTTCTATACATCTAAGACAATCTCTAACATTCAATACTTAAATCTATTTTTCCTTCTATGAAATTATCAAAGGTAAGTTCTATTTTCTTCTTCCCCAAAATGAAACAATGTGATTTAAATAAAATTTCTAAGACAAAATGAAGGGAAAAAAAAATCACAGTTTCCTCTCATTAGAAAATGTCAAAAATATTTCAAAATATCAAATATGAAAAGTCTCCAAAAAGACATGAAAATCAATATACTGTTTGGCTTGCTTTAGTAATATTACGTGTTAAAAATGCTAAATGCAAATGGTTGCCTTTTCAAGTGATTTCTCAATATAAAAAGTGAGTGCATATGGATAAATTTTGACAAAAATGTGTTCTGTAGTAAAAATTCAGCATTTATCTACAAGCTGCCTTAAAAACTAGAGAACAATTTAATATTTTTGTCCTAGTATCAGTCATATTAATTAACAGAAGGCCAAAATCATGCAGCTGACTAGACCGCATACATTTAAAAAAAAAATCACATATTTAACATTAAAGTTCAATTTTCTCATCCAAGAAATACTTTATCAAGACTAGAAGCAAAACAGCAAAAACAAAGTGGAAATTTTGACTATCACTCCACACCCTCTGGTGGAAGTGCTGAAACACAGTGAAATTGTCAAAAGGGAATGGGTTAAAAAAGAAGGGGATAGTTAACATGGAAAAATCATACAAAAAGCATTTTCTGAGTAACTAAAAGACAGCTTTATCTTTTCTTGCATCATTTGCAAGTTTTGTATATAAAGTCATTCTGATTATCAAGATTTCTAAATTTCACAAGAGAGCATTTGCAAGAAATATTTTCAATAACTGAATAAAACAAAAACATAAACTGTTTTCCTGAAAAGAAAAAAAAAATGTTATCTGTAATCATGTTGAACTAAAAAAAACCTTATGTCTGAATACTGCCAATTTTAATGCAGCTTATAGAATAAAAATAACTAAATCAAAATATTTGGGGGGATAACAAATGTCATCATGAAGTTCTTATGGTTTCTATAGCTAATGTTCGTTCAATCAGGTTATTTGAAGAAATGACAATTATGCAAAAAAGATTAAAAAGCTCTTAAGATACTTTTGTCATTTAAATTTTAAAATAACCACATTCCAAATGACAACCAAAACCATTTTTAATTGGCTGGGTAATAGATATGTGCTTACTTTAGTGTAATTAGCATGAGGGTGGGAAAAGTTTTATAGTGATGCAAAATCCAAAAATGATGGAATGAATTAGGACACAAGACAACAATTGTATTTAGTTGTTATGGAAACTATTCTACTGGGGTAGAAATGTATGTGTTAAAAACATACGACCTACCAAGCAAAAAAGGGGGGATTTCTAACATGGTCATTTCATGAAATAAGATTTAGTTAGTAAGTGAGAGGCTTATTTCACTGCTAATAATTATTTCATTTTGCATATATTAATAGCCATCCTAGAACAGCTGTTGCTATAGTAACAAGATACATTTGCTCATATTCATATTTTAGGATTTACTTTTGAATTCCTTAAAAACAAACTGTGATTTAAAAATTTTGTTCCTAGGAGAACTTCTGTGTCTTATTCAATGTGTAACAACAAAAAAATAAAGCTATGGGGGTAGACCTTCCTTTTCTTATTTAAAATGATGGATTTCCCAATTTTCAGTGCTCTCAAAATCTGTTAAACAGTAAACAGTGCTAGTGACATTATAGTTCTGAGAATAAACTGAAAAGGATGCTTTCAGAATCATCATTTCTATAAAGAAACATGAGAATCATGAGAGAATCAATCATTATACATGAAATTACCTTGTATATTCTGAGACTTTGCATGGTTTCTTTCCCAAAGAAAAAGAGCGGACCTCAGAACCATGGTCCAACTTTCTTTTCATCTATAAAGTAAAACAAATAAGATATGTTTTTTTTCTTAAATTACCTGTCCAACTATCAAATCTTAATGTTAGCATTTTTGTACTAAAAAAGCTCAAGTTTTCACATGCCTATGGTGTTAAGTAGGCATAGTCCATTAACACAGCAAACAAACATTTCATAGTTTCTTCTATTAGTTCCACTTTGTTTTACCCTGAACAGGATTGGAAAGGTAAATTTCCCCATCCAATAATTTATCCAGAAGAACAGTGAGCAATGACTCAAAAATTGATATCCATCAAATATATTCCTTGAGGGTAAGACATTTTACTCATTTTCCAGTTTAAGAACCACCACAGGGGGGAAAGTAGTGTTAATCCACACAGAAAAGAATCGTAATTAACATGCTTTTCTTACTAATCTTCACTTTCCTTAAAAACATTTTAAGATAAACAACAAAATTCAAAATTTCAAATCAGAACGGAAGTAAGATTAACCGATTAAAACACTACTATAAAAGGGTAAAGAGGAGAATGTAAACAAAATTATCTTCAAAAGTAATCATAATAAGGCATAAAGCAATGAATATAGGCAAAAAGGATATTAAAAAAGTAAATCCACGATAAAAGAGAAATCTGAGATAATGTAATAAAGGGTGGGGGGGTGGTTTGAGAAGCCATCAATTGATATTACACATAATCTAGCTTAACTGCTAGATACTCTGGAAAAAATACTCTACCTTAAAAAATACTCTACCTTAAAAAACTACCACCACCACCAAAGGATTTTAAAACAATGAGTTACGAATCTTGTAAGGAATACCCTTCTATAGTTTTAAAGAATTTCATGATGTTATATGTTACACTGTAAATATATTCAGAGTTGTATTCGTCAACATCAATATGGAATTTTTTTGATATTATCAGTTAACTGAGGATATTTAATATACCTATAAAACCAGAAAATAAGACGTGGTAAGATTAAACTTGCTTTATTTTAACAATCCTTCTCAGATTTGTGTCTCCTAATTAACTGCTGTCTTACCGAAAATTTCTAGGGGAATCACATAGTGACAGACAGCTATTGTCATGTTTGTTAGGTGAAAACCCTTACTTTGCAAGCAGCTTTTTTTAATCTTACCTATTGCCTCACATGGGAATACCGCAACACACCGTGTTATTCTATAAATACTAAAGACAACCCAAATTATTCTAAAAACCTATATGAACCTCACTGGAGGGTAATCAAGACAGTTTTTATTATTATGAAGAAAGTCTTCCAATATAGGGATGATCTTCTAAGACATTAGGGGCTAGGGGTAAGTAAGGGTTTAACAA
This sequence comes from Scalopus aquaticus, assembly GCA_004024925.1. Taxonomy (NCBI): domain Eukaryota; kingdom Metazoa; phylum Chordata; class Mammalia; order Eulipotyphla; family Talpidae; genus Scalopus; species Scalopus aquaticus. The sequence continues at coordinate 107,097 of PVIJ01001556.1, forward strand.
GCTCGTCCACAATTTCTACCTTAGTTCATGAAACACCTACTGGAAAGAAGCAGAACTGGTCTTATTTCAAAGCTTCGGAAGTTTCTGTACTCAAATTACATTGTTTTAAAGTCATTCCTCTCAAAACCAATGTTTTCTTTCTCAAAATAATTTTAAAAATAAATAGAAAAGCTGTAATATACAGGTAGCCACGTGCTTGCGTGTATATAAATTATAGACACACGTAGCACATGATACACAAATGTACCCATCAGGAAGGTCAGTCAGTACAGAGTACCTAAAAAATTCCAGTTTTTCAGTAACTTCCACAGATTCTTATTTTTGAAATTATTACGAGAAACTTTAATATCCATTCTAATTAAGTTTGTAATACTGGCTTTCAGAACTTCCCTAGATACCCTGCAAATACACTGGTGCAAATGCCATTTGCCACTAAAAGCAAACTTTATTTCCATCTTAGAAACCTTTCAATGAATAAAAATGCCCCAAATACATAAAGGAAACTAGGGAGAAAAGATTTTTATCTTTAGACCATTTTAGAAAATAAAGCACTTCCTGTATGACTATACAAGTCCTTTAAAAATTATATTGTTTACTGAAAATACTGACTTTAGAAGCAAAATTTAATCCTGCAATTTTTTTAGGGGTGCAGAAAGTAAATATGACCTCTTTAACTATAAATCCTAAATGTCTTTAGCAATTCTATACTTCATGAGAGTCAACTACAGGAAAAAGAAAAAAAATACATATATATATAATATGGAAAATTAAAGGAAAATGTTCCCTACAAGCCAACTAAGGGTAGAGTATTTCCAGGTCAGCATTTAACGGAGCCACATTTCTAAAGTCTGAATATATTTTTAGTGAAAAATTCTCAGATTAAAATACACACTTTGTTTCAAATGTATGGCTTTTTACAGCTCACACTGCCTTTCCATTATTTGCTTACATTCACGATATAAAACAGAATACCAGACATCCAGCCACCCACCAAAATTAGAGGATACTGCAGCCATCTCTGATGATACAGATTTTCCTTCTCAGGCAGACACACACACACACACACAATCATACAACACAGGAAGAAAACAGATTACTTACTTTGTAAAAAATCATTTTTAGTGTGCCGTAGAAACCCATATTTTCTGTATTTTTCCCCTTCAGTGATTCTGTGCCCCCGTGTGTCCGGCTGCTTGGCAGTCGCTGACAATATAAACCTTTTTCAGGTAGGTATGTCACAGATTCTAATGTGGACATGCTCAGGCACGTCAGAAAAGGAAGATTAGGGAGCAGAACCGGCAACAAAACTCCACAGTAAAGGCAAATGCAGCTCAGTATCAAACCGCTCTTCGGGGCGCACATACATACATGCAGCCTGACTGAGGAGAACTCGAGGGAATAATGAGAGAGAAGGGAGAAGATTATTGGAGGAGACTATGCCCTGTCAAAGCCTTGACTGAACAGATTCCTCCCTCAGCAGCAGAGGGATCAGATTACATCTTCCCTTGAACACAGAATGGTGCAGTCCAGGATTCAGCAATGCAGACTGCACATCAATTATATGGTGATCCGCTCCAGGGAACCCGTAAGCACACCACGCACCAAACAGAGAGAGGATGTGGGCGCAGTGAGACCGCCCCCACACGACAGCCCCCTCTCCCCTTTCAAACTTTCAGGAGATTATTTTTGCATTTTGTAAAAACCTGCATTTTGGAGAGTTTCAAATGGCAAGCATCACTTCCACAATTAAGTCCTTTCAGAAACATGTTGAAAATGGACTATATTTCCATTCGTTCTTCCCAAGCAAAGCAGGCTATTTTCACTGTTATCCTATTGCAGTCCTGGCACAGACTGATCAGATTTTTCAAGTAGCTTGGATGGTACAAAATGGGCAATCCCAAAGGGAGAAAATTAATATTCTTTGGGGCGGATTTCACTCAAGTAAACTAGTCTGGGGCACACAGCATTTGTAGAAATTATATAATAAATTATATTTCAATGTGGATATTTCTTATATTAAGATTTAATAAAAAATACTCCCTAAGCATTCCCATTTCAGTCTAAAACACAGCTTTCCAGAAAATTACTGAATCACTTAATCTTCAGTAATTATGAGGATATCTTTTTAAAATTAGCAAACTAGCTACCTAAGTGTATAAAGTTTGGCCAAAAGGTCCTTTCTCCACAGGGAGCAAAAACTGCTCACTGGAGTCTTAGCCTTATCTGTTAATTTCATCTGCAGTGAACAGGAGGCACTGGAATTCTACCACCAAAATTATTTTGACAATGTGATTGCCTGTCATTAAAAAGGCATTTGACATAATAGTAAAGCACCAAAGTTTGCCTGAAGGCAACCTTTTTCTTAGAATAACTACTATACAAATCTGGTTATTTCATCTTGCAACTTGCTACAACAACTAGCTTTGGAGGCAATTATAAGATTCCTTGGACTAGAAAGGCCCATTATTAAGGATCTAGTTAATTAACTCCTACCCTCCCCATTAACATTCTTATTACAAGTAAACTGTGTGTCTATAGCTGAGGTGCTTAGAAAGTTTCTTCAGAAAAAAAAAATACTATTTGAACTTAATACATTTTAATACTCTCTGCTATGGTAATAAACAACTTCCATTAGGAAAAATAAATTCTAAATATTACACAAAGTAGTATCATTGTTTTTAAAAAGTTTATCTTTATAACTGACATTAAGTCAGTATATAGTCTTTTAAAGCAAATTAAATAATAGAATCTAAAATTTTATGAATATGTACATGTTGGGTTTTCTCCTGGAAATTATATTCTATAGTCTATTATCTAAAAAATATATATAATATATATATATATAATATATATACACACCTGGCTCAAAAATTAATTCTTATTCTTACTCTCAGAAACCATATGTACATGTTTTCTAAGTAAAAAATTGGCTTATTCAAAGGAAAGCTCCTTTTAAATAACTACCCTTACCAAAAAAAAAAAAAAGTCAGAATGGAGAAATCAGGATTTTTTTTTTTTTTAAAAGGCGATCCGACCTCTATTTCTGGGGTGTTTGAAGAAACTAATTTTAAAATACTTGAAATTTTCTCTGGTTTATCAGTGGCAACTAGTTTGTCAAGGGACACAGCGCCCATTTACCCGTTGAGCGCAGCACACCTGAACTCCACTGTCAGCACAACCTCGCTCTAGTTGGATTAACATTTTCAAATTAACTACTCAGTTGAGGACACAGACCAATTTTAAGAAACCAAGGGCACATTCTCAAAACCTTGGATATCTAAAGAAAAAAAATCAATTTTGCATATTCAAAGAATGTTCTTGTGGTTACAAAACTCCTACATATGGCCATGAAGCTACATACAGAAAAATGTGACCTCCACAAAGGCATGTTTTTACATAGGTAGATGCACTGTTTTACTTTTAAATAGGCAAAAAGTGGTTCAAAAATCAAAATGATACACAGAAAATATACATTGAGAAGACTTTCTACCATCTCATGTCCACCATCTACCAGATTCCCCACTTGGTAATGATTTTCATTAGTTTGTCCTTTAAGTGAGAATGTATGTTTTATAAGAACTCATGACTACTTATTTTTCCAAATATTTAAACAAATCTCCCTAATATCTTATCTGTAATATTAATTGAACTATGAAGAATTTGCTAACAAACCTAGTCAACTAAGTCTCTAACTAGATTTCAAATTAATCAAATAAAAATGAATAATTTGCAATAGTCCCAGGAGTACTATTAATGGAAACTGGGGTCTACTAATTACTTTTATCATAATCTACATACAAATAAGCAAATAAAACCATCCTCACATTTCCATTTCTGGGAATTTCTGCTAAAATATGGGATGTTTAAAACTTTATTTGGGGACTTGAGTTTTTCAGTAGGATATGAAGTCTTTTTGAGTATACCTACATCTACCTATTTTATCTCTGTGGTGGACAGATTTTAAACCTGAGATCTGTCCACAATGTATGTTAAGTAAGTTTACAAAAACAAAACAAAAAAACCCAACCATCTTAAGCTTTATGCTAGAATGTCAACTAGTAAGTTAACTGAAAAGAAGGCTAGTCAACACATTATAGCAAAACAAAAGTGTCACCCAAAGTTTTAGAATTATTTCAATGTATTAAAGATATTTTTATCATAATAAACTAAATTTGCATGTTATTTCAACTCTGGAATAAACTTTCCCAATCTACAGAAAAATTATCTCTTATACAGACTGACAACCTATGTCTTAAAAAAAAATCTATGAGGAAGGTGGACGCCTAACAATGAGGTTCTGGAATAGGCCTCTGTTAACTCAGACCCAATGCTCATAGTCATTACGAGGCCACTGAGGAGGTGCATGAGAAGAATGGGTAAGGAGAGAAACTTAAGGAAAAAACAAAAGAGCGTGAAGACAGAAGATGTGCTTACTGCCCCAGAGTATAACCTTCTGGAAAATAACGCAGAAGGGTTATTAACCTGTGTACTAGTTCAGAGAAATAGCTCTTTCTGAGTAACTGGCAGGGATAACTAGTTTTTAGAAGGGCAAATTGTGGTTATGAGCAGAAATAACTCATCTATACATTAACAGTGAGAAAATAAAAAACAATGAGTCTTCAGTGAATCATGATGGCAAAATTTAATAGAGTACTTTTTCTCACCATAAATGCACTTTATTTTTAAATATAGTTCTTCCATTATTACACTTATCACACCTCAATGTATTATTTTTATACATCTTCCCCCCATTATTGATTTCTTGAAGGTAGCAAAATACATAACAAATAATATTTTTTAGGTGGCCACACAAGCAAATAGTAACAATCAAGGTGTCATTTTTCTAAAATAAGTATATACTATAGTTAGTGCTGAAAAGTCTCTTTTGTATTATAATTAGTTGATACAATGAATGCTATTAGCTTTTTTCATAATCTTGCTAACATTTCAAAATCATTTCCATTTTTTAATAGTAGAGAGAATGTATTTACATTCTTATGTCATTGCTTTTCTTCATTATTATCGTGACAACAGCCTTTACTCCTGATATAACACTAGGAAGACCACCTACCAGCTATCTTGCCCTGAGCACAGAATTTAGATTAGAGACAGTTCAAATTTTCAACATCAAAGGAAGGAATGCCACACATGCTGAAGCGGAAACAAACTTTTTGAAATCTCAATAACCCACTGTCACAGCTTTCAGGAAGTTCTTATTTGAAAGGTGCTGCCCAATCACATGAATTACCAATTAAAATAGGTTGTATGCTCAGCATCTATGGTTTCCCTAATGCAAGGAGGTAAAAGTATTGATCAATAAGCCATTACCCACATATTCACCCACTAAGCATTTATTAGCACCTACTGTATATAAGGAATTGGATAGTATATAATTAAGAAAACATTTTTTCTTTCTCCACTGAATTTATGGTCAATTTAAGTAAGAGAACTGACTCTCATTTAGAACTCATATGAAATTATGTCCAATTTTTGTTTTGAGGATATGTGAAATAAGGTGAGTCAGATTTAGTTTGAAATTACTATACAAGTAAGCAAATATTGAAATACTACTGCATTGAGGAAAAATAACAAACCCAAACATTAACTAGATATAACTTAACTTTGTTTAAAATAAACTTGGATGTTTACAATATACAAAAGCCTAACCTCAGTAAATAAAACTGCAAGTTAAGGTAACAGTCCAGAAAGGTCTAAAAATTGAAGGTAATTACAATCGTGGAAGTGGTACTTTTACAAATTTTTCTTTTTCATGATGTTTAAAGTATTTCTAATGTTCTTTACAAAAATGCAGCCCCTGAGGATTTGCCATAAACTGCAATGTTAATTCAAGCTGTAGGGTCCCCCCCCCATATCTTCAAATTGAGCCAAATTAGTGATTTGCTAAATACATGCACAGATGTATGTCTCTCCCAAGTATGTAAGTGCATACATACAGACCTTGACACAATAATGCCATTTTAGAGGTCTAGCACAAAGAAAGAAAACAATTAAGGTGGACATTTTGTTTCTTTGAAAAATTTATATTGCTACAGAGTTGTCAGACTTAACATAGGTATCAAAACATTCTTTACACTCCTTCCTTACAGGCAACACCAATGCAATGATTTGCCAACAAAGTCAGTCACTGTGGAGTTACCCCCGATTTATCTAGAAAGCAATTAACCTTTGTATGTCATACTTCAAATACAAAATAAACTACCAGTAAGCAGCTTAAATTCAGACCTAAAAGTTTCCTCTCAAAGTTTATTATGCATTTTTGGTAATCCCTTCAGTAAAGTAAGGAGAATATCACAGGGGACTATAAAAAATAAGGTTGATTTCAAGAAAAATATAATAGCAAATATGACCCATGGGGGAAAAAAACTTACTATGAAGAATGAAATCAATTTCCTTCAACATAGTTCTGGAAACTGTTCACTCTTCTACTTTCTTTACCCAAGTCCTATTTACTAGTGCTGTTTGTGATGTTCAAATATATTTACCTGACTTGAGAAAATTATTTATAGAGGTGGTGTATCAATCTTGTAGCATTAAAAATAACCTCTTACTTTAGGAGTATTTAAAATTCTGTAATTATTTCTTAAATTATGACCAAGAATTTGCGAAAAAAGAGCTAAAGAGCAAGAAGTAAAAAAAAAAAAAATCCTAAAAAATTAATAGCAGGATGATGTAAAGTTTAGCACTAGAAGGGACCTTGGAAGTCATTTAATCTAATTCTACTTTGCTTGTGTGATGAACATGAGCTTTGGAATTGGAGAAACCTGAGTTTAAACAGCAGCTTTGTCATTAGAGCGTCACTTTAGCAGGGTTATTGGACCTTTATAAGTTCCAGTTTCCTCTGATTTGTATGAATGTAATATTAATAATGCCCACCTTACCAACTTAACCCCTGCAGTCACTGTGAGGACACAGCAGACAGTGGGAACATAACAGCTACCTTATAAATACCCAGTAAGATATAACTATTATTAACAAATGAGAGAGGCCAGACAGTAATTGTCTTGTCCAGGCTGATACAATTATTTTAGAACCTTAGACTCTGGCCCCCAAATTACTACTTTTAACTGACTTCTATTAGCTACATTATGGTTCAAACAATAGACATTGCTGAAGAAGAAAATAAGTGTTACATTCAGCAAATAGCAATCAAGTATGCAAACTACAGCCCAATCTTGACTATACAACTTATAGAATGATTATGAGGTGTATATAATTATGTTTCTGCTACATGTAAGAAATTTCAGGCATGGATATGTTGACTGGATAAAACAGTTTCAAAAACCAGTGGACATCAATAAATACTGTAAGGTCTCTAAGGTTAAGAGGGAAGGGCGGGGGCAGGGAAATGGACAAGAGGATATAAAAATAAGAAAAACAAATAAAGGGATTACCAAAAATGGTGGACAGTGGCAGGGGACCAACAATGAGATTGGGAGAAAATGACAGAAACTGAAAGGTTTAGGTTAAAATGAAATTAGTCAATCAAGAAATAATCACATGCTATACTCCAATATCTGCAAAATGCTACTGAGGACAAATAATAGCATTACAATAACCCTCGTCTCTTAAAACACTTAAAATCCCAAATGCAAGACAATGAAATAACAGAGAACCCTATCTGACTAGGTATCAAGTGCCAAACTGGGTAGCGTGGGAGGCCAGAAAGTGGAGAAATCATTTAAATAGCCTAGAAGATTCCATGAAAGATATGATCTAAATTTAAACTAGACAGAGGCTTGGTAAAGGTTGAGGAAGAAAAAGGAAATGATCATCTGTGAAGCTAACATATATGTGGAAGCAGCACTATGCTTAACATGCGGGACTGACTCCTACAAGACTTCTCATAGCCACGGGTCTTAATAAGGTTCGTTAGGGGATATCCTGCTTAGAGCAATACCTCTAATTCAAACATTTAATACCGTAGTTAAATATTGTTCAACTTACTAGCGATGGTTTCTTCAAAAGTACTTCCTGCCATGACTCATTCTTCCATTTGAGGGCTAGGATGTGCCTTTCTGTACAAGAACAACTTTACTATGTGGGTGTGAAGACTGTTGACTTTTTATTTTAGTTACAAACACTGACTAATAAGGGGTCCTTCTGTTTCAATAGGCACTCACACCAGAAAGCATACATACAAGCAGGTGCACTCCTGAACGCGGAGGGTGGAGGTGGGGTGGGAATGGTAAAGAAGAGAGATTTCTTAAGCAAACATTTGTTCAGATCTTACACTCCCCCAAATTTTTGAAGACAATAAAAAATGTAACTCAAGGCCATAAGTGGATACTAGAATAATTCTCAGTACATGCGGCCAGAATCACCTCTTACTCCAAAATGCAGGGCCCGCTTTGTCTTGTTCCACTTCCAGGCCCCAGACTTGAGGCCTCCTTCTAAGGAACAGACTGAACTAATGCTCATTTTGATGTCACAGAAACTGTGCATCAGGATCAGAGCTAGGGGAAGGTCTGCCGGTCAAGTCGAAGGCATGTGAGATTCAAAACCTGATAGAAGGGATAGTCCTCTGAAAGTATATATGTATACATGTAGGGGTGTATGTGCACATAGAAACAGACCTACAGAAATGTATAAAAATATTCAGAGGGATCATCTAAGTGGCTTGAAGAGAGATTCCCACTTTTGTCTTATCTGCCAGCAAACAAGTATTACTAGCATAAGCTTTTTGCACCCACTGACAGCTGGGCTAACAACTGTTCTAGGGTACAGGTATAAGATGGTAAACAGTGCAGATGACCTGGCTACTCTCATGCGGTTTATATTCTGGGGGAGGGAAAAGACACATAATAAGTAAACTAATAAATGAATAAGATGATTTCATATAATGCTAAGTTCTAAGAGAAATAAAACAGGGTGCATGAAAGAAATAAGTTGTCAGGGTGGTGAAGTGAGGCCAGTTTCAAATGGCATCATCCAGGAACAGCTTTTAAGTCAAAATGATAGGGTAGAGTCGGGAATCAGCGAGAACAAGGCCAGTCTGGCATGGGTGAAGTAAGTATGATGTCAAAGAGGTAATCAAGGGTCAGATTATGTAGAATCTTTTAGGCCAAGGTCAAGAGCTTGGATTTAATTCTAAGTTCAATGTGAAGTCACAAAAGGATTTCTAGAATGGGGTAATTTAACATAGCCTGACTTCTGTACTACCTCTCTATACTATTTTTTTTTTATTTTCCAAACCATATAAAATTGAAGACTGCTCAAAGTAATTCTCCCTTGCTGAAACTAGAGTTACTGAAGAAAGAATACATAACTATATTTGAACTCCTTTCAACTCTTTCATGTACCAATTACTCTTTCATTTTCCTCATCACTTGTCACCTCATACTAACTCTCAAACTCAGTACCTATCCCAAAAGATTCCTAAACTTGAAAAGGAAGAGAACTGAGGAATAGCAGACTAACACTTTCTCTGTCCCATGTGTCAAACACTATTCTAAACTCTTAGGTATCTAGCAACTCAATTCTGTAAGAAGGAAGAGGAATCGATCATATCTCTATTTCCTTGCTCTTCAATTTTCTATTTTCTAATTTTATCTTTCCATTTGATGATTTTCTCTTTTCAAGAGAAATTGGGCTCGTTTTTTTACAGACTGTCAACAAATCAGCCTGCCTTATTTTCGCAGAATGTCTACAATGGTAAAAACAAGATCACCTTACTTATTAGAGGTGAAAGGATTTTTACCCAAGGTTTATTTATAAAAATGCTTCTCTGTGATCATAAAAGAATCCAGAACATATTTGTAGAATCTCATGGTTCAAAAAACCCTTCAAAGTTTAGTACAGCTTTGGGTACAACCCTTAGGCCTACCCTCACTAGCAAGCACTCATCCAGGATCTCTGTAGTCCAAAATACACATTATTATTCTCACTTTGTGATTTCCAGTAGTTGGCATATCAATTTTGATAACTATGTCCAAGATAAATTTTTGACTAACACATGAAATATAGATTCAAACACACTATGCTTCAAAAAATACAACATTTCTTCTCATCAAGCATCCAACATTTTCCCAGAAGGATTAAAGATGAAAAGGGCTAATGTTAACCAATCTTTTAAAACTTTAGTTATATATTCGAGCTTGTGGATTTATACTTACACAATTTATTGAAAATTGTTTTATTAATGACCTATTCGATACTGGTGGTGGGTCCATAAGAAATACAAATCACACCAAGTCCCTTCTGTAGAAAGTAGGCCTCATAGTGATCTTGAATCAATTCTTCACTTATTTTAGAGTAGCTTTCCTGCTCTTTAAGTATTCAAGTGTTTGATGTAGCTGTCAAGTGCATAAGGAAGAACCTAGTAATCATACCCCCACTACACTTAAAAAGCGGGATTCTAAATATTCATTTTAGAAACATCAATTTACATTTTAAAGCAATTACTGTATATATAATTTAACAAACTGCATTCTTTGCTTTGAATCAAGACTTAGATGACTAGCAGAATGCCTACATGATCCCCTACTTTTCCAGGAGATTCCAAAAGACTGTGAAGATCAGTAATGAAATCTGAGTACAAAGAAAGATTGCTAGAAATAGATGGGTCGTGAGGGCGTTTTTTGACATAATTTTGCCTGTCATGGAAACATTTTCAAAATAACTACCAATTTGAAAAGGAGCCTGATCTATAGAAGTCTTTTATTTGCAGTGAACTGTAAGATTCATGCCTTAGAGCACTTTGCAGTTTTGGTTCATGGTTTGCAGCACTCTGGCATCTTGACAAAACTACAGTGATGGAAATACTTCACTAATAAGTTCATTTTCTTTATTAAAAAGTTCTTTAAGGGCCTCCCTGGTGGTGCAAAGGGTTAAGTCTCAGCCTATGAAGCTATCTGCAGCCACTGCAGCATAAGTTCAATCCCTGGCCAGGGAGCTTCCCACATGGCACAGCAGGACTCTCCTGCCTTGCCCGCTGCCTCCCTCAGCAGTGTATTTCAGTCAATTTGCCTATTACGTTCCCCACTCTGTCTCTGGTGAATACTCTTATACCCCCGCCTACACCCCAGCTCTTGTATGCATAAATAAATAAATCTTAAAAAAAAAGTTCTTTAATATTTTCTCACATAATTTTAAAATATCTACCTCTAAATACTTGAGGTCTCCACAAATATTTAAAAAATCACTTTGGAAGTTTGACACACTTGATATGTAATTCTAAACAGTCCTTTCTGTAGAATGGAGAGCATGAGTCTCTCACCGAACACATCTTTACATTACATGGTATATAATGACATCATGGTGACTACTGACCAAATGTCCGTTATAACTTACTTAAGAACTCAATGAAACAGTTGGTCTGTTGAGAACTGCTACATAGTGATTTGAGAACACTTTTAAAAATTAAATCTTAAATATTTTTTTATTATATAAATGCATGCTCAAATTCTACAACATGGGGAGAAATCATAGGAAGGAAGCTTAAATCTACCGAAAACTATGAAGTCAACATTAACAGAAGGATGTTGAATTCTAGAATTCTTAAAATTGTAATAATTTGTTAGTCCTTGGGATAAAAAGACACGCATACCCTCCCTGTTTTAAGTCTTTCCTTTAAAGTTGTTCTACCAAAAGATAAAATAGAAGATTAGGAATTAAAAATATTTTTTCAAGAGATAGTACATGAAGACATGTTAATCATCATGATCAAAATGTAAATAGCAAAGGTTAAAAATTAAATGGCATTTTCTAAACTAGCTTTTATTAAACAACTGTAAAAGCAGACATTGTTAGACCAAGATGCAATTCACTCCTCACTACTTCATTTACTCCAAAGAGCTTAACTTCACAAAATTCACTATATTTGTTCAGGCAGAGGGTAGCACACAGAAGGAAATTACTATGAGAAGAATTTATGGTGTGTTGCTAACTTCAAAGTCCATTAAATATTATCAATCTCATCGAAATGAATTTTCTAAGTCATGTAATGGTCTCTATTTTCTAAATAATGAATCCAGAGGGGAAGAAAACTAAACATTTTATTTAATAGATTCAAATCTACCACCTTCAAGAAATGTTTAACTAGAGTTATGGAAAGCCAGACACTAAGCAAAAAGAATATAAAACTGAGCAAGAACTCACAATTAAAGTGGGAATGACAAGTCAATAAAAAAATGCCAAATAACTGATAAATGAAAGTGCTCAATTTATATGGCAATACACAGGGCTAGAAGAGAGAAATATTTTCAAGGAACATATATGGCAAGATTTTAAATAAGAGAAAAATAAACTAGATTTTCTTCTTACTGGAGTGCTTCTTCAGTGCCTATAATCAAAGATACTGTAAATGTTTCAAATTTGAATAAGCAACTTTAAAAAAGAAAAGATATTCTCTTAAGAAAATGAAATCTATAGGGAAGAGAACTTATGCCAGATACTCTTCCAAGTGCTTTAAGTCACTGTAATTGTATAACAACCCTATCAAGTAGACAGTCACAAGCAGAGCTTGGTCTCCAGTCTACAGAAAATGAAGTAGGGCTCTCTAAGTACACAGCAAGAAGTACTCATCCGGAGCTATTTCATGATATAAGTATATGACGTATGGATGAAATTTATGTTATAGTCAGGTAGACTCAGAGAAAGAGGACAAATGAGGCAGCTAGGTATTCCAACACCTTTACTTCTGAGAAGTTTCCAAAAGTTTGACCAAGCCTTAATATACCCCTGCCAATGCTTCCTTGATGAAGAACTGCTCCTTTTCTCTCTGACATCACACAGAGGCCAGTCACCAGCAGGTATAGTGGAAGAAAGTCTGATGAAAGGTGCTCATAACACAAAATCCTTAAGACCATCTACATCCTACCCTTTTTTCTTCATGTCCTAGGCTTTATTTCCCTCAAATATGAAATAATGAAAGGGAGCAGAGAACAGAATACACCAAAGCATCTCCACTGGAAGGTCCTTTGGAAGGGGGTACTAGGTCTGAACACCCTTGCCAAAATGTTCTGAATGCTATGGAAAACTGGCAAGTGTTACAGAACATACACTGAAGAAACTGTTTCAAATGTTCCTTATTGGTTACTCTAACCCACATACACTTAACAGGGAATAATGATTTCTACTTGATTTTCAATTTTGTGGTTTGGAAGGCAGCCCAAACATCCATTCATCCATCCATCCATTGGGGGGGGGACGCAGGAGACGCTTTTCCATCTGAGTACATATAGAACATGTTCCGTAAGATATGGTTATCACTTTGGCACTTTTTCTTAATTACACATACAACCTTTTCTTAAGGGCCAATCCATCTTTAATAAATGTTAAGTTGATCCATTTGTGGTTATCACTTCCTAGCAGTAAACATCTGTGTGGATATATTCATATCTCTGTCATTCTATCCTACTACACTTCATTGTTTCAGCTACTTCTCATTATTTATTCTACTTTGAATAGATAATTACAACAAATGTCAATACAAAGATTATTTTAACCTTCCATAGACATTCATTCATTCACCAACATTCATTTGGGTACATATTATACACAAGCTAAACTAAATATGGTCTCAGCTTCATGGCTGGAGTTTACAATATAGTAGGAGAGAACGAAGCTTAAACAACTAAAATCAAGCAAAATTAAATTGTGGTAAATGCCACAGAGTGTTAGAAAAGTGCGGGATGTTGACCGAGTCAGCACTTCCAGCAGAGGCAGCCCATGGGTGCGGTACACAGAATGAAAGTACTAAGGAAGGAGCAAGGTGAGCCTGAGGAGAAGGTAAGGGTCAGATGACGCAAGACTTTCTAAACCATTTGGTCTTTACTGTAACAGTCTTGAAAAGATAATGATGTTCAAGGGAAAGACATGATCAGATACACCACTTGAAAAATCATCCTGAATATAATGTTGCAAACATAATGAAAGAGTGTATATGTAGAGAGATGATGTGAGGAAATCACTTCACTGGACTGGGCTTGACTAGCTCGCTGAAATAAGAGAGGGCTAAGACATTAGAACATCAAACTTACAGGAGTTGGTGACATGGGTCATGGAGACTAGAGAAGGAATTATCAAAGATGACACCAAAGTTTCTTACTTATGCAACTGAATGGAAGATGACAGAGGATACTGAGTAAGTCAATGTTTGTCTTTGCTTTCCGGAGAGGGAGGGTTGCCAGCTCCATTCAGTCATACTTGGTTTGGAGCATCCCAAACACTCCAACAGGAGTGAGGATAGCATGCTTCAACTCACTCGAGCTCAGAGATTTGGACTGGAGAGTAAGACTTGTGAACCACGTGTGGGCAGACCATCTCCAGTCTCCTTCAGAGTCACGTCTGCCCCGTTCTAAGGCTATCAGACCTCGCCACAGTGTGGGCACGTTGGCACTTTGTATTCCCTGTTAGGCTGTGAGTTCCATGAGACCAGTGACCTCTTCTAATTTGATCCCTGTCGTACCTCAGCTCCTCACATACGTCCCGCACGTGTCAGAGTGTCACTGAGTTATATTTATACGAGATGATTAGCAACATAAGACACACTCTAATTAACAATGATATATATAACTACAGAAATAACTAAAACAAGGCCTCCCTGGTGGCGCAGAGGTTGAGCAATGCGCTGTGGGGCTGTCGGCAGCAGTGATGTGAGTTCGACGCCCGGCCGGGGAGAATCCCACATGGTGCGGCAGACCTCTCCTGCCTCGCCCGCTGCTCCCCTCAGCAGTGCATTTCTGATCTGCCTGTTCTGCTCCCTGCTCTGTCTCTGGTGAACCCTCTCACTGCCCCATGCCTCTGGTCTGTACCCCAGCTTGTATGTATAAATAAGTAAATCTTAAAAAAAAAAAAGAACTAAAACATTAATTTTCAGCATAATTTGAAAAACTCCTAATTTCCAAAAAAGGAAAAGTAATATAGGTGAGCAATACATTTATCAATCATTTATGTGGCACTAAATTTTATGTAGTATTATTTATAGTATATAAATATGCATTGATATTTCCTCTCCTCAGGATAAAATATATAATTTTCTAAATATTTACCCATTATACAATTCAAGTATCAATTAAATTTGAAGGAAATACATAGTCTGATATGCAATGAAAATAATGATCTTTGTTATTTAAAGTCAATCTGGTTTGGGACTCCCTATACCTTTAAAAATGCTCAACATGATGTAAAATTTTCTTAAGATATACAGTTCTAATGATGTTTGTTCACATATATCATTTCCCTAGATCTCTCTTATTTTAGCTATTCATAGGTATTATCCTAACAGGTAATATTTTTGTACCTCCAATTTACTAAGAAGAAATATGAAGCATAAAAGGATTGAGAGTTACCAAGAGAATAACTAAAGTAAGCTTTTATAAAAACCCTTTATATATATATTGTCGTCCAGGAACAAAATAACAGGCTGAGTTCCACTAAATCAGATATTGCACATTGTACATATAATTGCCTAGTTTTATTTTGCTTTAGCTGTTTTTTTACTCACCACCTTCCTGAAACAGGGTGTACCAAGAAACACTACACATAATGAAAAGGTCAAAAGGACTACGCTCCCACAGGAACATCTTTTTTACGTAAATGATTGATAGTTATTTCAATAACTACCTTCATTTTGGTTTTGTGAATACAAAAAAATATACAAGGAATAATTTAACAATAGATGGGGCACAACATTCCCTTCTAACTTGGAATGCAGACACAACATACCTCATATGAATCTTCAATGTGGTCAGCATTATACATACGGATTTCTAAATCTTCTTTAGTTTCATCTTCTAGTAAGTATTCTTACATTACTTATCAAAACTGAATAAGATTGTTACATCATTGAAAATACATATACTTTTGTATGTAAGTATAATCTGGGAATTCTAAGCAAATACCTTGAAGACTACAAAATACAGTGCAAGATGATGAGAGATACTAGCTAGCAGTATTTCTCCTAAGTTATACTAAGGAGAAACAAAATATACTAAAATAAAAAGGGGAAACTGATTAATTTTTGGAAGAGATTGTGTTCGGACATTTATTACATTTTTTGTATTAATTAATATTCTAAAAAGATCTACAAAAAAGCTGAACAACCTCTCAAGCTCTGAATTCATGGCACTGACCTTAGATTTTCTCGGAATGATTTTTAATGCACTCTGTTATTAGTAAAACCTGTTCAAACACATGCCCCATCTGCCAGCACCCCATCTGCAAGAAAGCTTCTTATTCTTGTCGACAGTACAACTTCTGCTTGCTTCCTTCGCTTCTCTACATACCAGCTGTATGGTAATGAGCAAGAGCAGCTGAAAATACTGCATGATAACAAAGCTCATATGAAAACGGGAGAACAACACTTCCCCTCAATGAAGTAGCTGCAGCATGAACACAGGAGATAAGCTATTAAACAGTGGTGAGGTTGTGGAGGTTGGGGACGTGTTTGTATGTGCATGTGCACCCGCTAAACATGGGGTTTCCACAGAATGGAAGAGTAAAATGAACCCAGAGCAGCACAGAATAGTAAAGATCAATCTAAATTTCTAAGTACTTTGTTAAGACTTGTGAATCAATTCATTAAATGTTTCAAGTCTTAATTCTTATATGGTAATGACACACCACGTGCCATTTTGATGTTAGTTTTCAAAGAATTTAGCAAGTATGTTACTTCTTAATTACCATATTTTGGGGCCTCTGGGTAAAGAAAATGGAATTAGAACTTGAAGTCATAATGGAAATGATTTGCTAGATATTTTAGCCACTAACATAATACTTGAATTAATAAACCATGTTTTTCATTTTTATACAGCAATTTAAATTTAATTCAATGCCATTTGAAGGCAACAAATTCTGGACATCTGAGAAACTCCAAACAAAATATTAAGATGACACACGTTACTTTTTTAATTGAAAAAGACATAATGGTATAATTTTCACATACATGATAATCACACTGAATGAATCTATATAAGCAGAAGCAAATCACATTCATGTTTTCTGTATGCTTTCCATTTAGAGAAGACTAATATAAAACTGTTTAAGAAAAAATGGCTATCCAAAATTAGTGCTGGTGCATTTTCCTTCACAATTGAAAGAAACTAAAAATGAAAAAAATATTCAAACTACTAATCCTAAGTAAAAGAAACAAAACACTTATAAGGCGAATTAATTATAATTTTCACCAAAACATCTAAAAATGTCTAATGTGGGCTTCATAATAGTTATTAAGTTCTTACTACACACCATTATTTTCTGTAGGTTATTCTACTTTACCCTTACAATAACCCTATGAAAGAGGCTTTATTAATGTCTTTATATTAAGTGGGAGAGTTGACTACGGACTCCCACCTAGCCTCGGAAGCCCACTGCTATTCTGGTATCAACTCCACGAGGGTGAGTGAGTGGGTCTGTCCCATGCATGGTTGTATTCCAAATGCCTGAAGTAGTCTTTGGCTCATGGGAGGTACTGAAGAGATTAAATGAATAGATGGAATATGCAGAAAAGATAGCTACCTGAATGTTTTAAGTATAAATCACTTTTCATAAAGTGAAAAGATATTATAAATTTTGTAATAGCCCCAATTGATTTGACACTAGAAAAAATGTTTATGACTTAAAAAATCTTAAAACTGTTTAGCAATTTAAGTTTTGTTTACCTATCAGGTTGAAAAATTAAGACTTCATTTAAAAAAACTAAATTGAACATTCATTATGAAACCTTAGTTACAGTATGAACAAAATTGTACCAATTTTAGTAATCTGCATATTTTCTTGAATCACTTATCATCACTTTTATTGTCTAACTATAAAAATGCATTTTCTTGCTTAACATATTCCTTGACTTTAAATGTAAATCAAGGCCATAAGCCTCCATAATAGAAAAGCTTTTGTATCATATCTATTGAAGAATAGTGGCAATTTTATGAAAATAGAGTTGCATTCTCTCAGAAAACTTTTAACAACACTTATGTTTTTTTAAAAAAATCCACAGTCAGAGAAGATTTACAAAAACAGTACTATACTGCCCCTACATGTTCAAACTAGTAGTAACAATGACATTTTAAAATATAACGTGATAATGCAGAGATTTCTGTGGATTACTGAAAAGCTGCTTACGCTTAAATTATTCCCCAGTGAAATATATGAAATCACTCACATATAAAAATGTAATTAAATACAGGGATAACCTACAGGTTTCCACTTTCATTTTCAATACCAGCAAGGAGATGAAATTCAAGAAAATTTCATCCAACATGTATTTTTTTCCTCTGGAAAGAGATTTCCACATCATTAAATGAGGATATTATAATATAAACTAAAAAATGGCTGCAGCCATGTGCTTTTGGGGTCAATATTAATGTACTGGTATTTGCAGAAAAACTGCTGATTGTTTCCATCTCTAAACCTAAATAAATGTCAACAAAGTTTATTAATATATACATAAGCACTGATATACAGACATAAGACAAAGTCACAAAAGCAAGCATTATTAATCTAAAACCAGGCTTACTTAAAAAGCAAATTCTAATTATTTTACCTTTCACATTTAGGAACAAACACTACCTATCTAAGCAAGATGTGGGCTGCATCAAAGATACTCTTAGAGACAGAAAGACATCCATGGCTTCCTTAAGGAAAGACACTCTGCCTTAACACCAGCAATGCATACAGGAAGTATGAAAAACACATATTAGAAGAATTAAAATTAATCTAGCAGTGTTAATTTTCAGTGAAAGTAACTGGGATATGTAAAAAAAAATGATCAGGGTTCTCATTCCTCATTTAAAAGATGCCTGCTAGCATGCATTGCATTTACTCACTGAAGAAAAACAACATATAAGCTCTGAACTCATATTAGATAGAGCTGCCTATAACTAGGTTATAAAATTTAGGTATTCACCTAAACATATATAACAGATCCGTTTTAAAGCAGTTAAATATGCATAGACTCAGAGACTTAAGGGCCTTACACTACTTTGATGTTTCAAAGTACAGTCTATTTTTGAAAGTGGGTGATGGCTATAAAACTCAAGAGGTCTGTGGAGCTAGCGCCACAAGTTAAGAAGCAGCCTGACTACACAGGCACCATGTCACCTTTGTGGAGTTTAGAATATTTAGTCCTCTAAGTTCTATCTTAAATATCATATTTCTATATGGCACATTATAGAAAACTTCTAGTTCATGACACATTAGTGCGTCTGCAGCAAAATATAAAAATATTCAGAAAAGTAATTGTCTTATGTTATTGTTAGGTTTAGCTAACTTTTCAAGAAACTTCAGTTTGCAGAACTTGTTGGCTCTCTGGTTCCAGAAAGAGACTGAATTTATACTGTATTTATTTACCTTGTCAGGAGCTTAGTGCCAAGTTTATTTTTAACACAAGTTTCACCTGTCTCACTGTACTACAGGTCTTAATATTAATAAATTACTTTCTGTAAAACATAATGTACACAATATAAATAACCTTGCCCTATGATTTTAAAATCACTAAACTTTGTATGAACTGGTATTTATTAATAAAAGGGTTAACAATGTATGGCTGTACGGTCAACTTTTAGAGCATGTCTCACATTAAGATCTAACAACTGAGGCACAACCTAACATAACTCTTAAGACAACATTTGATGACAGCAACTTCTAGAAAGCAACATTATCAGTAATTAGATATTGAGGCCATCATAAATGTGAAAACAAAGTGAGAATTACATATTTAGAAACGCAGGACTATAGCAAAAGTTAACTTAAAACATTAGTAAATTAAAGACCCCCTTTACTCAGGAAATCCTTGCTCAGGTTAAGAAACCAGTGTTGGTGGTGCCAGATGCCTAAGCTAGAACCCCATCATTTCCTAGCTCTGGAGCAAGTTACTTAACCTTCCTGTGCCTCAGATTCCTCATCTATAAAAGAGGGATAATATAATACAACCTATTTCACAGGATTACTTTAACACTCTGTGGTCTGCTCACGTATTAGTACGTGTTTTTGTCACCAGTATCAGGTGGCCACTCACGTATTGATATGTGTTCATCTAGTCTCCGGTTTTTCATGCTATGGTGGATTTATTTGGAAATATTAGGAGCTATTTCTTTGATCGTACTCAGTCTAGAAGCTTTACACATTGTTTTGGTGAAAGTGTAAGGTGTTTTATGAGAGATATTACAGTTTTTTTAATATCCAGTAGTTCAGGAGTTGTGTGTGTTTTATTGAATAAGGCTTATACCATTCATGTGGTGGCACAGAAAATGGCCAGCCCCAAGGGCTGGTAAATTTAAAGGGCACCGGCACACAAAGTGTTAAGGATTAAATGAGTTCAGATATGGAAAGTACTCGGAGTAGGACCTCTGCTATATCCAAGTTATACTCTATACTATTCCTCTATTTTATTGAGTAAAATAGAGTCACTTTTACAGTCACAGAGTTACTATCTCCATAAAGTAAAAATCTAAGTTCAGTAGCGACACGGCCTTTGTCTATCTAGTTCTCTGTTATATCCACAGGTTCAAAAAAGGTTTCCAACTCTGTTCTAAGTGCTCAATATGTATTTTTGAGTGATACTAATATTAATAAATTTCATGTCAAGATATAAGGGAATAATCACAGCCGTATAATTAATGTGAAGAAACACAAGATATGAGCCCAGGCAAAAAACCAAATTCCTCTGTTCATCACTTCTCAATCATCTACACAGCAAACATCCTTTGTTGTAATTCAAAGTTACTGTGATGCCTTCCTGAGCCTTTGTGTTTAGACCAGGTGACCAGCTCTTGCTCAATGAGTATGGGGTCACTTAGGCAATTAGCCTTTTGTATTATAAGAGTCTGTGGTTTTATCACTCCACTATAAGATGCTGAGGACTGTTTCATTTTGGCATATCTGCAGCCAGATGGGATGAAGAATCATCATTTTTAAATTTATAGCCAGTTCTTTGTACAGTATAGAAAATACTGTAACAAGAAAACTTAAAACTTATATTCTTTTTACTCACATTTATGCATGATAAATGAAACGCTCTTAAGAAAAAAGACTGACAGAACCTGAAATAAGGTGGTATGGTATGTGGTAAGTTATTCCTTTATTGATAAAATTAAGTGGTGACAAAAAAGGTTATCAGATGATCTGAAAAACACCAAGTTTTTTCCAATTTGCAATGGAGAGTATATGTAGAAAAAAGAAACCTCAAGAAGGTACATTTTAGTTTACTCAAGAAAAAACCTAACACCCTATTAAAATCACTCTCCAAACTTGCTCATTCCACCACCCTGTTAGTCCTTTTCTCCAAATAGTGTAATTTTTCCTTATTTCAGCATTTTCTGACATTTTAGACTATTGTGAAATCTCAAAAATACCACCTAATTGATTGTACCCTAAGTTTGCTTCTGTTTTCAAAATTGGTTAAGTAGTAATTACTTTTTAAAATTAAGTGTCAAACTGTGAGTTTAGTTAAATTTAGAAAATAAAATATTCAAAATCACAGCTGCACAGTCATTTTGAAACATTTAGTAAACAAAAACATGCCATATTCTCACAGAATAAAAACGCCTTAAAGATTTTTTCCAAGTTTAACATATATTTTCACCAATCGGTCATACAAATGTTTTCACTAACTTTCTCCTGTCTATCACTGGGAGAATAAAAAGATATTAAACACTATCTCTGAACTCTAAGAGTTTATAGCTCATTGGAGAGACAACTATGCAAAGCTGTTAAATAACAGTACTGCATAGTACATCCATGCCTGAGAGCCGCAGCTAATGGCAATAATTACAACACATTCCACCAATGGGGGAGGAAAATAGTGGGCGCAATGCCAGCTGTGGAAAGGGTGTGGAGACAGAGGCACAAATGTAACTGGTGGTCACCAAATGACTAGTACAGGGTAGAGAAGCAGGATGCTGACTTCCTAAAAGTTTCCTATTTTTCTTGGTTCAAAGGTTTTTACTTCTACTTGGCCAGGAGGTTTCATGAATCAGATGTTGAATTTCATGAAATGCCTTTTAGCCATCAAGAAGAGCAGACTTGCTACGACTACTTAGATTTGAGTTAATCAAGGATATATTAGAATTTTTTTTAATGGTAAACCTGAATGAAGGCTAAAGGCAAAGCTATGATAGCAATGTAAGGTTAAGTAGCAATGTTACAGGAAATGGGTAAGTATTTCTAGCAGCTGGTCTTGCTAGCATGAGTACTCCTGTAGTAAGATTATTAATAGCAATACACTTTGGGAGAGGCTGTCACTTAACCTATACTAATACCACAGTAAAATTTAGAAATGTGAATGCTTAAACAAAGGTCACAAAAGAAAATGAGATAGCCATAAGAAGATGTACAGTAAAAATTGTAAATCAATAAAAATTATATAACTAAACATGTGAATCATCTGTTAAGATAAAAACACAGGTGAGTCTTAAAAAATATGGAGGGAGTAGAAGAAAACTCTAGTTGAAAATACTACAGGTAACAGGTCTATGGCAAATATTAACTTCCAGAAAGAATAAAAATAAAATCACCACAGGCAACAAATAATTTCTTGATCTATTTACATATTTTCCTCATGAAACTGTTAAGTATAAACATGTTATCTTCTTGAAATGAAAAATAATTCCTTTGGTAGAAACCTACAATAAATATGGAAATAGTGATACAGTATAACTCAGTAAAATCTACAAAAAGTTGCTATCACAGTAATAAACTTGTTTAAAATAAGATTTCTTTCTCTTTAAACAAAATTAGAAGTCCCTCAAGGTGTTTTTTAATTTGCATAATCTTTCTGGAAATAATTCAGAAGTTACTTATCAAGAATCTAAAAAAGTCCAGGTAAAGCAAAGTAGTAATAAATTACTATGAATTTAGCAACATATTTAAAAATAAAATGAAAGAGAACAATAATGCAAAAAAAAGGGAAGAATCTAAAAAAGTCCATACTCCTTGACACAATATTTCTACTTCTGGAAATCTGTGTATAGAGATGCTGAAGATTCATGTATATAAATGTTTGATACAGGTTACTGTACAGTACAGTACCTACTGTACAACAGGAAAATTATGGTACATTCATAGGCAGATCATACAATTTTGAATAATTACAGTCAAGGGGAAACACTAGCAATAGATACATTAAAAAGAGATTAACAATTTTGTTTAAAAGTTATTATTAGCTATTTCTGAGCAGAATTACAGATTATGAAGAAAATTGTAAAAAGTATTTTTTCTCTAAAGTTTACATAATGACCATGTCTCATTTTATAAAGAGATGTAAAAATATTAACTATTGGAAGAAAATCAAAATTCCTTATATCACTACTCAGCTCAGAATTTGGGGGATTATTAAATTACTAAATTCAGGTAATAACTCACAAATTTGCTTTGCCGACACAGATGAGAAGATGGTGTACTTTCTGGGTACACATAAAACCTTCATACAGTCAAAAATTTTATTCTAAATAATTAGCGATGTTTTTTGAAATCACGGTAATAATAAAACTGGCAGACTTGGGCTGACAGGTACTGATGGATTAACTGGTCAACAGTCTATTAAGGGAGCACAGTCCATTAAGATATACAACTTGAACTAACTGAAGATTATACATACAAAAACAAATTCAATTATGTCTAAATGAAATTAAATTTTTGAATATAGATCTGGGTATTCTCATCAGTAACTGACCAATGAAGAAAAAATTTAAACCCCAAAACAGCACTGAAACTAAGAGAGTCTTAAGAGGCTGGTTTAAACTGTCAAAAAGCATCAATTGAGCAAACAGATGAGAATGGTGCCATATTCAGCTCAAAGATGATTAATCTATTAGACATCCTGTTCTCACTTGTTGTCTGCCAAACACAGACTCTAAAGTATAAAAAATATTCCTTCCTTGATCACATTCTAGTCAGGCTCCTCTGAGTCTTTTTTCTAAGTAGGCCTCGCCCTTGGGCATGTTTTCAAGAGTCAACGTTTAGCAAGAATCCTGCTAAGTCAGTTTAGCACGAATTCCCCACTCTTGATCTGTGCTCACCCTCCATATCCACCAGGTTCCTCAGCCTCCACCCGCCAGAAGTTGATGACTGACCACTTAGGTGAGGTGTGTTTAGGCAGAATTCCTCCAAAGTTGAGTCTCTCTCCCCTAACACAAAGCCCCACTGTAGTAATCCCTACACCTTTCTCACCCCCTCTGGAAAAAAGTCTATCTTACTGTTTTAATTAGGTAGCATTCCCCAGCTTATGGAGAGTCAACAAATTAGCATGCTTACTGTGAAAGTATTTCCATTATTTTATGACTGATTATTGGATAATCTGTGGAAAAACTCAGAAAAATATTCTATTTTAATTTTAGTTCTATTTTTACATTAAAGAAAAAGTGATTTTAAATATGGTATTTTCATTAGAACCTGAGATAGAACATACTGACAAAAAATTGTTTTCAACTATTAGAAATCCCAGTTGCAGATTTCACTACCACCTAAGTTCCTGGGTTTCTGGTGAACAAGTCCTTGTCCTGCCTCCATCACCCCTCCCCAACACACTCCCCAGCAGCTCTACCCCATTTCTCTCAGTCAGTTGCATTGCCAGTGCTTATACTATACCGTCAGTATGTGGTTCAAATCCAGTACATAAGGCACTCTAAAAACAGTATTTGTCTATAAACCAGCACAACTAGAAATCTCTAAGATGATTGCATGTTGTCTGGACATTTCTACCAAAATAATAACATTGACAGTAACTTTACCAGGATATTCTAAATGATTTTTTTAAGTCTCCCAAACAAAAAAGTGAGTTAATAAATGACAGTATGCACTGAAGTGCATTTTCTTTCAACATAGTACTATTAATTACAAGCCATCATCATTTTTCTTGTCACAAAAAAGAAAAAAAAATGCTGACATTCCATCAAGATGTATCCTTACTTTACACGCTTAAAATGTAGAAAAATAATGCACCTTTTATCTTCCATAATTTTCAAATTGCTATTTTATTATGCAAACATTAAATAGATCAGCATCTATGATGGATGTAAGGGCAAAATGTTTTTCAAATTTTAATAGGTGAAGGCTATAGTCTTGTCAAGTTTTTTTAAACCTAGCTCACTATTTAGAAGGGAAAAAATGATCTATAAAATACAGAAGTCTATCTGCTTTGTGTACTTTGTCAGTGTGTAACAACCTGATTGAAAGTTAAACATACCTAATGTAAAAGATATACTAGGTTAGCTCCAAAATGTGATTTTTACATATTACACCAAAAGCTTTTTCTAATCTTTGATAGGGAAAACATTTCAAAAATGTTTATCATTAACTTTGCCCCCCGAAAGTAAATTAAATGACAAAAAACATGTGAATCAATTCAAATCTACCTAAACTGACGAGCTGCAAAAGGGAGGGGAGGAGGATATAATTATGCTACCCCTCTAATGTTTCTAGTAGTCAGAGTTAATGAGTTATGCAATAGTGAAGTACTGGCAAGAAGATACTCTAAAACTGAATGTTTTAATTTTGCTTTCAAACTATCTTCCAAAAATTTTCTAGTATGAATTTCATTTTTCAAATTACTTCCTTTGTTATTACAAATATAAGGGCTATAATTTAACATAACACAGTGACCTAGAAAAGTCAAACTGGATAGTAATCCTAAGAAGCCCTCAGGGAAAACTCTTTAAAGTTTTCCATTAATTTTTCCTATAGAATCTTCTCCAGAGCATTTTAAATTAAATGTCCATATTAGAAGAGAAAGGTAGGAAACAAACATAATGAAGCAATCTACCATATACTGTACTTATATTTATTAGAAATATTCAACAAAGAACATGATCTAGATTGTTACTATCTTAACACTTTAATTAAAAAAATAACCCATATTTCCTTTCTTCAATTTAAAATTCTACTTGTATCGGTATTTTCTTTTACAGAAGTATTAAAATAATAAATCAGTTTATTAATGACTTTAGAGCTAGCAGAGGCCTCTGTGTAAATGCTTAAATCAGAGCAGTGACCTCATTCTGGAGTTATAAAAGTGACAAACTGTAAGTAGACAAAATAAAAGATGTTCTAAAAATACAGTAAAGAAGAAAATCAAATATTCGTATTCTAGTTACAATGTTTAAAATGCATTATCTTTAAACTTCACTCAAAATGCTTTTCAACATGGCTACCACTTGTCTGGACTAGTGGAAATTAGTGAAAAGGGACAAAGATAATTATAAAACATAGTTTCACAAAGTTTAAGTCCCAGCAAGCAGAAAAGTCTCTTTATAAGGAGCAAAATATTTTTTAGGTCTTATAAGTTAACTTATTTAATAGAATGTTTCCCTTTCAGTTAAAAAAAAAAGTAAATAATAGCAAACTCAAACACAAACAGCAAGGTTACATGCAAAGCTCATTTAACCTGAGTTTGTTTTTTTTTTCTCCTGTGTTGAGGATCATAAACATTTTAGATCTAAAAATATGTCACTCTAATAATTCAAAATGGCAATACCAGTTAACTCAGAAAACACAACAAAACTTCTAAAATGTCTAAAACAAAACTTCAAAAATTTGGCAGGAAAAGGTGAACGCCAACCTGCAAACTCCCCAGGAGGAGATAATAACTGGATTACACTTCAGCACAAGTTCTACAAAATGTCCGTTAGTTCAGGATTATCTATGTATGTATGAACTGTCTTGTAACTGCCACACAACAGCATGCTATTTTTATTTTTTATAACAGTGAAAAAGCAACATCTTTATACAACTGAGTTTAAATTTAAGAAATAGCAACTTTAAAATAATGCAGCTTAAAGGTTCAGATAACCTAGTGATCTTGGAATACTCTTTTAAAAAAAGATATGGAAACGCTGTAATTTCCATGTATGAAAAGAACAGTTTGTTGCTTTTCCCACAAAACAAAAACTACACATTTTGGGTTTTAGTATTTGCTAACATATTTCAAAACATACCTTTTTACATGTACCAATTTTAGTCAGTTTAAAGGATTCTAATATCATGAAAAATAAATGAGACAAAAGGTGGACTGGGTAACCTTGCCTTTCAGGCTCTCTAGCCTATTAAAATCTATACACAAGTTTTCTCTACATAATGCACTGATAGTTTTAAGTTATGAATATCTATCGGAATTTAAAGAATTACTTCACTAAAGGAGGCAAAAGTACTTTACTTAAATAAATATTCCTATTTTTCAAATGTTCTAGACTTACCCGTCTTCGACAAAAAGGCAGGCCTTGGGCAATGATGCTAATGCTAAATATCTTCATCACAGTTTGATGAGGTAGAGGCTCTTTCGCACTTTTAAGATCAACAGGAACCAAGCCATGGTTTAGAGTAGCTTTTCCCGGTTTTGACATTTTAAACTCCTCTTGGTTGATGAATACTCTCTACATGTAACACAGGCACATTACTAAAATCTCTAACCACCAAATTAAAATATTAATTTCTAATTAAAAAAAAAAAACCTAGGCTGAGACCTCAAGGCCTGCTGCTTTTGTCTTTCAACCTTCTCCTACCAAACGTCCTGACCTGTCTGAGGCTTGGTGAAGTGCAAACTATCCTAGAATAGCCAGGAATTATAAACTACTGAAGTGAAAGCTCCTGCTCCTGCCAGTCAAACAGCTGGTGAGCCTCCCATCCAAAGCCAGTAACACAAACGCAACCAAAGCAGGGATAGCTGTGGGGTCCCTTTTAAAACTTCTCCAACACCTGATCTAGCTCTTCCCTAGAAAGTGAAAGTTTTCTTCACAAAAATCCAGAAAAATAAACGTCGTATTTTCTCTTGAAAGTCTCAATAATTCCCCCTAACCCAAATATCAGCATTGATAGTTTCAGGAATGGATTCAATTGTAGTTCAAATTCAAGGAGCGTGTTTATGTGTGCTTAAAAGCTATGTGTACATTCATGTGTTCGATCTGGATTCAGAATGAGCACTACATTTTCCTGTGTTTGGGTTAAGGGTGCTCTCTCCCTTTCCACACATACCATTCCTTAGCTCAGTTTCACTAAGACATTACGCTGACTCCAGCTCTCTCTAGCTGGTCATCTACATTTCAGATTAATCTTATCAGTGGAATTTTTAGTTTTCTGCAAACCAGCTCAATCTCTGTACTTCTAAAAAACTCAATAATTCCAATTGAATGTACAGTAGTAATGAGACTCAGAAATTTTTGAAAAAAGTATTTGCAACTGTAAATGTGATGGAAAGGAACTATAGTAAATAATCAACAAGTTATTGCAAATCGTTAGTTTTGCAATTTCTCCAACATACCATGGCCAGAGAAATCTTAAAGCACAGGGTGGAAAGGTGACATGCAATCCACTCTGAAAGAGCTTTCAATGATTCACCAATTCCTAAAATAAAGCTTGAAGATGAAGACGCGCCTCAAAGTGATCCTAAACTAAACCTTCCAGCATTATTTAAAATATTTCCCTAAATTAACCAATTATGCCAGTGTCACTCTTCATGCTACATTTCATATTCAAGCCTATAAACAAGACTGTTACAAAGGGGGGAAAGCTCAGTGTAAGAATGAACAGTTCAAATAGATAGCAGATGACAGACGGGAAGTATCCGTTCACAAAGCTCAGTTAACTAGTGCGTTATCTCCTTCCATTTCTTCCAACAGGTAGTCACCTCACTTATCCCTCCTTCCAAAAGCTTTAATGGCTCTTTATAGTGGAAATTTAGAATGTGATCCAGAGAATTAGAAGGAGACTGTCAGAAACAGTGATTTCTTTTTTGAGTTTGTGAGTGACTGGTGAGACGTCTTGCTAAATATAAAGTAGACTCCCGGAAATCAATCCATACACAAGAAATACTCCTGGTTCTACTCTCTTAAAGTACATGATTTCTCTTATACCACAATTTAAAATGCAGTTAAAAATGCAAAACCATTAGCAGATATGACATTTTTAGTTAACAAAGGAAGACAACTGAATTTCTTTAAAAAAAGACATGCAAATGACCAGTAGTACATGTAAAGTTGCTCAAAAATCATTATTAGGGAAATGCAAAACAAAAGCAGCATGAAGCACCAGTGCACATCCTTTAGAACAGTTATTATTTAAAAAATAGAAACACGCACACACAGAAAATAACAGGAACTGCCAAGGATGTGGAGAAAATGGAACCCTGGTGCATGGTGGGAACTTATTTGGCCGCAGCTACCACGGAAAATAGTATGGCAGTTCCTCAAGAAATTACTACATGATCCAGCAGTTCCACTTTTAGATACATACCCAAAAGGCTTGAAGCAGGGATTGAAACAGATGTTTACAAGTTTGCAGCAGTATTATTCACAACAGCCAAGAATTAAAAGCAACCCAAATGATCACTGATGGATGGGTGGATAAGCAAAATGTGGGTTTATACATACAGTGGAATATTATTATGCCTTAAAAAGTAAAATCTGACATGGATGAACCTCAAAGACATGATGAGTAAAATGTCAGTCAAAAAAGAACAAATATTGTATGACCGCACTTAGGTGCGATACCTGAAGTAGGTAAATTCACAGACAGTAAGACGGTGATTGTCTGTAGTGTGGGGGAGAGAGGAATGGGAGGTAGTATTTAATGAGTACAGAATTTCAGTTGGAAGAAATTTTACAAGTTCTGAAGATGGATGAAGGTGATGGTTGCACATCATTGTCAATATACTTAGTGGCCCTGAACTATACATGTAAACAGTTAAAAATGGCAAATTTTATATTATGAATATTTAGCCACAATATAAAAAATGTTTTAAAAGTAAATGATTAAAAATAAAATTATTATCACCCAAAAACCCCAGTAGAGATCAGGGGCTATTAGAGAGGGTATTAGAAATCTGTAAACCTATACGGTAGGAAAAAGGTGAGACTGAATCTAAGAATACCACATCTGCAGACCCGCTACTCACCCACCCTGCAGAGTGGTGGTCTCCAGCCTCACTATCTAGCCTCAGCACCTCCTCTCATGCTCATTTTATTTCTTTACACAAACTACAAACTTTTCTCTCTTTTTTTGTATGACATACTCTTCTGTCGTATCTTTCTCATTACAAACTCTCTTTACTGCAGTAGCTTCCACGGCACGCCCACTCTCCCCCTTCTCATCAGAGCCTACTTCGTAAACACGACACATGGCTTCATGTAGAATTGAGTCCTTATTCTCAAAAAAGATTCTGTGCTAACTTTGAAATCAACTGTTAAGTTCTCAAAATCTCTCTCTCTCTAAATCACATGGAAGATATAACTTAAATTGTGTTACTTCAATGAAGGAAAAGTAGAAAAGTGTACCACATTCCGCAAGGTTAACACATTCATTCTGCCTTTAGAAAAATGAATCAAACAGATTTACTCAAAATCTAACCTTTACTTAAGGCACTGGTTAAAAAGATAAAATACTGAAAGTTATACTTTTCACACTACTATATCTAAAAGCAATCAGAGAACTTTATAATGACATATTTATCTGCAAATTATTTAAAGAAAGATAATATCTCTAATCCCCTTGGAGTGTGATGCTAACAGAAAAGGGGGTTTAGAATTGAAAAGACTTTTAACTGGGAAAATTAAAAGAAAAATCAACAGTGTCCATTCTCCTACTAATAGGACAGCAGAAATTATTATAAAATAAAAACTAGTTTATAATTTTCAAGCCAGTTATGATAATAATAGAAGTGAAAACTAAGGCTATTTGCATATCAAATGCTGTTTTTTACTCTAGGTACCAAGTTTTGGTAAACACACTCGTCAAATTCTACTTCAACTCATTTTTTAAAAATCAGTAAATGGGCGCCCTCCTCTGGTTAGTACAGAGTATTGCACATATAACGAACCTACTAACACTGAACCTAATTTGTGTCCACAACATACTTTTGTTAAAAAGACATTATTGGTAACTGAGCAAAGTGAATAAAAATTTCCAAATACATGCACTACAAGTTTCATCCTTTGTGAAGAACTGAAGCTAACAGTACTTTTTAAAGCAGTGTTCCATCAGCATG
The DNA here is from genome assembly GCA_004024925.1 of Scalopus aquaticus. Lineage (NCBI taxonomy): Eukaryota > Metazoa > Chordata > Mammalia > Eulipotyphla > Talpidae > Scalopus > Scalopus aquaticus. The sequence goes on from PVIJ01001556.1 coordinate 138,025, forward strand.
GAAATACTCAAAATACTTAATCTTCCAATACACAGGAAAAACCTAATCAGTGAACGAAATCACAGACAATGCATAGGAGATTCTTGATTGTTAATACTTCAAAGTGTAGCTAATTCCATGATTTCAAGCAAAAATAAATCCCCTGTCCAAACTGAGACTCTTCAAAATAGAGAAGCTCTTTTTAAGCTAGTACTAACACAAAAATAAAGGAGGTATGATAGGGTTGGTAGGAGTATTGATACTGGAGCCAAACGGTCTTAGTTCAAAGCCTGGTTCTACCACTGATTAGTAGTTAACCTTAAGTTAATGCCTCTGTGCTTCAATTTCATTTATACAGAGCCTACCTCACAGGATTGTTAGGAGGATCAAATCAATTAATGTAAATGAGTAACATTTCACATCTACAGTGCTCAATATCCTTAGCTGCCATTACTGCTGCTATTGCTGCTGCTGCTACTACTCCTGGGATCAAACAATTACAAAGATGACGACGATCAAAAATCGCGTGGAGCTTGCTTTCATTTCAATTTTTAAAATCATTTAAAAACCAAGCAGAGATTCTGTAATGAGTTTAGAGTTGAATATTTTTTAAAAAAATCATCTGTAAGTTTAAGAAAGACTTTTACAATTCCTTTTTACCTAAAAATGAAGTTGTTTAGCTACAGTGTCTTGGCATTTTAAGGTTCTAGAGCCATCCAAGAAGAACTCAGTGCTGGGGAGCTAGCATTAAAGGCAAGATCTCTATTAAAGGCAATTTACCCTGCACACTTAATCACTGTCTAATTTTCTTCTAAAATTTCTAATTTATTCTAAAATTGGTCAAATATGATTATATGTAAATGCTTCATGTAACAAATACCAGTATTTGTATTTCTGAAATGTATGACAGTCTTATACACTCCAATTCTCTTCTAGCAATAATTTACTCTAAATTTCAACCTTTTCTTTCATTCATTATTAAACAGAAGGATTTAACTGCTCTTGACCAAGTCATGGCACATAAGCAGCACAAAGATGTTCTATTTTCCATAAACTAATCTTGAGTCAACTAAAACAAATCATTTGGAAGATAAAAGTATACCTACAAGTACGAATGATTTCATACAAAGAATTTTAAAAGTTTCACATGAAAACTTTTTGATGGGGAGAATATCAGCATAAGCTATTTAACTCAGTATTATTCATCACCACTGTGAATTTAAGCAACTTATTTTCTGTTTATAGAAAAAGAAACAATTCTGGATGCTAAAACTTATACCACTACTAAAGTGAGACAAATTAGAATTAAAATCCTTTTGAAATAAGAATGTAGTACTATAAAACATATATACCTAATATTTGCTGTTTTCCTTAACACATTCAATATTAGTTAAGTATCTCCCTATCCTAAACAAATCATGGTACAAAGATAGAGCAATTGAAACACAGAGGAAACAGTGATAAATCAAGACATTTAGTTCTTTGATTAATGATAAATGAACTGTCATGGCGGCATTAGTAAAACTGTAAAAAAAAAATAATTACCAACTGCAGAAACCAAAATATAGTTAGATCTAGCATGAAAAATTAAGTATATCCCATTCCTTTTAAAGTTTTATTCATAAAAGGCCTAAGTGATTAGAAATGTTTTATAAAAATTAAAATCACATTCAAAATAATTCCTTAAAAAGTCATAAAAACATTTCAGCATTCATAGTGTCCACTAAGATTATAACTTCCAATTATAATATATTTGATATATTCATGTAAACACTTGATAGGTCAAAATATATTATTGTACTTCCCCATAAATTTTCTTTATCTGGGCATTACAACTAAACTATTCTTAAGTGTTAACACTCCAGGTAAATTCATCAAAAAATTGGATGAATTTTAAATTCTAGTTTCACCTCTATTACTAACCTGTGACTTTAGGTAAATCTCTTAATTTGTCACGGATTTCATATTTTTAGAATGAGGAGACTGGACTTGATGACTGACAATGAACTCCCTTTATAGCATCAACAGCAGATTGTAGTTCTAGCAGCACCAAATATAGCACTGTACTATAATGTGTTGTACTGTCAATTTGGTGTTCATTACTGTTTGGTGAATAGTACAGTTAGTTTTACAAAATATAGCTAAGTAAAATTCCCTGCTTCGACTCATTTGTGAGTACCATCTAAAAATAGATACCTATCTCTGTATTCTGAGTATAGTGTTATAATAAGAAGAAAACATTTTCATTGGAAAAAAGTTGTAAGCATGATTTTTTAAAACACGATTTAAAGATGAAATTCAAGAAAAATAATCTCAGAATTTTTCTGATTCCGTATTATACCACTGTAGTTGCTAACATTAATATAAGACTTTTCCTCACTTTTTCATTAAGCATTTAAAGAAATATTTGAGATAAAACAAAATCCGAATTTGTAAGTATTTCAGCAATGTCCACTATGAAGTCCTTAATGACTATAATATAACCTGCCTCGTAATTAAGTTTAACTTTTAAAGTCTGTGCTGAGTTACCCCAGCTGTTACATTCTACACAGCTGCTCAACAAGAATTTAGTAGATGATTATTATAGTTATACCTTTAATTCAACTATGACAAAAATGACATAGTAATTATAGGTATTTCAGTCATGCAAAAGCCTCATGTGATGACAGAGTGATTTAAAGTAACTTAAATTTTTTACAATTCTCAAAATATAAGCTTAAGAAAGACAAAAGCTCCTTTAATGTCAGTTATTAAGCGTCCATGATTTAAGTTACTTTTAAGAACAAGTTTGAGTATAAAATGTTCATTAATTTTTTGATTAAACTAGACATTATTTATCAATCATTTACTCCTCCCATTAAAATTCTAAAGAGTGTTGCAGGACACTAAAACAAGGACATAATAATAATAATTCTTTTAAAGCACAATAAGGAATACAGGTGATTTCTCTATATAGCTTTAAGCTATAATGCAGAAAGTTCACTAAATGATAGCACAAAGCTGAAACTATGGAAATAGTAACAACTATAGTGTTAAGTGCAATTATAAATAAACATCATTTATTCTGAGTGAGAAAATATAGTTCCACAACTTCATCTATATAATTCTTGGTAGCATGCAATAAAAGCATGTGAGACTTACTGAATATATTCATTGAATATTAATAAATTATTAACATTGATTTCTCAATATTCATGTCAGCATTGAATTTAAGTGTAGAAATTTACTTTAAGTATAGAATTGAGCAATCAAATATATATTTAGGGTCTTATTCTTGGATGAGCTGACAACTTGATTCCACGGGCCTTTTATGTTGTCAAAACCACATGTTAACAAAATACATGTCTGATAAACATCAATATTAACTTTATAGCTAAATTCAAATTAAGCTGACAGTCTAAATTCTCAACCCTTTCAATAAGTAAAAGAAAATGGGTTATCAAGAAAAATTGAAGACAAAGAAACAAAACTCAATCCATGTAATTCCAATGACCGTATCTGGAACAGGCCTTGAGGGGTAAGTCCAGGGATCAATAGGAGAAATAAGCAAATCTGCAGCTACAGGCTTAGAAAATGCAAATTTATTATTCAGACTGGCACAGTGATGCTGGGAAAGGATTCAACACTGTCCATTCTTAGCAGATCATGCTTTCCTTCACTTAAACGTGACAAGAATGGGAGGTATCATTAGCCTACAATTTGTAAGGTAAGAAAATTGAAGCTCAGAAAGGTTTAGGAAATTGCCCGTGGTAACATATCTGCCAAACAGTAGAGCTGAGACTTTTACCCTAGTATGCCTACTTCCTAAACTCATGCTTTATACCAGAATGTATATCCATTCTACAGAATGTTAATCCCAACCTAGTTGTGTTATTGTCTAATCTGTTTGGAGATTTACTTTATTAGATAAGTTTTAGATACGTAAATCTGTCAGATAACTGAGTTCCAGAAAACTGAACTAAAATATTATCAAAGACATTATATAATCTGTTTTAATAAGTCTGATTTTTATGAACTCTAAATTAAAAAATAAACTTGCAAAAGCAAAGATATTTTGATCTCTTATTCTCAAAGATGGTCATAATATCCCCCATCTCACATGTTCTTCTGACATTCCTTCCATTGAGATGCAGATTCTGTTTCAACCAATAGAGAATGTGAAGTTGTATTATGTGACTTTCTAAGTTAAGTCAAAGGAGATTCAGCTTCCACTTTGCTTGCTGGAAACTGAAATGGTAACCTGGTTTGCTGTTTAAGTAATCTGAGGGCCCTGAGGACGCCATGATGGGAAGAAGCCCAAAAAAGCTCACATAAAAAAGATCTTTTTTTTTTTAAAGATTTATCTATTTTATGCATACAAGCCGGGGTAAGGCCAGAGGCGTGGGGCGGCGAGAGGGCCCACCAGAGACAGAGCGGGGAGCAGAACAGGCAGATCGACGGAAATACACTGCTGAGGGGAGCAGCAGGCGAGGCAGGAGAGGTCTGCTGCGCCATGTGGGAATCTCCCTGGCCAGGCGTCGAACTCGCATCACTGCTGCCGACAGCTCCATGGTGCAGCGCTTAACCGCTGCACCACCAGGGAGGCCCTAAAAAAGATCTTAAGTGGAGAAGTCCTGACTATATGAAAAGAAAGATTCTTGGCCAACCTCCAGATAGTCTAGACCCCTGCTGTTTCATCTCCAGGCACCATTTAACTGCAACCCTGAATCAGTAATGCCCAAGTAAGCCCTTGTCCAATTCATAATCTACAAGAATCAGAACTAAGAAAACTGTCACTGTGAGTGACATACAACACAGATGTAACTCAATATATTTAAAATTTTCACTTATTAGACCCTAAGACAGATGGCAGCATATTGGTAAGTATAAACAATTCATTCTAGAACGAATTAAAATTTATAACATAAACAAAACCAGTATCTTTAGTTAAGCAAGTGAATAGCTCTTGGCTCTCAATTCCTAAATCCACCAATAATTTCATATTCTTTTCCTCATTTGCATCTGATTTCAATAACCAGAAATTACCAAGCACAAAGACAGAAAATTTAAGTTCTTTCACTTGGAAAGTAAAGCATCTTTTAAAAGCAATGGTTATTTTTAAAGGAGAGCAGCTACCGTTAATAAATGCACCAGCAAAACCCAACTGAACACAGGGACATAGTATGTTTGACCAAAATAAATCTTTTTCTAGAAAAAATAAATATGAAAAAACTTATACATTATTTTTCACCCTGGTGACTGATGAAGACAATCATCATTCTTTGATTTACATTTCATGTAAACTAGAGGTTAAAGTTTACATGCAAGAGGCTACCTGACAATAATTACAACTAAGAGGAATCAAATTAATTCTTTATCTCACACAACTAGTAGCTATGCCTACGGTTACAAAATGGTTCTCTAAAAAGCGTCCTAAATAGAGATAATACCCATCTGAGTGAAACTACTCCTCCAAGCATGATTGCTTCTAAGGTTTATAATCCTCCCTTCACTGTGAAAACTTTACTATTTCCTCAATAGTAATTCCAGAATTTCTACGGATGTATCAAGAGAATCTTCCTTTGCATTTATTCTAGTTCCACCTATACAGTTCATGAACACCTACCAACCATTATTGAATAGAACGATCATTTCCATGTCTTTGGAACATTTTCACAGGAATATTCAAAGCCCCAACACTACTTAAATTTCTTTCAGGTTCTCTTTCAAATTCCTTCTAGATCGAGCATTAAGAACCAATTCAGGGTGTGAGGGAATACCTGCCAGGAATCAAGAGTGCTTCATTTGTTAGCACTAACAAAATTTTCAATGTCCAACAGCAGAATTCTATGTTAAAAGTCATAATAATTTGGGTAAAAATCAGTAGAAGAGTTTCATCCCACCAAAGAGTAGGTATCTTTGGAACCAAAACTATTTTACATAGCATGTTATCTACACTGGAATAATTAAACTAGTTTTAGCATAATCTTAAAACATTATAATAATAAAGCTCATAAACAGATGACTCTACAAAAGAGGTTAACAGTTTGCCCAAGGTCAAATTGTCAAAAGTGACAGAGCTGATATTTGAAAACTCCAGTCTGGCTTCAAGAGATCACAGTTTCTACTTCCCGCTATTTATAGCACTGATGCATATATTATGGATCTGCTATTAAAGGCACAGTCTACTGAATCACTCATGAAGCCCCATGTGAGAAATTGCCTTTATATAATATTAGGGAAAAATGACTTTGTGTGTGTGAGTGGCATATTTTTTCTTCCTAAGAGAAGTTAGAACATCTTCCTAATTTTATCACAAGGAAGCAGAGAGAAATAATAGGCCAATGTTTTACAAACTTTAATCCACATCAGAAGCATGTGGGAGCTTGTTAAAAATGCATATACCAACCCTAGAGACTTGGTTAAATAGATCTGGAGTGTAAACCAGCAAACTGCATTTTTATAAGCATTCCAGATGTTACTGATGCACCTAGTATAAAGTCAATCTTTGAAGACTACTACTGTAGGCCTTATGAGTAGCCAGACTGTACCTTACTAGCCACTTACTCCAACTGATAACTGATTCTTTATCTCTTCTCATGGCCTTGTCTTCATAGTTTACACCAGCATTTCCCCCAAGTCTGAGTTTCATGCGGACATAATCATTTTATTGTATGTGTTTCTCCTACATACAGGTCACCTCACATTTCTTGTGGAAGTGAGGATACAGATTTCTTTTAAATGCAGAGAGTTCAGCTGAAAGCTTAACACCTAAAATTCATAAAGAAAAGTCCTTGGGCCACTGACTAAAGCACTGGATGCGCTATGTATACGCTGTACTTCCACTCCAAAGAACTCAATGCCTTTATTGGCTTTCCACTGGATACAAACTAACTTTGAATAACAAGCAGCACACTTTTTCCATGCATGATGTCTAGCAAAAATGAGTAGGCTATAGGTCAAAGCAAACCACAGAAATGCATTTGAAAATGTGGATGCCAACATGTAAAATAATGAGAAACTAAATTCTAAAAATTTGGAATCCTGGGGCTTTTGGAAAATTAGAAATATGGCAATGTAAGGATCACAATTTTGACACTCACCAGCTTTAGAGAGGCTGTGGTTGTCCCTTGGTCCCCTCACTCATTTTAAATTACTTTTATGGCCCCTATTAGCTTTTGATTTTGTGTCTGCTATAAACAGTGATATAGGGAAGTGAGATTAAGGTTTTCTGATTAAAAATCATTTTAATATAGTCAAGGAATCACTGATGGCAATTAGTTATAATACAGGTGTATGATATTTTAGAAATACCTCAAGTACTTATCCTAAGTTGTTTTTCCCTAACTTTCTAACTTTTGAGGGAATCAAAGTGACCTTTTCTATCTGTAATATACCATAAACCCTCAACTCCGCACTTGCTCCTTCCCATTAACTTTTTTGTAATGTTCTTACAGTGGAGATAAGCATTTAGCACACAGTATGCCAAACACCATCCTTCCTCCACTGCCATAAAAGCTGGTACTACATTGTGACACCTGTAAGAAAAATGGCAATTCTTTTGGTGTGCAACAATATTGCTAAAGTAAACCAAAAGTTAACTAGTAAACTAACATCTTCTTCAGACACAGGTTAAAAAGACAACATTTTAATGTTTTTTTATTCATTATTAGCATCTAATCTCTCTAGATCTCAAAAAGGAATAGTAGCTCAGGTGTTTCTCACCATATCCAGACACTTATGTCTTTGTTTACTTGTTGAACACTCTTGATCACTTAGCACTCACCAGATTATGCCATTATCAACTAATTTCATTACGTGAGCAAAAATGTCAGAATTCACTTTCAGTATTTAATCACCTAAACTCAGTAAGTTTGCCAAAATACAGCAAAAAATGTATTTTTCAGGAAGTGGTGATATACAAAAAAACAGCAAACATATATGAAATATAACTTTATCATTTAGAGAACACCATTTATTATAGCAATAACTAAACTGAAAAGAAACCCAAGAGGACTAATCCCTTGGTAAAATTTGGAACTAAAGATCCAAGTTTCGTCACTTCATTATAGTAACTTTGAATGGAGATTTTGAGATATTAAAATTAACAAACATAAGGAAAAGAAATTAAAAAGTTTAGGGTCTTTTAGGTCCTTAAATATCTTACTGCCCCTTCTTTCTGTAACCTGTTCTGCTTTTGTATGTCCCTCTAAGTAGAAACAATGTGTTCCCCGGAGTTCACTTTAGGCTTCCTCCACAAAAAGGGAAGTACAAATAATAGCTAAAAAGACTGTCCTTATCCATGCCCCAAACATAATAAATACAATATAGAAATTAATAAAGAGTGCTCCCTAAAGTACATCTAAGGGAAAAAGAAAAATTTAACTAAAGCTCTACATAAAAGATTCAACTTTTCTTTACATGTTATCAAAGATCAGTAGTCGTCCATAGGTGAGATGTAGCTCAAAGGCAGCTGTTCTTAGTCTGCACAATGTTTTCCTTTTTCTTTGCTTTGCTTTGCTTTTCTGTTAACACCTTTCACAGAAGGCAAATGCCCTGTAGTTCATAAGACACTAAACAATCTCAATCATAACTAGCATTGTTCACTCATTCACACTATCGATTTGGGCCCTATAGATTATACTTCTCATTTTTTCACCCCAAGGAACCAATAAGAATTAACTGTTCAAATTTTCTTTAGTTCAGGATGACCAGGTGGTTACATTCTACAATATTACTTTGTATGCCTAAGAGGAAATTTGAACAGGAAACATAGTTTCTATGGAGGGTTCATTCTTTTCTCCAATCAAGACAAAATTTTTCTTTTCATGCATTTATATACAAATAACCGGGAAATTTTTAAAGAGCATACTTAAATTCTCAAAGCACAATAAGTTTGTATGTATGTGTACTCTTATCCTAAGATTCTCTTCTCATTTTTGTTGTCAAGAAATAGGAGACAAGCACTATATATTTAAAGTATTAACAGCAGCTCTATGAATAGTAATAAAGTACTACATGGCCCTCTAGTGTTCAATGAAGAAAAAGAAAAATTCTTAAGTGCTTCGTATACATGACATTTTATAGTGAAAAATAATATTTTGATTTACTAAGCGAGCTACAAATGCTAGTATAGAATTTCTATGTAAACCTAAGTATATTGTATCTTCTGAACGTTACTTCTCTGTGACTTCTTTTGAACTACTTACCCATATATTTCAAGTATCACTGAAAGAAAGTGTAAAGTCTCCCCTAAAAAAAAATTCCAATACTGAACCAAAAAACTAATTTTTCAATTAAAACGAGTAAGTATTAAACTTACGGTATATTTTCTTTTTTCTGTGTTCTACTTCTAGAATTCAACCAAATGGGATTTTCTCTTCCTAATTATATATAATTATAAAATCAGATTCATTATATCAACCAGAGCATAAAATACATGGAAAGTATGTTCCCCCAAAAGAGGTCAAAGATGGATTTGAGATTTTAGGACAACTGTTCAAGTAAAAAAGTTTGCTGCTGTTGTTGTTTTTTTTCCCAGAAAAGAAATCTTTTTTAAAAGAGTCTGAAGACTATATATAAGATTATTTATAGTCAGTGGTTTAAAAAACTTGATATTGCTATCTAAATTAAAGCTTGTGAAACACATTTTTAAATGGATGTAAATTTTTTATAGATTTAAAAATATGCATAGAGTATACTTATTGTTTATATACTGAGGGTGAGAGGGGGGCACATGAGCAAGATCTGTATCACTCACTTCCTTTGTCTTCAGCAAATATTTCCAAGTCAAAACCTTGGAAACTACAGAAGATTTTGGGAAAGTCCCGTATGTGGCATCAAGGTCAATCCTCCAAATATAAAGGGAAGGTAAGAAGTTGCCTATAGGGCCTCCCTGGTGGCACAGGGGTTAAAGTATCAGCACTATCAAGCTATTGCCAGGCAGGGAGCTAAGCCACATGGCGCAGCAGACCTCTCCTGTCTTGCCCGCTGCTCCCCTCAGCAGTGTGTTTCAGTGTATCTGCCTGTTCTGCTCCCCACTCTGTCTCTGGTGAATCCTCTCAACCCCCACACCTCTGGCCTACACCCCAGTTCTTGTATGCATAAATAAATAAAATAAATCTTTTAAAAAAAGTTGCCTATGGTGTGGAAACTTAGCAAATGACCCTCTCCTAAGTACCACTTAGTCATTAAGAAAGAGGATATAAACAAAGAAAATTAAACAACATGAATTATAGAGATATTTGGAATATATTTAAATAAACACCTAGGAAGGCTCTGTACTTATTTCTAAAAATCCTTCCACAATGTTATGACTCCATACTTTTGATTTCTTCATAGTTACTCAATGCTATCTCATTCCTACCTATACAACAGGTCTCTCTACCTAGTGTTCATTCCCTGGTGGAAGACATCACTGATTTAACTATTTGGATGTGGATACAGTGAGCATTGAGTGAAAATGACAGAAGACAGAATCTTGATTCTAAATAATCTTTTGTAAAGAGGAGTTTGGTAAAGAAGAACTCAACAAGAAATGGGCAAGGATGGTGGCACATTAAAGAAAATCTAATAAGGAGAAATTAAGAGTCTTATATTCAGGTTCAACAACCTGTAAAAAGTTCCTATTAAAAAAGAATTAAATTGGACCTTGTTTATAAAAATTCATAAAGATTTTATTTTCTGAAAGTTCAATTCTATTTTAAGCATTTTCTATATGCAAAGAGCAAAGTCCTCTAAGACACAGTAATATTTTAAGAGAATCAGGTCTGCTAATAATTTAAGGAAGACACTAAAAGAGAGCAAAAGCTTAAGAAAAGGTATCAATCAAAGGAGTCTGAATTCTTCTATGCTCAGAAATATCAAACAAACCCCCATTTCCTCAGGTATAAAGAGTAGAATGGAAACAAGATGAAAGAAACTAGAGGATTTTTAGTTTTGTATATGTTATACATACCACAGTTATTTTAACCCTTCGCACTGGAGCGGCACCGCTACGGCGCCCGGCAGTTTAATGTGTCCACTAGAGTGGCGCTACTATGGCCCCCGGTGGTTTAATGCGTCCATTCAAGTGGCGCAGCAAGGGCGCCCGAGCGGTTTGGAAGCCACTATGTTTATTTCCGATGTGTGATAAGATATTCTTATCGCAATTACTTTCATGGGCCAGGCTCAGCCTGCATCCTTAGCCAGTTCTTAGCTTAGCTTAGTTAGTCTCAGCTTAGCATTGTGATACGTGTCCTGACAAACCGAGGCTGCATCGTGGGGATTGTTTGACTAAATATCACACAAAAATTAATTACAGAGTGTAATATTTAACAGATTTTGTTGTATTCAATGTAAAAATAAATAAATTGGTGAAATTTTATTATCTGTATACGTTTGTTTGAGTATAACATGATTTCAAAGTACCTGTGAAACGCTTCCCTAATATAGCTGAAATGGTCTTGAGTGGCTGGTTTACCCACGCGAAAAAAGCCTCAAGTGCCATGGGTTAAAAGAATAAAAGATAGAAAAGCTCTCAGCAAACAAGGAAATGAGAATTTCCTCAACTTGATGAAGAACATCTACAAAAACTCATTTAATCACACTTAATGGCAAGAAACTTTCCCACCAAGGTCAGGAACAAAGCAAGGAGGTCTCTCTCTCTCTCTCTCACTAATGCTTTTCAATATTGTACTAGATGTCCAAGCCAATGAGGTAAGACAAAAAAAAAAAAAAGGAAATAAAGGTGTACAGACTAGGAAGAAATAAAGTTGTCTTTATTAACACATGACAGTCATCTATGTAGAAAAATAAAGTCAATGAAAAAAACCTCCTGGAACTAGTAAGGAAACATGTAGGATACTAGGTTAATAAACAAAAGTCAATCACATTCCTGTATACAAGCTACGATCAAGTAAATTTGAAATTAGAAATACGTTATTTACATAAGCATTCCAAATATGAAATATTTAAGTATACATCTAATAAAATATGTACAAGATCTACACAAAGAAAATTATAAAACTGATGGACGTTATCAAAGAACTAAATGGAAAACTCAATGGTCCATATTCTTAGATAGCAAGACTCAATATTGTCAAGATGTCACTTCTTCCAATCTTAATCTATAGATTTAATGTATTTCCAGTCAAAATCCCAGCAAATTGTGAATATTAACAAGCTGATTCTAAAATTTATGTGGAGAGATAAAAGATCCAGAAGGGCCAATTTAACATTGAAAGAGAATAAAATCAGAGGACAAATACCACCAGATTTCAAGACTTACTATAAAGGTATAGTAATCTAGAATAGTGTAACAGTGACAAAAGAATAGAAAAATCGATCAAAGGAACAAAACACAGAGTCCAGAAGTAGGCTTAATGAAAATATAGTTAACTGATCTTTGACAAAGAAGCGCAGTCAATTAAGTGGGACAAAGATAATCTAATGGACAAATGGCATATGCAAAAATTAACTCAAAACAGATCATAAACTTCAATACAAAAGGCAAAACTGTAAAATTCTTAGAAGAAAACCTAGGATGACACTGGATCTGGGAATGGCTTTTTTAGACACAACACAAAAGGTAAAATCTATGAAAAAATTGATAATCTGGAATTTCACTATAATTAAAAACTTTTGTTCTGTGAAAGATCATGGTAAGAGAAAGAAAAGACAAGCCACTGGCTGGGAGAAAATATGTGTAAGATACAATATAATAGAGGTCTATTATTCAAAATATATAAAGAACTCTTAAAATTTAACAATAAGAAAACAATTCAGTGTAAATGAAAGAAATGCAGATGAAAGACACGAACAGACACCTCACTAATAAAGAAACAAGTGGGAAGCATATGAAATAATGATCAATGTCACTGTCATTAGGGAAATTCAAATGAAAACAATGAGACACCACTACATACCCATTAGAAAGGTCAAATGTTAAAAGAGTGACAACATCAAATGCAGGAATTTTCATACATTGCTGTTGGGAATGCAACATGGTATACAGCCACTCTGAAAAGACAGTTTGGCTGTTTCTCACAAAATTAAACATACTCTTACCATATGCTCTAGCAATTGCACAAGCTTGTCACGCCAAGGAGTTGAAAACTTACGCCTATACAAAAACCTGTATGAGGATGATGCAAGAAGCAGGATGCAAAATAATATCTATATTGATCATAGAAAAAGCTATGCAAAAATACGTTTTCAGTGGTCATGGACTAGCAAGTAAAATGTAAAAATGTATTCACTAATTATATGTCGGCAAATTATTAGCTATCAGTTACCCCATTATACATGACAAATATAATTAGGCAAGATAAATAAATCAAAGGGCTTGCATAGGAAGGAGAAAGAAAAGTAATTTCAATATAATGCAGTGGAAGTCATAATAAACATTATGGCTGAAGAAATTAAAGTTGGGGCTTTTGGGGGGCATGAAAACAGGTGTTTTCATGGTGACTTTATGGGTTATTCCCATAACCCACTTGCTCCCAAAATTACTAATATTGCTTCATTTAAGTTTCAAGCTTTAAAAAAAAGGCGGACTTGGTTCAAAGTAACTTCACTACTTACTAAGCTGACTGGCCACTGATGAATGACTTAACTTCTCTTGTGTTCCTTATCACTGATATGGGGATAAAAACTGCAATCTTCATCCAGGACTGAAAGATTAAATGAGGTTATATATGTAAAGTATTTAGCGCAGTGTCCCAACATATATTAAATGGTGTTCAATAAATGGTTTATCATCACCATACTGTTTTCCAAGGTACCAATAAGGTTCAGGACTAAGAACAGGTGGCTAAGAACAGGGCTCCTGCACCTCAGCAGCACCATGTTGACGACAGGACACAACAGTTCAGTTTGTCTAGAGAAGAGCAACCAGGATGGTGATCCTGGAAAACGTGTGAAAGGCATTTAGTTTGGGGAAGAGAGATCATGAAGGAATATGGCAGCAGTCTTCTTCCATGAGAACCCCCTCACTGTTCTAGACAGAACAAGAAGAACCAAAGTAATAGATGCTGACACATCTGTCTAAAAATACAGTATTCCTTCCACTGTAGTATTCTTTAGTGATGACTTCATTTTCAAGCCCAATTCTACTGATTAAAGGCTGTGCCACTGGGCACAGGTTTGGACTTGTTGATATCAAAGGTCCCCTCCAAAGATTTGAAATTTGGATAGATGCCAAGACAGTTCAAATATATTAAGGAGTTTGATGATATTGGTGGGGTGGAGGGGAATAGAGGAAGGAATTTTGGAATTACAGTTTAAAAGACAGACTCTGAAATTGCTTAGAGAAAGGTTTTTAAATAAAAAATATTCATGTTTCATGGAGAGTCAAAAGTGCTGTCAAGACTAACTCTCTAAAGAAACCACATATTAATTCAAAATGGATTAAAGACTTAGATGTAAGACCTGAAATGATTAGCATACACAGACAAAAACATAGGCAAAACATTCTGACACTGGTTTCAGTGGTATCTTTGGGAATTCTACTGGAACAGCAAAGGAAACAAAAGCAAAAACATAAACAAATGGAACTACATCAAAGTAAAAAAACTTCCACACAGTAAAAGAAACTATCATTAAAATGAAAAGACAACCTACCAAATGGGAAAAAATATTTGCACATCATATATCTGACAAAGGGCTGATATCCAAGATCTACAAAGAACTCATACAACTCAACAAGAAAACAAATAACCCCAATCAAAAAATGGGAAGAAGAGTTAAACAGACAAGTCTCCAAAGAAGACAAACAGATGGCCAAACAGGCACATGAAAGAATGCTCAGCATCACTTATCATTAGAGAAATGCAAATCAAAACCACAATGAGAGAACACCTCATACCTGTGAGAATGGCCCATGTCAAAAAGACCAGAAACAACAAGTGTTGGCGAGGGTGTGAAGAAAAAGGAACCCTGGTACACAGTTGGTGGGAATGTAGACTGGTCCAGCCCCTATGGAAAACAGTATAGAGGTTTCTCAAAATATTAAAAATAGATCTACCATATGACCCAGCAATTGCACTCATAGATAGCTATCTGAAGAACTCAAAAACACTAATTTGAAGGGATATATGCATTCCTATGTTCACTGTAGCACTATTTACAAAAGATAAGTTATGGAAACAACCTAAGTGCCCAAGGACAGATGAGTAAATTAAGGAAAAATGTAGTGTGTGTGTGTGTGTGTGTGTGTGTGTAAAAACTACTCCTAAGAAACATGAAATCCTGCCATTTGTGACAACATGGATGAAAGTGGAAGGGACTATGCTAAGTGAAGTTAGAAGAAGAATGACAAATACTGGGTAACTTCATTCATGTGAAATATAAAGAAATAAAAGAACAAGCAAAACTAAACTAAAACAAACTCTAGAAATCTGATTGCATAATTACGGCCATGGGAGGAATGGTGGGGTGAAAAGCAAAGAGAAGGGGAGGCCCAATGAACTGTGGGGTAGAATTATGGGTGCTTCAGTGGTGAGTGTGGCATGGTAACACATACGTCTGAAGAGGGGTAAACCTATACCCCTAAATCATATCACTGCTGTGAAGTATTGTTACCCAAGTAAAAAATGAAACAATTTTAAAAAATAATTTACAAATGACATTTTAAATAAATAACTTAAAAACAAGAAAAGATACTGCCATGCTATTACTCTTGTAATAATGTGATAATTTGATTTTAGAGAATTGCTAAGGTGACACCTGAGTCCTAAGACATGAAAATTGATAATACAAAGAACTCTTAAAAGAGTCCAGTGCTCTTTCCACTGTATTCAGTTCCATTTTCATGAAGAGATCGTTACATAATGCCTTTTGTTGTAAGTGATACATTTTTATGTAATCTTCCATGAAAGCATTACACATTATGGAAGTTATCAAAAAAGACTAAGTAGAAGAAGAATTGGTTTCTAGTGACTGGGTTTTTCCCCTAATAAATAATAGCAATGCATGCTTGTTAAAACAAATCTTGGAAACTGTGAAGAATATGTAAGGAAAAATAGAAATAAATTCAACCACAGCCAGAGATAATTCCTAACGTGTAGTTTAACGCTATCCAATCTTTTCCCAAATACATACAGGTTCATAATTAGGTTTACGTTATACACATAGTTTTGAATTCTACCATTTTAGTAAACACTATGAATTGTAAGTATTTTCCTACTACAAAATTTTCTTTAAAAATATTTTTATTTTTAATGTTTTTAACGGCTGTACGAGTTGCCTTCAATGGATATCTACATCCTAGCAACAAAGTCCCTAAACCACGATTTTAACTTTTCTTCTGGGGAGTCTTTTTTTAGTACTACTAATTATAATATTCCTCAATGAAACTATCTTTATATTGAATATTTCAGCTTTAAACAAAACTTTAATGGTATGCCTATTTGTAATTTATAGTTAAGATGAGTACATCTTAAGAGATGAAATGAGAATTGTTCACATTACAATTTGTGGACCTTCAACTCTCAACTTGAATCAACACTAAAGCCAAAATATCATCATAACTCTACCATTCAATAAAAGAAAAATAGGAATTAAATGCCAACCCAAGACAAAACTTACCCCTCAGTCACAAGGTAATACCAAATGAACTGCACAAAAAAAAAAAAAATAAATAAATAATGGGTTCAAGGGACGGAATTTTCTTTTTCTAGGAAGGTTAAGAGTTGAGGTAGAATTTCGCCTGAGTTTAGATGTGGAAGAGCAGGGTCATCTGAAACATGGAGAGGTGTGGAGGTGACACTGAGCCCATTTTAAGATGTGAAATTTACATATCCACTTATGGATTTAGCTGTATCAGTGGGAAACAGATCAGCAGGTATTTTGACTAAAGTTACTCATCTATATAGAGCTAAACCTTTATTTTTAAACAGTCATCAATTAATGGTCAAACAGTAACCTAAGCAAAGATACTCTTAGCATTTTTAAATACCAAATCTCCAATTTTTATCTTACAATCCACCTGTTGGTAAGACAGAAGAAAATCATGCATGCCGTCTGTCAGACTCTGCAGCAGGCTCAAAGCCTTAGATGATAAGAAGTAGTCAAAGTCAAACCATTTTCCACTGAATAAACAAAAGACTAGGATGTCAACAGAGATAGGAAAATATGGAGATGAAAACTAAAATCGGTATGAATAAAAGTTAGTAGTTTTAGTTTCCTGTGAACCATTCAGGTGACAATGCCCAATAGACAGCCAGAAATTCAAAACTGGGGCTTGAGTGAATGACCGGCACTTGAGACCTAAGTGTGGAGTTACCTACCAAAGTAAAAGCAACCTATCTGATAATACTCCTTTATCTTCTTCAGAATATCTTCCTTCTATGACCAAAAAATATATTAATAAAGTCAGGTTCATTGTAATTATATACACATGAAATAATTTGACTCAGGACTGAGGCAAACTCAGGTTCAATTATTCTGAGGGAAACGACATTTGGTACTTGTGGATATTTCAGAGAAGTTTATCATCTGTTTGCACAGAACACAAACCAATGGAACACTATTAAAATTTCATTTAATTCTCCATTCTGTGGGAAGACTTCTTTGGTGCAGAATGGAAACACATAATTAAAATAATATTTAACTACCTGTACTGAATCAGAAAGAGATTTAAACATGACCAACAATGTTATTATGGTTTAAATTAACATGAACAAATATTTTTGAAACTATACTAACTAGAACTAGAATGGATTATAAACTAAAATTCATTTTGGCATTCAACCATTAGAATCACAAAGTATTTAAATATATAGTTGTAATGAGGGAAGTTTGGAGAAACTGACTTATATTCCATTAGAATGAAATGGAAATGGATCATGTCTATCACCTGGGAAGAACTATAAATGGTACTCCCTGAAAATTTATGTCATATTATAATTTTTACTAGAGATAGGCATAGGTTAGTATAGTACCCTCCCAATCCTCCTATGTACCCTTTTTAATTCATCTATTTTTTATTTATTTATTTATTTTATTTATATTTTTTCCCATTAGAGGATGATATAATACCTGAACTCTAAGGTCATAAAAAAATACACTGTTATCTGCTGTGGGAACTGAAGTGTATTCTGTGAGATGAGGGGTAAGGGAAGGAGACAAAACAAATGAGGCGGCAGGGCTCCACCTGTAAACTACCTGAGTATTCATATTACTTGCTTTACATGTTATTTTATATAATCGTTAATGACAATCCTGAGATGTATGCTAGTCTTTATTTTACAGATAAGGAAACAGGTTCAATGAGATCACATATTTATGTCAAATAATGAGTGGTAAGTTAGAATTCAAGCACAGATTTGTTAGGCTCTTATCACTCTACTCTGTTAGGGGAAAACCCACCTTCTCTAGCGTACCCTCTTCCCTCCACTTCCACTCTCCTGCCCACATGTTCAAAAACAGGTCTGTACTCCTTCACAAAAGTAGGAGGGATGGCTATTCATTTGGGCTATTTTACTTATGGATGTTTGATCTGTGAGCCTGTCTATACCTGACAGAATTTGAATTCAAGTTCTTTGTCTTACAAATAGGCAAGGCCAGGGACTTCTGGAAGTTGCCATCACATACTGGTTAGAATAGCGTAGAATTTATAGAGTCCTGTCAGATTTCAGATGTTAGTCACATAGCCCTAAAAACTTTTCCCAGAAGCTCTGGTCCAAAAGAGTGGCTGGAGGGTGTTACATTAGAAATAAAACTATTATTATGATCATCACTGGCCAGAGACGGTTGTGCTTAATTATTCTATTATTCAGAACATAGAGACAAGAGTCGTAAGACTGTCTGGACACTAGACATACTGCTTCTTTGAATACTTGTTTTATCTATTTGTTTATAAATATATAAATATTTACTTCTTATTTGAGGCAAAAAGGATAGAAAAAGGTCCAGTTACCAGAAAGCTATGGGGAAAAATGAACTTACTTCAAATAAGGGATGAAGTTATGTGAGAACAGATAAAAATCACTAAGATAGACATGGAGGAAACAGAAATTAGTGCTCAAACATGCTTCTCTTCATAAAAAGACCATGTGATTAGGAGAGCTGGTCTGAAGGTAATCTAATTTCCTATTCACCTAGTAGAAAATAAGTTTATACTCTGCGTAAAACATGTGAAAGGTGTCTTTAGTATGGGCTAGACATCTCTTTGGAAAACACATTTTTTTTCCAATATGATAATGTTGTTGACAGTTGAAACTGAAGAGATGTATATTCCTATATGGGGAAGCATTTTAGAATTTGCAGGTATACTAGTCAAACTAACAGAAACAGCCAGCATACAACCCCTAGTTAAGAAGCACTTAATTGGACTATAGAGTGATCTAGAGAAAATATTATCTATTATTCAGTCTCAAATTTCACTGTTTTTTTTTCCTGTTACAACTTTAAACTTGAACCTTATCTTTAATAATTTATGTTAAACATCACAAGGAAAAGCACATCACTGAAATCTCTGTACTTCTCCTAGGTAGCTCTAACGGTTTTCAAGTGGGACATGGTATTAGAAAGACATCATTTTCCTGAGCCTAGAAACTAAACAGACTTGCATTTCTGCTGAAAATCTTGGTTGTAATGTTTGCCAAATTCTACCATAGGGGGCAGCATAGTACATGGAAAGAAAATGGGTTTTTTGAAAGTAGGCAGATCTGGATTATCATCTTTTATCACTTAGAGTGTGATATTTGGGTGAATCATTTGGTCTCTCTGTAATCTCTGCTTACTTCTCTGTCACAGGAACTTGCAAACAATATGAACTTATTATTAACATCAATTCTTGACTACCACTGTCTTTGACTTTTAACATTAGGACCATCTAGAATTTCTAAAGTCTATTATTACCATTGACTCCCATAAGAAAAAAATCTTTGGTAACTAGGATTAAGGGGTGGGGGGAGATTTTCCTAAGAGTTTTGATAGTTTCCAATATGCTTTCAAGAAAAAAAGTGATGCAAAAAGGAAAAATTAATATCCTATCTGCATATACAGTGTGTTCAAGGATGAATTAGTAAATTTAGTAGTTGTCCGAGGGTATGTTGAGGAAACTGTCAAAAAATAGCATTTGAGAGGTATGCTGGGTAGAACTATAGAAGACTTAGAGAAACACAAGAAAATTAGTTTTATTTGAAATAGTGAGAGCTTTTCCCTATTTACCACATTAAAACATTTATACACGAGTGACCGGCATTTTCTTTTCAAGCCACAGTAATAGGTGACACTTTTAAAATGTTGAAAAAAAGAAAGTACTCTGGGGATGGTGCTGAAGAAGAGATTCAGGAATGATCAAAGAGGAAAACTGGCCAATTTCAGATTAAAATTCTGCTGTGAGAAGGGCAGCACGTCTTGGCCATGAATAGTTGCATATTCATCACAGCAAATGACTTCAAAATAAACTGTGTGTCAAAAGCATGTACATCTATACATAAGTGCATTCACACATCACAGCAGGCTGTTATTAGTTCTCATTTCACCCCTGTGGCCTTGTGCGGACAGCACAAGAATTTGTATTCATGACTCAAAGAGTCACTAGGGAAAACTGACTTAAATTCTGTACACAAAGTGGTTAAGGATGTAACAATAGACGGCGTTATCAAAAAGTTCTGTCTACAATTTCATTTTGAAGGAAAAGGAAAGACAAAGCACCTGTCAAACCTGTGTACTGAAAATTTTCCTACAGAACATTATGACTTCTCCTTTCAAAAACATTATGCTTTGTCTAACTGGCTTTCTTATTTTAAACTTAAAATGCAGCGGAAATCACTGACAGCTTTGCATTGTTCAGCAAAACTTAGTTTTGCTTAAACTTCTTTCTTAAATAAGGTAATGCAATTAAATACCGCCATTCCTCTAATTGAGCCCCAGAAATAAAGGAAAGAGTTAAATGCCTTTTTTTGATGTAGTAATCTTGAGGGAGAAAGATCAAGAGATGGGGGACAGGAGCTGGGTAAAATGCACTGTAAAACATCTGGATCTTCCTAACAAGGCTGAAGCCTTCACCGGTAAAACCATTTGGCTGAGATTCAAAGTTTTAATACCTTGATACAGAGTTGGGTAAAGGATGGAAACTACTCTTTGAAGCCATCTTTTCTTATATCAAACCAACTAAATAAAATATAAATTTGCAGACTAGGGTTATTAAAAATAAACATATTTTAGAAAGAATTTAAGTTTCACAAGTTAAAGTGATACAGCAATTCAAGTACAAAACCAAGTGTCTAAGATGTTTCATTCCAGTAAAGTTAGATTAAAGGAGATAATGTCAAATTTGCTTATCTACTATTTATGGGCAAAATCAATAATCTGCTATAAAGTTAAAAAATAAGCAAACAGGAGTAACAGGATAAAACGTCTACAAAATATTATTTACTTTAATGTCTACAATAAACAAGTTACTATTCAAGTTAAAATGTTTCTTTCCGGAACATAGTTTGACTCTAAGTCTACTACACTGATACACATGATTTCTATCTAATTTTCAAATTATAAAAAACCAGAAACCAAAAACCAAAAACATAAAGATCTATGAGTTTAGAAGTCTGTGGGAGGGTGCGGGGGTAAATAGAGAAGTATATATAATTTGTTTTACTTTCTCTCCTCTTTGAATAGATCATTAGATAGCAATATTGTCAAAAATATTTATTAAAATAAATTCTAACCTCAGCAAAAAGTACATGCTATATTGAATCTATAATTTCAACAGCACCAAATATAGAGAGAATAAAATTCAGTGTTAAAGAGAAGTCTGCACTTACTAGGAGCAAATCAACAAGACCAAGGTATGTAAAGAAAATGCCTATTTCCTATTTCTAACTTTGGTAATGATCTTGAAGTATGTATGTATATCTGTGTGTGTGTGTGTGTGTGTGTGTGTGTGTGTGTGTGTGTGTGTGTGTGAGATCATATTCTTTCAATTTAAATAACTACAGAGAATAATACCCATAAATTCCCATGTCACTTCAACAATTAGCAATTCATGGTCAATCTATAACCTCTCTAACTTTTTTCCCCATCAGTATTATTGTAAGCAAAGCTCAGACATTGTATCATTATATTTATATTATAACCTGATTGGGGGCGGGGGGAATGGAAGACATTGGATAGTGACAGAAATAAATGATGTTTCTTCTTCCTCTCCACAATTTCCGTCTCTTGTTGTGACCATAATTTCAAGTGATCTAATATTTAGGAACAATCTGAGGCAAGAAGCCCGCCCCAAAGAACAGGGTGTGAGAACTCCATATTCACTGCAGATGCCCAGCAACTCACATCCTCCTTCTAGGGCAGACAGACCTTGACGTTTTAGCAACTCCCTGTCTATCCAGTAGCAAAGAGAATCATGGGAAGCAGTCACAGACTGGCTAGTGTATTCTGGCCCCTATTCTCTGGTGTAGCCCCACAGGAACTGTATACAATGCAAATGTTTTTCACGGTATTAAATTAATCATGAAGTCCCTGAGTTGATAAGATTCCTCCAGTTTAGAAAGGAGTCCAACTGTCTACCTTTAAAAATACAATTATGGCTAACTCCATGGGCCACCTACTACTAGCTAAATAAGACAAGGTGACAAAAACAGGAGAGCTATCTCCCAGGAATGGGAAGGGAAATAGAATTGTTGGCAAGGGAAATATTGGGAGAAACTTGACAGAGAGTTGGGAATATAAGTAAATCTCCACAGTATCAGTCAAGTATCAGTCTGAATGGTTTGGTTACCCTATAGTAAATGTTCAAATCCCTTTGAGAAATAAACAGAGTATTCCACTGAAATGGAGTTGAACAAGAGAAACCAATTATTCTGGTGCTTGTGAATATTTTAATTTTAATAAAAAACCCAGAAGAAAGCAAGCAGTGAAGATAATACCATGCTATGCTGTTGTTTCATAATGGAGGACAAGCGTTTAATCATTTTAAATGTCAGTGTCCAGTACTTTTAAAAATACCAAACAACTTTTAAAAATAGCAACTCAGATTTCCCCAACAACCAAATATTAATATTCAGGCTGTAATTTCATCTTATTTTAGAACATAATAATAAGGAGAGGACTGTTTACAAAAGATAAATTTTAATCATAAGAAAAATTCATTTGCCATAACTCCAGTAATTTGTGCCTTGGATTAGCACCTGTGAATCCACAGTCCACCCACAAGCTGTATTTTGTAAATAAATCTCTTCATTCCTAATCTGCACAAATCACCTTCCACCCCCACCAACCTTTCCCACAATACACAATCTATTAACTCTGTATCCCAGAGACAATATTTCTAATAAAATCTTGTATTAGCAATATTTGGTAGTAATAGGATTAATTCCTTCCCTCCGCCTGCAGTCAACATGCCCCATTATCAGCATATCTATTTCTAATATTTTCCAATAACTTTGGTATTTTGGTAAAATAGGCATTATTTCATTATTATACATCAGAGACTAATTTCACAGAAATACAAAGGCTGTG
The DNA here is from genome assembly GCA_004024925.1 of Scalopus aquaticus. NCBI lineage: Eukaryota > Metazoa > Chordata > Mammalia > Eulipotyphla > Talpidae > Scalopus > Scalopus aquaticus. Next base: position 161,434 of record PVIJ01001556.1, read on the forward strand.
AGTAGAGTATCATTACAATGAATATGGATATGCAAAATTTCTCAGGTGAACAGCAGACTAAATATACTCACTTTTGTTGTCTTTGTATAGAATGGGGAGGAGAGCTGGTGAATAGGCAGATCCACAATACTACTGGGGTTTGTGACACTGTTACTATGTGTATGTTCATCTTCCCTGCTACTGTCATCAGACTGGTCAAAATCATCACTCTCCTGGTCCATTTCCTCTTCCTCCTCATCCTCCTCATCTTGCTCACCAGCGTGTTCTTCATCTTCCTCTTGCTCTTCTTGGTTTCCTGAGGAGTCCTCATCTACAGAGATAAATCGGTTATTGTTTTCTTCCAATTGTCCTGGCTGGGAATCAGTTTGGTCTCCAAGTCTAGGTTCCGCTCCAATGACTTCGCCATTCCTTGCAGTCTGCTCCTCCTCTTGCTGCCGTAACTGCTGCTGCTGCTGCTGCTGCTGTTCCTCCTCTACCACACGATTCATCTGTTCCTCATCCGCCTGGCTTGAGGAAGGGTTACCTCTCAGAGAGCCTCCAGTTCGTCGTCTTTTGCTGCCCACAGAGAGCAGTTCCTGATTCATTTCCAAAAGCCAGCTTGCTACTTCTTGCACCTTGGCTAGACTATCAGAAGACGCAAAGGTTTTCACATTCTGTAAGGGAAAATGGGGAGAAAAAGAAGGTTCGTACAATTTAGATTACTGTTTGCTTTCAGGCTACATGTCTAGATTCCAAATTTCATTAAAGATTATAAAAAGTATTTGATGCCACTGTGAGATTAAGATACTCTTTAGTAATCAATACAGTAAGACTGTAGAAAGGATGAGACTTTATAAAGACACATACAAAAATCATACAGCAAATAACCATTATAATCTTTTGAAAAGTACATTTACAAAGAAGTTTTACAGTTGGTTTTAATCTATAATACATAATCTAACCAATAAAATAATTTTAAATTCTAGATCTAAAGTCATGAACTATATTCCTTTGTAAAACTTCCAAAAAAATGTTAAGATATCTCTCTCTCTCTCTCTCTCTCTCTCTCTCTCACACACACACACACACACACACACACACACACACACACACACACCAGTTCAGAAAATGGTGAGGTAAAGCACTTTAAAAAGACTTTTTATACTGGACTTTCCCAAACTTCTCTGATCACAGACCCTTATCTGTAGACAACTGCCTGACGGGTACAAAATATAATCATCATGATTGTCAATTTTCACAATGCATACAAATCAACTGGGCAACACATTAAACAACAAAAAAATTAAAGGAATAAAGTTTATAAGTTCATACCCTCTGACCCAGTAACTCCACTTCTGGCAATCTATCCTAAGGAAGTAATCCTAAAACAGAAAAAAAAATTATGCGAAGGACACTCACTGCAG